>JAJOZX010005260.1:102500-272500 GCA_023014485.1 Bathynomus jamesi
CTGCTTATTTTAATACTTAAGGATTTAATGGATCTGTGGAGGATTTTTATTTATTTAAAGACTGATTTTTCCATTTTTCTTTTATGTGCTGTTAAGGACCAAAATGGTTAAAAGCAAGGTAAACGTATGACGATGCAAAATTTGCCAGAAACAACCGCGAGTTGATGTATTTTAACCCGAGAGACGGAACATTACGGTGTTTTCCCTCTTTTCGAATTTCGCGTCTTAGTTGGGGTGGTTAGTTGTCCGATGACTAATTATACCCGTTTAGGTTATTAGGGTACTGTGGAAGCGGGTTAACACTTATCCAGGGTAGGTTATTCATAATGCACGGTTAGGTTTCGTGAATTATTCTCTCTCTTCCTTTCCTGACTTTTAACTTTTTTCTTTCGCAGAATTTGGGCAAAGGATCGCTGTGGATGGTGGACCCAACGTTTCGACCCAACCTCCTGCAAGCTATGAGCAAAACTCCTTTCACACCTCAGTCGAGTCTCGATAAGAATTGCGTGGTGGTTAATAGAGCTGTTATCAATACCAAGTACCTCTATGGGTAAGGAAGAAATTTCTAGGACAGTAATTTTAATTAATATTTAGTAAATTTAATAAGTAATTCTGTTAAAAAAAACCTTAATATTCAAATTCTACTTTAAGGCTTATATTTATTCAGATTCCTTTTGTTTAATGCGACTTTATCATCAGTTCACTACAGTCTGATTTCACATGAGCTCAACTCAGACTTAAATACACGTATACGGGGTAACCTGTGCAATGTAATACATAATAGTTCCCGAAAAGATAGATTTTACGATTTCAACCGCTAGATTTTTTATTTTTGGCAAGGCAAATTTTGGTTTGAAATATTCTTATTCAATCCAGGAAAGAATGTTTGAAAGCTGTATTGGCGTTTGTATAACCATGGTATAGTCTGAAGTATAGTATTAGTCTAAAACAGAATATTAAAATATTCTTTATGCGATCCATTGCATACGGCTTCATAGCATTACTCGAATAATTTTTCATATAACCCTTTAATAAGACACTAATTCTAAATTAGATTTTGCATAAACGGACTCTGGGAAACAGTCGGTAAAGCTAATGCTTCCAAATGTTCCAACATGCGTGAAAGGGTTAAAAACATTTTACGTTTTATATCTAACGATCATAAACTTGAATTTTTGTGAAAAATGCTCCGAGTGAAGATTGACTATTTATTTACAGGTTAACGAGTAAAACGCCCGATAAGGTGATCACCATGGGTGATTTTATCGTTCAAAACGAGGTGGAAGTGTTACCTTCAAACACCACACTCTCCGGTCATGATCGCCATACCGAGTCAGAGGAGCTCATCACCAAAGAATGCCAAATTCCCTCAACCAAATCGTACCAAATTAGCACCAAATATTCGTCCGAATTCAATGAAGAAACGGACTCTAAAAGATTCGACGGAGATTCTAAAATTAAACATAGAAATTCCTCCACTTTATATACACCAAATCCAGAGTTATTCCCACGGTTAGCCAAGAGACTGGAGTCTCATTCCGTTGAGACGGGAACCCATTTTCATTCGTCCGTGATCGACGTTCACAGAGAGGATGTGGACGCGGCCGCAGCGATGCTGGTTCTCAAACATGGGCGAAGAGTGCTCAGCCCTTATCACGGTAAGATAAAAAGTCCTCGTCACGATAAAGGTCTTTTTCATAAAGTTTAAGGTCCTCATAGGAAGGTTAAAAATCCTGTAGATGGTAAAATTTTAAGCTCTTACTGTAGTCAGTATCATAGCCCTTATAAGATTTTAGTATCTTGCCCACCTTAGTATATGAACCAAGAATGTGAGTGAGGTAAAGGAAAATTATATTTCTACTGTACTATATGTACAGTAGAATAAGTTCTTGATTAAGAAGTAAGTGAGGCAAATTTGAAAAAGGGTACGTGTGCCATTACTTAGGATAGTCTCCTTACTAATCCGTACTAACAGTCAGGGTTATACGACGAAGGAGACATATAGTTTTATGTGGAATCCGAACCACGGGTCGCTACATCATTTGGAGGCAGAGGACGGTCACCATCCCCTACATAAACTCACTCACTTAATTTCGCTGACCTTACAGGAAGCGGTGTTGCGACGTGACTACGACGTAGCAAGAAAAAAAATCGGGAAGAAAAAGGGTTTGGTAGCTAGATTAACCTTTTGAATATGTTGTGTTGATACTATGGGCTAAACTGGCTAAGATAAAAATGTTATTTATTGGTTTTGCGATGTCGGGGAATACAATATTAAAAGAAGCGTACGATCGATAAAGTATAAATCTTTATAATTTAGAGAGGAACTTAGTATTGTAATGAATGAGATTAGCTGTCTATAAAGTATAATTCAAATAACGGGGGTACGAATAGGCAATAAAGGAATTAGAATGGAGTAACTAGCTCGTGTTGGAATAAAGTTTGGTTGAAAAATATTAGTATTGTTACAATATTTATAATACCAAAGCCTATCCGAATGCCGCTTCACATCCATATCCATTGAGGCCAAATTTGTGAAGCGGCATTCAAAAGCTAAGTGGCTCGCGGGCTTAAAGTAAATACAGATCTCGCTGGCTTAAAATTTGCCGTTCGAAATAGTTTATGAAATAATTATTTATTTATGTCGTAATGCGAGCGTGGGTCAACTAGATGTTACTGTAGGTAATCTTTATTACTATTCAGATATGTGGTATAAATTGCGCTTCAGTCCTTCAGTCGTAAAATGAATAAAATAACTGATTTGTAATGTCTGTATATTTAATATTGTTTTCGTTGAGTAATTCCAACTTTATGAATGTAATCCAAAATGTAAAGCGATATGGCTGCAAATATTTAGTGTTGAAGAAACATTCTGAGGAATTGCTGAACAGAATGTGAAATAAAAATTGAAAGTAGACCGTTACCGTATGCGTTGATAGAGAGAGAAGTTTTGTACAGGAATTACGTATGAAGCTAGAATCGAAATAGAATGTGGCTCTGTTTGGCGAATGTACTTGAATAAGAGTGTAATTTGTGTCGAGAGGCCGTAATGGCGGCACACACTCACTTGTTCATGTACACCACAGCGATTATTCTCTGAATCGAGATGCTGTTCATTCACATCCCTATCATATAAGTGGAACCGAGTCGTTGTAAGCCAAATAATTTATATACAGTATATCATTGATGGTCAAGAGTAAAGTATAGAACTTTAAAACAAACCATTCTAGATTTTACATTTAATGAAAATATTATTACCGTTATATTTAAAAAATAAATATTTTGTATTTTGGAAGTGTGTGTGGTGTGTGGTGTGTGTGTGTGTGTGTGTGTGTGAGAAAGGATTGATTGAAAATTTGTCCTGTATAAAACTAAAACTGTTAAGGCGGGCAATCAGACACATTTGAAATAACAACCAGATTTTATTTATTCTGATCCTGAAGAATGACATCCAAAATGTTTCGAAACATTCTCTCGGAATATAAAACATAGGTAGAATATCTTTTGAAACGTTAGAACTTCAAATAAATATGTAATTTACATCTTCATTTACATTTTTTATTTCAGAAAGTTTTCCAAATTTGAAAGGAAGTCCAGATACGACTCAGGAAACTGTTCAAAGTAATTTCATTTTTAAGCGGAATCACAAAAGCAGTGAAGTAAGTACACAAATGAGCTTCACACACAAACTAGCATCTAAGCCGGCTGTACGCAGGATCGTCTCGCGACTCACGACTGACGACTCGGGTCGTGACGACTGAAGTCGCGCGTGATTTTACAATGACAGAATGGGAGCCCCCGAACACTGCAACGACTGCACGCTGCGGTGTAGGGGGCTCTCATTCTGTCAATGTAAAATCACCCGTGACTTCAGTTGCGAGTTTCGAGAGGATCCTGCGTGCGGCCGGCCTAAGTTTCGGTCCATAGATAGGGCTACTTCTAGTTCATTATAAATGAGGCAACGTCATCAAAATGTCGTGGTTCATAATGTTTGTTTAGTCTTTTGTACATGTAGAATGTAACAGTTTGTCTTACTTATTTCTCATTGAGGGAAAAAAAATGTGTTGGGTCAGTCTTCGTGATTTTGAAGTTGTATTGTCTGTGGTGAAAGTGAATTTGCTATAATCCTCGTTCACGATGACGTAATTAAAGGTGAAAAAAGTTAAACTTAAATTCTTGCTAAGCAGATTATAAAGGATGTTGCGAAAGTCCCTTTTTTGTCGTTTTTCATCCAGGATTTAAAGATTTTTTGTCGATAGTATCTGAGCATTGCTCATAAAAAATTTGCGAAGTATCGCTTATTTACTTCGCGTTAATGGTATTAAATTATACAAACCATCGACATCGATTTTAGAATTATTGAGCTGACGTTTGACATTGTGAACGACATCAGCAAACGAACGCGACGTCACACCGAATGCAGTCCTTATGATACGAGATTTGACTTCCTCAAGCACTATGAAAGCTCTCGAGGCAACGATGATATGATAAAAATATGAATACGACGTTGCAACTAATAAACCGGCTAATTTTTGGACAAACCATGCTAAATTTGCGGTTTTTTTAAAGAAAAGTATAGTTGTTTAAAAATGTGATAAAATTACTGGAAAACACGACGGCTTTTGCAAGACCTCTTCATAATAAAAAATAAAAAAATATATATATATATATATATAATTAGTAGATGTTTTGGTATATGTAAACAACATGGAATATGTCCATGTATGGTGGGTGAGCTACTGTCTGATGGACTCGTGTTAATACTTCAGTCGTTTTCGAACTTAGAACCCCTCTGCAGGGTGGAGGTTTAGGTCCATTTAACATGATGTTATTCTGCAGAAAGATTATGATAATAGCTCGAAGGTTTGTTTTAGATGTACTGAAATTATTGAGTGAAATAATTCATGATTTATCTTTACCTTTCCACCAAACAGGATTAGCTATGGGAGTTTAAAATATTGATGGTTAATCCAGGAAGCTCATTTCCCCACGATGTTCGGGTGAGTGTGCTCCAAGAGTCGCCTTTAGCCCGAGTATTAACGGGGTAAGTGGCCAACTTAACCCAACTCGGTAAGCGGGATCGAACTAGAGCCTCGCCGCTCAGAGTCCACCACCGAGCTACCGGACGCCCTTGATGGTAAATAAAGTAATAAATAATTATTTTTTGTTTTTCCAGTCTTCTGACTCAGGTTCGATGGTAATAAGCTCCTCCCCCAGTTTGGACCATGCGTACGTCAGTTGGGCAAACCGAAAGGGATCACAACACAACAGCAGGAACAATTATAACATTGACAACCACCTAACGCCTCACACGGACCACAACAGGAGCGGAAAGTCGAAAGAAACTACCTCTCCAACTTCAAGCGTCGATGAGGCCTTCTTTGATGATTCTTTCGAAAGTGAAGCAGTTGGGTAAGGTTTCTCGCTCTCTCTCGATCTTTTTTTCTTCTTCATAGAAATAAACAAAAAAAACTTTAAAAAATGCTTGGCGAGATTAGATTAGTAGTTTAATATTCATGCTATCCTTTATTTTCCGCTGTCTTATGTGTTACTGAGTACACGAGATAAGTGTACGTATAGTGTGAATGAACCCTGAAGCTACTTTTCTATAAATCTTTCACCACTATTTTCTGTCAGCAGTGGCTGTTTGCTTATAAGTGTAAGCATGGTATAAGTTTTCAGGGTTCTTTATTTTAGTGCTATTTCTAACTTTTCTACTTTCTCCTTGACCTATCCTACAGTGGATCTTGGGATCTTTGTTAGCTTGTAACTTTGTAACTCCCCCTCTGTATATGTCTCCCTCGCTCTCGCGGCGAGCAGTGTACGCATTCCAACAATTGTTGGGCCTGCCCTGTGTTTTTTTACGTACCCCTATATACAGGGGTGCAGTGCCAATTTTATAGGTGCCGGAGCTCTGGTGGGCCTGACAAAAGCCTGCCATTTCCTATCCTGTTTCTATATATGCCACACGATGACTAAGTATTTCGTGTTTGCACTCACTCACTAAACTGTTGATAATTAATGGAGACAATTTTTTTGTTGCTTGTTATGGTAATTCCTCCAAACTTCCTCTTGCAGAGGTGCCGGAGCGGCGCTCCGGTGAGCTCCGGCAGCACTGCACCCCTGCCTATATATAAGTTTATGTTTGAAGGAGTCGTTAGATCGTAAGTTTCATTTATTTTTTGAGAGGGTTTCGCCTTTTATGAATGAATTCCGTTTAGCGAAAGTTTCTGTAAGCGGACGAGGCTCCGGTCTCCATTCGGGAGCCGCTTAACGGAGTCATTACTCATCCCTTTAGACTGCTCGTTCTTATCCTTTTTGGTTTTGCTTCCATCATTTTTTTTTTTTTCCCCGAATGTTTTTCTTCTTTTTAGAGTAGTGGCTTGGAGCGAACCCCCCAATTTTGCCATTCAGGTGAAGTTCCATTTGTCAGGAACTCGCATAGAGTGGAAACATTGCAATGTTACATCTAGAACGCGTAAAAACACA
Organism: Bathynomus jamesi; assembly: GCA_023014485.1. Classification (NCBI taxonomy): domain Eukaryota; kingdom Metazoa; phylum Arthropoda; class Malacostraca; order Isopoda; family Cirolanidae; genus Bathynomus; species Bathynomus jamesi. Next base: position 108,990 of record JAJOZX010005260.1, read on the forward strand.
AGATTTATGCCAAAGACGCATTATTATTTCGAGCTGCGTCACAGTGAACCCACTGAAATTTGTAAATTGACGTATGATAGGCATTCAATTACGCCTTTACAGCTGATATTTTTTGTGCCAGATTTTTAAAGACATTTGTTGTTAGAGTACTGTATCAGTATTTATTAAGACGGATCCGATTGGCTAACCAGAGAACATGCAGCCATATTTTATAACCGGGCCACCACCAGTCGGGTAAAACGTTGTATTAACTATGTACAGTAAATTGTGGACTCGTAAATTTAGTCAGAGAACTCGCTTTAAAAAAAAGAATGGGTCCAAGAACCCTAAAATGTAAAACTTTTGCAGCAACACTGCATTACAAGGCAGGCAGATTGTGGTAGTCCAGTCAGTTGCTCTGCACCGCCATTGCACTGTGCTGCTCATAAATATTTGGGTTTACCCGAGTCTGGTTGTGATCGCTTGACGGCTAATCGTATTGGCATGCCACATAAATCGACCAATTCGTCTACGTTACTTCGGGGATCAGTTGAAGACGGTAGAAATTTTTTAATATAAAGTCGATTAATCATACCTTCTTTAACCAGCCTACGAGTACCAAGGAGTGCCAATTCAACTGTGGTCAGGAATCACATTCTTGATGTCGGGGAATGATTGGGGACCACTAACGGTTTTCGGTTCTTGTTAAACTGAATGAAGTAATTAAGAGAGAAACGCGCGAAACCGGTTTTGCGGAATGTTTGTGACGTAATTTTTAATTTTCAGCGATACTCCCGTAACGTCATCAGTAGAGACCCACCCTTTCGAGGAAGCTGACGCCCTCCTGAATTTAGCTGCCGTAGCCACGTCATTAGCATCGAGGCAGGAGATGACTGAAGAGGGGAACTCCAACTCTTCTTATAACTGTACAGAATCACAACCTTCCTACTCTGAAACACAACTCAAAACACAACCCAGAATTAATAATACTAATAAACCACAACCCCCAAAACCTAGTAATAATAAGTCTCAATTACAACCGAAAGAATCTACAACCAACAACCAAAAACAAACCAAAAGAAAATTCAATTCCAGTGCTAAATTTACGTCATCTAAAAAACCCGCCAATTTATACACAACTTCGAATTTGGCGATTAAAACTCCTCCAAAATCGAGTCCATCGTTAAAGGTCTCTCATAATAACAATAGTAATGCCGTTCTTAATAGAAACAAACTCTTGAAAGTAAAAAAAGTTCTGAAAGTTCATAAACCAAAATGTTAATAAAGAGTCATTCATATTGTTATATTACAATGAATTATTGTAGAGAAAAATATTTATTACCTTGTTATATAGTTTGTGTGCATCATATATATATATTATATATATATAATATATATATATATATATATATTATATATATATAAAACACACACACACACACACACACACACACACACATCGTTATATCATAAATTAAAGAAAAACAGTATTATTTATTATAATTTAACATTGTATATTACGTTAATTTGTACTTAAGTTTGTATAAATAATGTGCGAGTGAATGGTTGAAACACAAAGCCCGTCCAGGATTCAAACCCCTGTTTTGTATGTATTCATACATGCATGTATATGTACATGTAAAGTACACACACACACACACACACACACACACACACACACTCACACTAACTAACTAACTAACTATATATATATATATATATATATATATATATATATATATTATATATATATATATATATATATATATATATATGAAAATTATTTCACGAAAATAACACGTGATAAGGTTTTCATCATATATATATATTGAAATTCATCATATATATATATATATATATATATATATATATTATATAATATATATATATATATATATATCCCTAAGTTTGTGATGTATAAAGTCAAGGGTTCTTATAATGTTGGCAAGTTATTACAGATTAGTGAACCTATTGCTGAAATTAATAAAAATATTAGAGATGGGCCATACACGCGCGCATATATATATATATATATATGTATAATTTTTTTTTTAATATTTTATATACATTTTTATATTTCTCGTGGAAATGCATTTTTCAAATATTTTATTTCTTTGCTGTATACATTGAAATATATTTTGTGAAAGCCTTTTGTTAAATAGAAGTAGGAGTAATTGATTGTACAATACCATTTAAAGTTATTGTTTCAATGGGAACGTTATTAATAAGGGTATGTGGAAAGATATTTGGGTATCGTGGGTAACATTTGGTTTATAAGTAGAAGAATTATGAAACCGTAAATGGGCGCAGTGTTGTACAGTAAATATAGGAAAATAATTCGTAGAAGCATCGTGTGACGGTAATGGCTGAAAGAATTTAATGGATTACCGTTCACAAAAGTGTTGAAGCGAGTTTTGTACCCTTTTCATCGAAGTTTTCAGAAACTACAGAATGAGTGGTCAACGTAACCAAACCCTACCCTAACCTAACCTAACCTAACATTAACTTTAACTCGGTTTAGCTCGCCTCACTCAGTATAACTTAAACCAGCAAAAACTCTGTTATTTCTTTTTGGATACGAATGACCGCGTATCTTTTCCATTCTCTTTCATTCGACCAGAAGAAAAAATTCCCGATATTGATTATTCGGTAAAGTGGTTGATTAACCGATTACTTATATCGATTATCATCTTACACGATATAGTTATATTTCAAATGTGCCAAAGGATTAATCTTTTGAATATTTATTACTATTTATTTATTTTATATTTTTTCGCTGAGGAATCCCGCGGTCACGTGGTTAAGTAAATTGGCTTATTGCGAGACCCGATAAAAATCTGCATCAACTGCGAGCCTTTTACGTAACGCAGTACGCTAAATCTGTCGCTTAATTTATTCTGTTGATATATTTTTTAATCAGTATTTTTAACATGATTTTGCACCCAAATTGACATGGAACCAAATGTGTGCCAAACATTATTATTATTATTATTATTATTATTATTATTATAATAATAATAATAATAGTTATTATTTATAGGAGGCAATAATGTTTAATTTCCATTCATTCAAATCGCAAGGAATAATAATGTTAATAATAATAATAAAATTAAAAATAATTATAATATCTGAACAGTTTTCATTGAAAAAGTAGCGTAATGTAAATACTTTTAAATAGGAGATGCCTTATTTGTAGAATTTTATTTGATAGTTCTGTGAATGAGTTTATATATATATAATATATAATATATATATATGTATATGTATATGTATATATATATATATATATATATATATATATATATATATATATATAAATAAATTACTGATATTCTATAATGGTGTGCCTTACATTTATGTTATTTATTATTGTTATTATTATTATTGTATTATTATTATTTTATTATTTCGTATAGTATATTATTGTACCTCATTTTATTTATGACTAAGAAAACTCTGTATAAGTTATAAGAAAATAGTTTCTTTACTAATGTTAATTATTGTAAAGTTTTTAACATTGAAATTTAGTTATGTTAAAGTTAGTACATTGTTAATGTAAATATTATTATTACTGTAACAGTACTTAATTTTTGGATAGCAAAATTTAATTACATATTGACGTATTATATTTTCAGCCAGAGTAAATTTTAATATTAATATTATTATTATTAATTTTCGTTGCAATGATTATCAAATTAGTTACATTTAGTAATAAACTTTAATATTGCCAATCTCAATGTGTATATTCCTGTATATAAAATAGATTATGAAAGATTACAAATAAACAATGCAATCTTTATTATTATTTACAACCTTGTTTTTAAATTATGAAGTTTCTCTTACCTTCTGAAGAATCGATTTTACTGTGAAAAGCTTTTTCTTTTACTGTTATTTACTAATTAACTGCGATAATTTAGGTAGGTTAATTATTATTCAGAATTGTTATCCACCTGGGTAACCTTGCGTTAAATCGTCGGGTTCTTAATTTGTAGGTCCTGGGTTGGAGTCGCGGCTCGGATTTCGAGGTGTTGCTTCTGGGTCTTCCTTTGTTGGGTACCAAGTGGTTCGGATTCTACGTCAAGCTGTGGGTCCCCTCCATCAAAGGACTCGGGCTTTAGTACGAAGGTAAATCCGTAGTTAGGAACGACAGCACGCGCGCAATTTTTTCATTCTTTATGGGCTTCTAAATGCTAAGATTATGAAAGCGTATCAGTCGAGTGACAACCCACTAAGCATGGTTGATCGTTAACGGGAGTAGAGTACCTTTCCGCTATCGGAGATCCGTTGTGACTTCATTAAAAGAATAAAAGTGCCTGCAGTAGTACGTGAAGGGAAATAAGGTCTTCATTCATTACTTCACAAACCACTTCCATTCCACACACCTATTTGATACTTTTCTTTTTTCGCCAAACACGGACCAGTTTCACCAATCGCAGCCATCTTTTAAAGGTTTTCCTTAACTTTCAGACTAGAACATTCATTACAAAATAATTTTCTTGTATTGTTATTTGTTCTCCAAAAGCATAATCACAAACACATCTTCATTTTCCATTCGATCGAATCCCTCTTCTTTTTTGTCATTCATTAGTGCTTCCCGAATCGCTTATTTTGTCATGCTGGGTAAAGCTTTACATTACATACGTGAATGCATACCCGTTACTGCATTCATATATTGTGAACGTACTTCAAACTAACCCCACCTCCCCCTTTTTTTGTGTCCACTAATTATCCGATTACTTTCTTTTATTTTAATCTTTTTTTCATAGATATTCGCATATATCTTTCATCCATACACACACACTGTAATATATAAACTTTTTTTCAAATTCTAGCATTATTCCATTTACACAACAGCACATATTGTGATGAATTAAAGCTTTTGGCTTTTCATTTACTTGAACTCAGGACAGTACTCTCAAACGAATTCTCACGCACGCGAGCGCGCGCCTGCGCGCCAGTATACATACGGATCATCACCAGAAATAAGGTACCTCCCCAACAACTTTAGGGGTCCAGTGTTAACTTTCATGAACTGTTGTTGGAAGTATAACCTTAGTAGTACGTTAGGTGAGACCAACGTCTCTCTTGTAATACGTTAGGTGAGACCAACTTCCATTCCTCTTTGTTTCTTGTGACACATTTATATCAACTCGCAACGTTGCTTTCCTTCGGTCAGCGAAGTTAAGCGACATTGGGCCTGGGGAGAAGTTGGGTGGGTGATCGTTCCCTGCAACCAGGTTATGTAGCGACTTCTCACCCATTTGCTCACTATTATACGTTTTTCACAAATTCTGTCATTATTCATTCTCTCCATATGACCATACGGACGTAGCATATTATCTTCCATTCTTATATCTAATGACTATTTCACTCCACACACCTCCCGAACGTCCTCATCTCAAATGTTTTTAATTATGACTGAACCGTCATGCCAAACAAACGTCTCGCATCCGTACACCAGTACCAGTACACCGTACCACCACTGTACCTCTCTGCAATAACACTCAAGTACTTCCTACCTCTTTTCGCGTGCCCATGACTCGTTTATCCCGCTTCGTTCTACTTTCAATTTCCAATGTATTTCTGTGAATCAAACCTCAAATATTTAAATTTGTTCACAATTTCTAACATTTCTACATTCATCACGCTATTCATGCTGATTTTCCTTTTCTTTTAACGAAAGAACCTTGCTGTTATTTACATTCGCTTTCACTAATCTCTCTTCATTCACGTAGAAGCACCACATCGCTTAACTTCGCTGACCGAAGGGAAGCAACGTTGCGAGTTGATATAAATGTGTCACAAGAAACAAAGAGGAATGGAAGTTGGTCTCACCTAACGTATTACAAGAGAGACGTTGGTCTCACCTAACGTACTACTGAGGTAGGACTTATAGGCTACATAAGTGCGATAAAGACAATTTGTGGTTACGAAACAACTACATATTTCTAAGGCGTGAAGCGAAAAATGTAATAAAAAAGTCCAAGCGCGAATTTGAAATCTCCATAGCTCGTGACGGTAAAGAAAACCCCAAGCGATTCTTTCAATACGTCAACAATAGAAATCCAGTAAAAAGTGTCTTAGGGCCGTTGAAAAATGTTAACGGAGACTTAGTTTCTGAAAACAAGGAAATGGCTACCTTGCTAAACAATTTTTTTACGTCAGTTTTTACTATAGAAGATGTAACGAATATCCCTACGGTCATAGACATAATACCTTTTGATAATGGTAATATTTTGGATAATATTGTGGTTAGGGAAGGGAAGGTAATGCGCTATATTGATAAAATGAAAACGCGTAAATCACCGGGGCCGGATTCCATATATCCCATACAACTAAAAGAATTAAAAGATAGGATTGTTGTGCCGCTAACAAAGATATTTAATGCGTCTATTTCTGAGGGGTGCGTACCAGATAATTTCAAGTTAGCAAACGTAACACCTATCTTTAATAAGGGCGATAAAGGTGCGGCGGGAAATTATAGGCCAATCAGTTTAACGTCTGTTGTAGGTAAGCTACTGGAATCAATAATTAGGGATCGTATAGTCGAACACTTAGAATTGCATAACTTAGAAATACGCAGCACGGTTTTAGGCGAAACAAATCTTGCTTAACTAATCTTTTAACATTTTTTCAAAGCGTGGTTGACGTTTACGATAGCACTAGGCAACAAATTTCAACTTTTTTTTTGTTACAGACACGTGAACTACTGATTCCTACTAAAGCGGTGATGCTGATTTCAGATCTGATATCAAAATTTATCTATCACGTCCAGATTTTGTGTAACCGAAAACTCCTATTTTTCATTTTTTTTCTCACCCGCTTCTATTACGAAAGCCGTCTAAGCTACTTTTCCGTGCCACGTTTTATGTTAAGCATACTTAAATAATTAGTGAACAGGGATGTCTTTCCTCCTTTATTCTGGCTTAAGACAGACAGCGGAATTCCGCTGGCGGAGTTACCACCCCTGCGCCCAACCATCCACCCAAAGCGCGTTAGTATTTTGTTGTTACTACTGAAAGGCAAATTCCTGTTCTTAAGTGAAACTTTGTGTGTCCTCTTCCTTTGTCGCTTGTAGGATGACGAGCTCTCCTTCTGCAGGAACCAACAATAATCTCCCATCATATTTGGGTTGAAATTACCTTGGTATCTGTTTTCCATAACTGAGATCTGTTGGTGGAAGCGCTCACCATGCTCGTCACTTACAGCCCCAAGGTTGGCCGGGAAGAAGTCAAGATGAGAATGTAAAAAATGAATTTCAAAGACATTCTGCATCCCATTATTTCATAAGATTTAAGCATGTTTTCTACGAGTTTACGGTGGTTTTCAGCTTTGTGGTTTCCAAGAAATTTTTGACAACTTCAACGAAAGATGTCCATGCTCCTAGTCCATTCTCATTTAGGTTAGATGGAAACGATGAGTCGTGGATGACACTGCGGATCTGTGGTCCAGTGAAAACTCCAGCTTCTAGCTTAGCATCTGTCAATATTCCTTTGAATTTATCCTTTAAATATTGGAAACCACTACCTTGATGATCCATACCCTTCACGAAATTTTTCATAAGGCCAAGTTTAATGTGAAGTGGTGGAAGATGTACTTTCTGAGGGTCAATAAGTGCTGGGTGTTTCACATTGTATTTACCAACATGTTCAGTTCTAGATGGCCAATCATGTTTTTTGTAGTGGTTCTTGTCATCTCTGCTGTTCCATAGACACAAAAAGCACATATGCTTTGTGTAGCCCAACTGTAACCCAAGAAGTAATGATACAACTTTAAGGTCGCCACAAATATTCCATGTGTGGTCCTTATATTTGATGAGTCTTAGCAGCAGTTTCATCGATTCATAAGTCTCATTAAGGCCAGTGGCATGTGCTACAGGTATTGAAGGTTTTCATTGCCGTTGTGCAGTAATACAGCTTTAAGGCTAGCTTTACTAGAGTCAATGAACAGTCTCCATTCTTTTGGATCATAGCGACAGCCAATCCCTTGCATCAGACCACTGATATCGTGGCAGAAACAAACGTTTTCTTCCTGTAAGTAAATTGATGAAAACTGCAAATGGCGATGGCGGAAATGGGAAACTTTGGTGTTTGGTTGGAGAAGATTAAATTCTTGAAGTCTTGAACCAAGCAACTCTGCCTTTTCTTTTGGTAATTCCAAATCGCGCACTAAGTCATTTAACTCCGCTTGACTTAACAAATGTGGGGAAATATTTGCATCTGGAACATATATGCCATCTTTCCCTGTTTCTATATCACTAGCAGAATCTTCAGATGAACTGCTGTCTGTTATCGTTGCTGGTGGAACTGGTGGTGGATTTGTTTCATCATGTGGTACTGGTTTCATTGCTGATTCGCAGTTTGGGTACGTGATCTTTGATTTGTTTTTCTTTGTGAAACCAGCAATCTTTGTCAAACAAAAATAACAATCATTGAAGTGATTTTTCGGCTCACGCCAAACCATGGGGACTGAGAACGGCATAGCTTTTCTTTACCATTCATCCAAGCTATTAACATTGCATTGCACTGTGCACAGCAAATATGTGGTGCCCAGTCCCTCTGTTGGTCTCCTAACTTACAGTCAAAATAACACTTGTAGGCAAGTTTAATCTTTGTTGTTATGTTTCTACGTTGTGGCTTAGGTGTATATTGTCCACAGACAAAGCAGAAGTTGTCTGGGTGATTTACACAGCACGTCTATTTGATGCCATTTTGAATTACCATACAATATCTGAAAAAACGTAGAAAGTAATTATTACGATGTGCAAAATAAAAGAAATACACACCGTAGTACAAAACAAATGCTAAAAAACACACAAGTCACCACAACTGTCACTTGCTCATCAGCAGAGAGCTTCAACAACCGTTCTGCTTGACTGTCACGTAGCGACTGACCGTTGGGCCGTTGCCCGTTACTATGCTCTTGACTCAGTGTTGCCAACTCGGGATAAATTTTATTTATCAAAATTGTTCGAATTTGTATATAGTTGGCAAAAAAAATTGCTTTAACCTTGAAAAGCAAGTTTCATATTACTGGCATTAAGCCGATTAAAACCAAAATCTGGACGTGGTAGAAAATTTTACTAAAAGTGATTTGCATTTTACACAAAATCTAGACGTGATAGAAAAAATCTAATTATAGATTTGAAATCAGCATACCGAAATTAGCTAGGAGCACCTATTTGGTCTTCTGTAACAAAATCTTTGTTGCCTAGTGTAGTCATCGGGCGGTTGATGTAGTGTATTTAGATTTTCAAAAAGCGTCTGACACCGTACCGCACAAAAGACTCGTTGAAAAAACTAAGGCTCATGGAATCAGGGGTGTAGTAATAAATTAGAAGAGTGGTTGCGAGGTAGGAAACAGAGGGTGGTCGTTGATGGAGCGGAGTCATGTTGGGCTAATGTAGCGAGTGGCGTTCCTCAGGGTTCTGTATTGGGACCCTTGCTTTTTCTTATATATATTAACGATTTCGATGTCGGCCTAGTCAGTACAGTTTCAAAGTTTGCGAATGACACGAAGATAGAGGTAAAATCCAGGAAGATCTGAATAAAATCGTTGATTGGTCAATCACATGGCAAATGAGATTTAACGTCAATAAGTGCAAAATTTTACATATAGGTTCGCGTAACGGTAATTTTGCGTATAGTATGTCAAGGAAAGAGTTAACAAGCGTAGAGCAGGAAAAAGATTTAGGAGTTATAGTCACTGGTGACTTAAAAGTAGCGAAACAAAGTACAGCAGCGGTCAATAAAGCGAACAAAGTACAGTATTAGGTTTTATAGCTCGGAATTTTGAGTACAAATCGCGCGATATTATAGTTCCTCTTTATAAGTCATTAGTTAGACCCCATTTGGAGTACGCGATCCCATTTTTGAATCCGCATATGGGCAAAGATATAGACAAAATCGAAAGAGTTCAAAGACGAGCAACTAAGATGATTCCGTCGCTTAGGTCAAAGTCGTACGAGGATAGGCTTAAAGAGTTAAAATTGACTACACTCGAGACTAGGAGGTTAAGGGGTGATCTAATCCAGGTTTTCAAAATTATGAATGGGTTCGATAACGTAGATAGAGATAGCTTTTTCGAAATATCTCAATATAATAGGACTAGAAATAACGGGTGTAAGTTGACAAGTAGAAGGTTCGAGACAGCAGTTGGCAAAAACTTTTTTACGCATAGAATAGTAAATAGCTGGAATAGTTTGCCGGTAGAAGTAATTAGTAGCACGTCTATAAACATGTTTAAAAATCGATAAGACGCATATGTTGATAGATTGGGTATAGTTTAAGGTAGTAAAATTAAGGCTTTGTGGTTCGGAACCCACGTAAAATTGTAGGTCCCCTCCGCCACCACGGAGGACATGCACAATACACAATTACGAATACAGTTAGGTAGACCAACCATGAGTGGATCCTAGGGTCTTTGTTGGTCTGAAACATTATAACATTATAACATCATTGACCTAAATTATATGCAATAACCACCATTCATTTTCCTCCATATTCAAATTTACTCCTCTCGCAAGCCTTATTGTTTTCATCTTACGCATTACTAAATTCATTCACACATTAAATAGCCGTGACAACATCGCACAATCCTCTTGTACTCCAACATTAATACTGAATCAATCACTCAACTCGCCCTTAATTCTTACACGGGGGGTCATAATTATGGGGACATGACTTGGTGTCATGTATTTTTGTAGAAATGTGTTCAACCAATTACGTTTAAACATTTTTTGATATTTGTCGATTTAGTGATACATAATAAAAAAAATAAAAAACTGGACTTGGAGAGAAGTGGATTGGCAGTATTTGCATGAAAAGAATAGTTTGTGATCGTTTTCAGATTACTCAATATTTTATATTTTATAATATGAATGTTAGAAAATGTAGAAGAGGACGAGCCATTGTTGTTCCAATCCGGTATGATGACTAAGCTGATTGATGCAGCATTGCTTGTATATATTAAGTTAAGGTTAAGGTATATATCCATCTCATAATTGTAAGGTTAGTGAAAAATTAACTTAATTTAGAACTAGCATTTTTGGGCTCTTGTGGCATCATTGTTTTTGCACTCTTGTGGCATAATTTTTTAGGGGCATTGCGCGTCCTTTTTCTACTCGTTTGTTGAATGTGGCACTTACAGGGTGTGGTCTTATAGAGAGCTCTCTTACAATTCAGTTTGGTTGTTTAGATACAAGACTGTTGCATCGTGCAATGGTGCAGGTTTTGTTGTTGTTGCAAGGTTTAGAAAGAAGACCATAAATAGTGCCCCTTTTGTTTTTTATCGTAATTTTATGCAACTGAGGCCTAAGGTAGTCCCGCATCGAGTCAGCAACCCTGAGGTAGGACTTAATAGACCTCCAAGTCCGTAAGTTTTAGTCTAGCTTAACTTGGGCAGTGTGACCCTTCAGAGCTTGGCCGTTCAGGGCTCAGCTGGGATTCTGAACCCAATAAAAAAAAAAAAAATAACAATGAATATGGATATTTTGGATTTGTTTAACGTTACTTACACGGGTAAATAGATGGTTCCATAGAAGGAAATAAGCTGTGATACACGTATGGCTATACTTTCACTCAGTGCAGGAAATATTAAAAAAAAATTCTCACGCAATGGAGTGCAAATGACCACACCAGATTTCTAGAAACGGGTGGTATTATGAATAAAGGCGGAAGAGAAAAGAAACAGAACAGCAACAGAGAAAGAAGAGGAAGAAAACAGGACCAACTGGACCATCGTTGGGATTCTAAGGTTAATTGCTTTCACACAAGCACAGAAATTGCGGCTAACCTCAGTTCATCAACAAAAAGCAGCATTTCAAAGAAACTGAAAAGGCGCCTAAGAGAAGTTGATCTGAGGGAAGGAGTTGCGCCACAGAAACCTCTGCTAAGGCGAGGAAACAAACAGAAACGACTACAATGGGCAGGAAGACATAGGAATTGGACAGTGGGAGAGTCAAAACGTACGAAAATAGGATTGTGAAGAATTGTATAGCTACAACGGAAGGAGGAACAGCAGGTTTTGAAATTGGTGACGTGACCTCACCCAACCAACCGATCTCAGCCCCCATCGAGTTGCTCTGGGATGAACTAGGCAGAAGAGTGAAAACTAGGAGTGCACCCAATAAAAGAAAACGTTGTGAGATGTTACAAAGTGAAATGGACAAATTAGACAGCAAAACTATATTAATACTATAGCAATACTATATTAAAACTGTGGAAAGATACCTAACGTGTGTGCAGTCGTTGCTACAAAAACCGAGGAGATAAAATGATGAAAATAATTTTAAATAATTAACTATTTTAATATTTTCAATGTATCCAATTCTTACATCAATACTCTAAACCAGCAATTCCCAGCATGTGGTACGCGTACCACCGATGGTATGCGAAGTTCTTTTAGGTGGTACGCAAGAGGGTTATAAATACACAGCTTGCTAATTGATAACTACTGTACTTTATGATAATGTTTTCAAAAGTAATATTAGTTGTAGGTGAATAACCCTCAACCTTTCCGACTACGGGTTTGCATGCTATTCAATTTGAGGTTTAGTTAGATTTCAAATTCTTTAACGATAACGTGCAAGACCAAAATGAAGTGTTTGATTCAGTACAAATGTCGATGAATATCATTAGAATAAAAATAACTTTTAAGTAAAGCTGAAAATTTAAGGGTGATAACCATAGTTGACCCTTCCTATTGTTTTGACTGAGTGGTACGTACACACTCCTTCTTTAATAGTGGTACTTAGAAGAGCATGGTGTTTGCAAAAAGTGGTACTAGACCGAAAAAGGTTGGGAGATCCCTGCTCTAAATCACCAATATTCACTACTTATGCTCCCTCACATGCAGCAGTTTCACGAATGATAAAGGTATCCCTATAATTTTGACCGCCAGCCTACTACTGTCCACTTGAAAATTTCTCACTGCATTTAACAACTTAGTTGACACTATACATTTTAAACACTTACCACAAGGCAGATATATCCACTTTGTCATACGCTTTCTCCAAATGCATAAATGCTATATACACATTTTTCTTCTAGCTTAATTTTCAATTAGCTGTCTTACTGCAAACATTTGATCAACTCATCCTTTGTCCTTCCTAAAGCCGCGTTGGATGTATACTGTATGTAGTTGTAATACAGAGACCTTTTTCCACACCCAATTTTTTTATTCTATCGTCAGTGTCATTCGTACTGGCACATCATGTCCCAGTCACTCCAAGGACAAGGTCGACTCCCACTCTCCTATTCAGATTACCCCTGCTTCCATCCAAATCATTTAGACTATACAAGAACTTATCCTTCTCTTCTACACCTCTACGGTCACATGAGGGCTATGCTACAGGCACGGCTACTTAATTATGTTTAATTTCAACTTACTCATAGAATACAGGTATCTATCGCCAATGCATTTATTTATACTCCTTTATGCGTTCATGCTTTCACTTTTCATAAGTTCCTTTCACACATAGAGTACCAACAAAACCCCGCTACAGTCCTCAGTTTATCCTCCACTTCACTTAACTATTTTATCGTCATCTTCAGCATACTTCATAAGCGATAGTGGCCACTTATTTCCACCCCAAACCCTACTTTTAACATTCACTGTTCAGTAGTTTGTCCTCCTTAGCTGATCTTTTTCAGTCTCATTTGCCCTGTAAGCAGTCCAGCATGCTCTAAACACACACCTTTCCCTCTGTTCCTCACTACATATACATGCATTTTAAACGCTAAACAATCTTTTCAAATTAAAAAAAAAGTGCATCGTTCTTAAGAGGATCGGAGTCTTGATTTCGGCTCTCTCCTCGTCCTTCTATGGGGTTGGGGGGGGGGAGCATTTTTGCGGCCGCGTCTTTGGCCCCTCCTTCCTGCATAAACAAATTGAATGATCGACCATCCTCTGCGTCCAGATGATGTATGGACCTGTGATTCGGATTCTACTTAAGCTTTAGATCCATTTTGTCATACAGTTTATAGTTTTATGAAAGTATAGACTTCATTCACTTTCTTATTAACATTTGATTGAGAAATACTTTTGGTATCATCGCACCCAACGTTATTCCCACTTCATTCCGCGCCCAAGAATGAGACTCGAAGGAGGAGGAAATTCTCAAATCGATTTATTCCAATTTCGTGCCATTCTCCTTCTCATCCACAGTTTTTTTGGTTCAAGTTAGATTAGATTAGCTTAGTTTAGCTTAGCTTAGCTAAGGTTAGGTTAGGAAATATTAGTAATTCTTATTTCGCGCATTTACTGCGAATAGAATAGGAGTGATACTCTTTTTCAAATAAAAAAACTTTCTCCTCAAATTTGAATTTCTCGTTTTGTGCATTCTCATTTACGGACCTGGAATGGAAATGACATCGAGTGGGAAGTAATCGTACAGTTTACAAGAAACCTCATTTAATAATTTAAAAACCATGTTTATACCTTAATTAAACACGTGGAATAAAACTATTTAATGAGTTTTGTCATTCTTCCTCCAAATCTGAAGACACTAATATACTTTTTTAATAGTTTCTGTCATGTACTGTATTTTGCAGGTGTAAAGGCGTGACAGCACATCTTTTGTCTTTCCGTAAGACCACGTTATTAATTTGGAACAAGGTGAGCTGTGTTTTGAAATTTATTAGCTTTTTATTATTATTATTATTATTATTATTATTATTATTATTAATATTATCATCATCATCTTGTTTCCCAATGAATTGGGATGAGAAGGTAGAAACTGCTTGAAGTTATGTGGTCGGCTCGGTCGACTCAGCGCCCACGTCCGAGGCTATTGTTTGACCTTTGTGGAGAAAAAGAAGGAAGGATGGGTCCCCAGCACAATCCCCCCCCCCCCCCCCCCCCCCCGTGTATCGCAAGAGATGCGGAGCCAGCTGCATCTTTCGGTGAGCGGTGGGGTCACCTTATCAGGTCTTGTCCCTTTAATAAATACAAATTATGCTTTAAATGCATTTTAAATTAACTGCATTCAAATAAGATGGAAAAAGAAAAGGTAATAACAGTGGGAAACTAGAACGTAGTTGGATTCGAACCCACGTCGCATAATTTCAGAGTCAGCGGTCTTACCGATCACGCCATTCATGAGGTTGAGGAAACATGGTCAGATATCATAAATATTGGTTTCGTTTGAACGAACATATTTGGAGATGGTGGTTGGGGTTCTGGATGGCGCGATTGGTAGGAGCTCTGATTTTAAAACCACGCAACGCGGTTCCGACCCCTACTAATTCCCCACTTTTATTACGTTTTCCCTTTCCATCTACATATTATACTGTTCTTAAAGGTAAACAAATCTGTTTTGCGAACAACTGAATTTAAATGTTGTTATGAGGGACTTTTATGCTGTTGATTTTAAGATATTCGTAGATTTTGCTCGTTTTATATTTAAGTTGAAGCCTTCTTTGAATTAGTGTGAACATTGTGTCACATGTGTCATAATGGCCCACTTATTTTGGCACTTGTATTATTAGTAACAAGTACCCGTTCCAAGACTTCCATACTTTCGTACTTCCATACCCACTTTTTCTGCGGCTTGTATATACCCCATTGTCGTAAGTGGAACATGCATAAGACCTTTGTCTGACATAATAAAATGTAAACAAAAATATTAAATTAAGTGTTGGATCTACGCTTGATGTAAATTACGTTCTTTTACAATTTTTACATTAATTTACAAAATTTATCCATTACATGGATTTTGTAAAAGTGTAAAATTTCAGTAGAAAAGTGGAATTCTTCTTTCTTGATCGTCTTCTCAGACCCATTCGTAAATTTGCCATGTGAAAAGGTATGGAGTTAAACTAGTACTGGAATCCTAGTAAGAATAATGGTAGTGATAGGAATTCTGGAATATAAGAGTTATTTCTTTCTTCGGAACAAATAAATAAATAATTTGGGGTCTTTTAACTTCCTACTCAGCATTTAAAATTATGACTAGAGCCCAAATGTTCAGGCAAAATGCCATAAATGCCTTTTTTGTCCTATTTTTGCGTTCACAGGAAAAAGTGCCTTTTTCGTCATAAAGTGCCTATTTGCCTTTTTTCCATTATTTTCTAGTATTATTTCATTAAGAGTCCCAAAATAGGCCTATCAGTCTCTGATATATATATTATAGAAAACAGAAACTGAGCGTGCCTCAGTATTATTTTATATTAAACATTTTTTGAAATTTAAATCCTTGTCATTGTTATGTAACGAACCTTTTCAATACCTACTGTTTTTGTTCACTATAATGGTATTGTAATATGTATTATTTATTTACATGAGTATAATGGTATTATTCAATATTAAACTTTATTTTTAGAAATGAAATCATTGTTATTATATGTAAATAATATTTGCATTACTTGTTTTGTTCACTGAGGGCGTTGTAATAGTAGAATATGTATTATGCGTATATAAAGGTATTATTATTCTAGATTAAGCATTTTTTGAAAGCAAATTTATAAATGCCTCTTTTGCGGGATTTTACTGCCTATTTTAAATGTTTATTTTGCATATTTGCCTGCCTTTTTTTCAAGGGTTTTTAGTGTCTAAACATCTGGGCGCTAGTTATGACGAAGGGAACCTACAACTTGACGTGGGATCCAAATTACTACCTCACCAAGGAAGACCGGAGAAGCGCTTTAGTCGCCCAACTTTGAAGACCGAGCCCAACCTCTCGCACCCGCAATCTTCGGCTGAACGGCCAGGTGCTTTTCCAGTTTTGTGTGTCGGGGGTGGGAGGTTCTTCGTAACAGGTAAATTGGTACACACTGTTGCTTCTATCATTTATGGATACTGTACTTACTTTCTGTAGTTGAAGTTCAAGATAACTTATATGGTTTAGTAACTGATCACAATTATTATCTATTTTTATTTGGAAATTCAATCCAAATATCTCGGTGGTACGTTACGGTGGCGGACTCTGGGCGGTGAGGCTCTGGTTCGCTCCCGCCTACTGGCTCCTGGGTTGGGATGAATTGGTCGCTTACCCTGGGGGTAATGGACTGGCTAAAGGTGACCCTTGGAGCACACTCACCCTCACATCGTAGAGAAATGAGCTTCCTGGCTGTTATCTTTTTAATATGGTCTATAAAATTCGATTATACACTTTTGGTTTTCATTTTTAATTCCTTCGAATGTTTCTAATTTAACATATTCGCCTCGGTGGTGTAGTGGTTAGCGTCGCTGACTATGAATCCATCGGTCCCGGGATCGAGACCCGGTGACGGCAGGCGGCGCGCGGCAAAACCCATCTGTTCATCTTTCTACACCAATAGTGGGCAACGTGCGGCGCGCGGCAAAACCCATCTGTTCATCCTTCTACACCAGTAGTGGGCAATGTGCGGCGCAAGGGCCGCATGCGGCCCATCAGGTTTCTGAGTGCGGCCCAAGAGACATTTTACTAACCATTGTTCCACATGAGTAAAAATTTTGGAATTTCTATTAATATTTCCATAATGTACTGATAAGTTTGTGTGATTTAACAAAATTTCTTTATATTAATAAGCATAAAAGCATAAGCATAAAAGCACAAAGCACAAAAAGTAAGCGTAAAAATTTTTTATTTTGCTTTACTATTTGAAGTTGATCACAATTCAATATATAAATAATAATTTTCTCTAACTCTTTATAAAATTTTCGGGCTGTATTAAATGTATTTAAGCTTATTCGTGGGGCCATGTTTAGCGCACATGCACATTTTTAATCTTAATGCCCACTGAGATGAAGAAAAGCCACTCATATTGCCCACTCACTAACCTAGGTTGCCCATCACTGTTCTACGCAATAAAAAAAATTGGTTGATAAATAAATGGGTACCCTGGGTAGCCCAGTGGTTAAGACGCTGGGCTGCTGGTGGGGCGTGGTTGGATTCCACGTTAAACTGTAGGTCTAAGGTGGAGTGACGAGCTTGATCTTCGTCAGAATGAACAAGCAAAACCAAGTTTATTCTGTATCACATTTTTTTGTTCTGTATTTCTCTGAAGAGACCCGCTGAAGCATGGGTACCCTGGGTAGCCAGTGGTTAAGACGCTGGGCTGGTGGTGGGGCGTGGTTGGATTCCACGTTAAACTGTAGGTCTAAGGTGGAGTGACGAGCTTGATCTTCGTTAGAATGAACAAGCAAAACCAAGTTTATTCTGTATCACATTTTTTTGTTCTGTATTTCTCTGAAGAGACCCGCTGAAGCAATTTTAACCGTGTTTACTACCATCCATCGTCGATAATTATCGACGATGGATGGTAGTAAACACGGTTAAAAATTGCTTCAGCGGGTCTCTTCAGAGAAATACAGAACAAAAAAATGTGATACAGAATAAACTTGGTTTTGCTTGTTCATTCTGACGAAGATCAAGCTCGTCACTCCACCTTAGACCTACAGTTTAACGTGGAATCCAACCACGCCCCACCACCAGCCCAGCGTCTTAATGATTATAATCATTGTGGTAAATAAGTTTCGTGTAATTCCTTTTATTTATTTCATCTTAAAGATATTTTTTCCAGTTTGAGGAAATTTTATAGGCTCTGTATAATAAAGTTTTTAATAATAACTGATAACTTAGAAGTCAAAATATGGTATATAAAGAAGAGCACAATAATGAAATATATTCTTGAATGTTAATATTACAATTCAAAATGGCGGATCAGTCCTAACAAATATATGCATGTACAAAATCTACCGATTAACTTCACATCTCAACTACTACTTCAAAATCTATCTACGTTATATATCTGATTTAAATTGGTTAGATTATATATATATAAAAGATCCTATGTAGTTACTTTTATGTCAGGAGAGTCGTACCTGGGATATCTTTTCTTGCCAGATTTTGCCTCCTGATAAAAGAAAACAAAAAATCATTTACTGTTGCCTAGCAACAAAGAATTTGTTACCAAAATGTTCCTATTCATTTCACAAAAATTAGAAATTTGTACACCCTGTTGGGCTTCTGGTAGCTCAGTGGTCTCGGTGTCGGATTCTGGGCAGTGTGGCTCTGGGGTCACCCCTGGGTTGGGTTGGGCCTGCCACTCACCCTGTTAATGCTCGAGCTCAGGCGATCTTTGCGGCAGACTCACCCCGGCACTGTGGGGAAATGAGTTTCGGATGTTGCTTGTTTTTGGGACACCCTTTTCTCCGCCAAGGAAGAATACTAGGTTCATGTTATTATGACTAAAATACCCCGCACGAAAATGCCCTATTCTGACATGCCCTATAAGAAACTTTTTTCATATCCCAATTTAACACAATTTAACCTTTTTCAGCTTCATTTCTCTAAAATATAGTACGTTTTTAATGCTATTGTCTGTAAATGGTTATAGTTTAACGAGACAAGTGTTGTCGTGTGGGTTAGGTTAGGTAAGTTATTAAAATTAGGTTAGGTAAGTTGTTAGGATTAGGTTAGTTAGGTTATATTATTAGCGTTAAATATATATACATGATCGTTAATATAATCAGTGTTATGGGTTTAAGTTTATGATAATTGAGAGTCCTGGACTTCAAAAGCTAACTAAACCTAACCTAACCTATACTAACCCACAATAACTTGTCGATTTTATGTAATGTCGATGAAATGTCGGTAGCCCGACTGAGTCATCATCAAATATTTGCATTTCATGTCGAATTCCATTATGCAAAATTTGCTAACCCTTCGTGCTAAATTAAAATTATTCGGTACTTCGAAGCGATTTCCACGACATAAAATGGAAAATGGCTTTTTTCATCTAAAGGAAATTGACATGTTTAATTGCGAGAGCAAATTTTTATTATTAGTTTTATTTAATTCCGTTTCATATTCAAAGAGGAAAATTCAAAAGGAAGGGTGATAAAAGGATATTAATGTCTCGAAAATAAGTAAATAATTTAAAAGTGTTGAAATATTGTGAAGGGGTTTAACATTACCACCTTCGAAAGTTCGTAACTCCTTTAGGATTTAGGGTTATACAGCAACAGACTACGTCTTATTTTAAAGCCTCCCGAGTTAACTTTTTCCGAGTGGTATATGTATGAAATTTTGCCACACTGATATCTGTTCTATTTTGGCAAATAATCACGATAAGGTCGCGATAAAAAATCTAGGAAACGTCTGTTGGGGCTAAAGAGCGTTTAAATCTCGGTTGCCGAGAGAACAAAGAAGTGATTCTAAGAGTTTAAAAGTTAAACATCAGCTGGAAACTCTTGAATATGCGGGCCTACATCGTATTTTGAAAGTGTCTAATACCTTCCTGGACACGCGCTTTAAAGTCTCTTGCCCTATACACCGGGACAAGGGGCCCTTCTACGGGTTGGGATTGGTCATAGGTCTTGGTATAAGTAGTATATGTGCCAGAGTTGTCAGACTAAACTAGACACTTCAAAGCGCGTGTAACACAAAAGTTTGCGTTTTGTAGCGGCAAGCACGATCTTATGTCATGCGCTTTCCTAATTATTTGCTAAAATTAAACGGATATCAAAGTTTGGCGAAATGTCACGAATGCTACTCGAAATGGGAAATTCCACTCTCTAAAATAAGGTCTAACCTTTGGCTATAGACCTAATACTGACAAAGGTATAATTTATAAAATTTAGACGTGCGTAAGCTTCGGAACACTAGATAGATAGATAGGTAGGTAGGTAGATAGAGAGATAGAGATATCAACCACCCAACTAAATCAATCAACAGGGTGAGGATGAATAGGCTTCACATACGAGAGAGGATCATCTCTGCCGAGAATACTTCCCTTGATAATCCTTCTTCTGTGAATCGAAAACGCAATCAAATAACTCGTGAAAAAGAAAGCAAAAGTGGCTGACATTTGGATCAGTAGAATCCATTCTCCGAATCCAGATTTTCGGCCTTTGGATGAATTTAGTGCTTTTAAAAAAAAAAAAAAAAAAAAAAAAAAAACTATTAATTAATTGGAAATTATTTAATAGTTGTTGTTTTTTTAAAAATAGAAAAGGAAAAATTAGATAATAAAATAAAATATAGTTTTTAATTGAAGAAAATGAAATTCGTGAAATAATTTAAATAATAATAAATAACAAGCAGAGCCTTCGACTCCCTGCGCTACGGGTGGGGCTTGTGCTTTGCAAACTTGGCGAGGGCGCGTTAGAGTTACTCCTTTTGGAGGAGGTCATTCTCCCTCCCCCCCAAAACCCCTCACCCCCTTTATGCAACTTGGGGATAATCCCTATCACCCCCACCCCACCCTCTCCCCCATTACCCCACCCTCTCCCCCATTACCCCTCTCCCTCATCACCCCTACCCTATCCCCATCACCCCCACCCCATTAGTGCCCATTACCCACCGAACCCCCCAGGGGAAGTTGCTGGCACCTTGCAACAATTGATCAACATTGCAATTGCATATGCACTCGAACATTTTGGAAGATTGTGTAATACTGTTTTCATTATTTAAATTTTTTAAAGAAATTTTTCCAAAAATGAAGGTGTTTTTTTAATAATTATAACTTAAAGAAAATAATTACTGCGAACTATAACTATAACAAAGTGATTAATTAATAAAAAAAATATATTTAAATGAATATTTAAATATTAATTTATAAAATAATGATAAAAACGAAGTAAAACTATGAAATATATAAAAATATAATGATGAAAACTTAGTTATAAGAAGCTTTTTATATCCCATTTAATATCGCCAAACTTAAGAGAAGCGTAAAAAACGGAGATGGAAAATTAATTTTATATTAAGTTATTACTAAATTAAACGATCTTTCTACTTCGCAAAACTTCTTTTAAGCAAACATGAAAAGAACAAAGTGCGGTTTCGATCAATAAACACTCTTGTAAGTAAATAGAAGATACAGAAAAGTTGGTTGGTTAGTTCTAGAGATTGGACTCGGAGCGTGAACACCCGTGTTTGAATCTGGGTTTGATTCCAACCTACCCTTCGCATTTTTGTCGGGCTGCCGCCAGTCATCTAACTCTGTTATTGCTCTAGCTCATGCGACTCTTTAGGGCAGTGGTTCCTAACCTTTTTCACTCCATTACCCCCTTGGGGAACCTTAAAAATCCCCGTGGACCCCCTTCATTTCTTCCTCCAAAGAGCATAGCAATCTATAAGTATAACATAAGCATAACCACTGCATTACCACGGGAATTATCCGGTGGTAATGGTTATGTAAACATTACGTATAGCTTGCCAAGTCGGAATAAATAATA
This sequence comes from Bathynomus jamesi, assembly GCA_023014485.1. Taxonomy (NCBI): domain Eukaryota; kingdom Metazoa; phylum Arthropoda; class Malacostraca; order Isopoda; family Cirolanidae; genus Bathynomus; species Bathynomus jamesi. Next base: position 131,133 of record JAJOZX010005260.1, read on the forward strand.
AAACCTTATTTTATTTCAGATTTCCCAGATTTTCTTGAACATTTTCCAACTTTTCATAGCCCGCCGTGGACCCCCTGAAAATCTTGCCGTGGACCCCAGGTTGGGAACCACTACTTTAGGGCAATGGTTTCCAACCTTTTCTGGTTCAATATACGCCAATGCCATCTGTCTTATTTCGCGGCACTCGTGATGATTTTACGTGTCCTTTCGCAGTACCCCTGAGGATTTGCGTCTGCCACTTTCCAACAAAGAGTCCCCTCCCTCCCCTGAGTGATACATAACTTGAAAGTGAGCTTACATATTTAGATATTTAGTTTCGTTATTGACTTAATAAACTGTGAATGTTTTGATTCGATTTTAAATTTTTTATTTTAATAAATTTTTTTATGAGAGAGAGAGAGAGAGAGAGAGGAGAGAGAGAGAGAGAGAGAGAGAGAGAGAGAGACTACGACTACGACTACGACTACTAAATAGTACCTTGGTATACATTAACTGTAACCTGAGATGGAGCTGCATTGGATGGTTTGCAAGTATATGTTCCAGAATCCTCAAAAGTCACGTTGTGAATTTTCAATTCGGAAGACCTTGTCTCAGCATGCGTGGTCACCTGAAAATAAAGGTAAGGTAACATCCATGCTCCATATCCTCCACGAAAGTGTGGAGTATGTAGCCAGAGTCAATTAAGGGGGGTTGGCCTGCCCGCCGTTTCTCGTGACGTAAGATACGGAAAAGACAACCACCCAGCTTTAGGCAACACTAGTGTTCGAACCCACGACTCAGCGGTCTCAGCACTGCCAGGCGGCGCCCAAACCGATCGAGCCACGAAACACTCGGTACCTAAAAATAAAAAAAAAAAAAAAATAATGTTGACGATACAACGACAAGTAGTAATAATAATTATAATAAAAATAATAATAATAAAACACCCACACCCACTCACACACCCACACCCACACGCACACATTCTGCTTTCCACAGATTTAGCTTCAGTTATTAAAAATCCGTTTTAAAGATTTTCTTTGAATGGCGAACGGAGAAGAGTCGCAGATTCGCATCGTTTGGTTTTAATGAAGGCGCTCTCTCTCTCTCTCTCTCTCTCTCTCTCTCTGTATATTTTTTTTTAATTGGGGTTGTTTAACCTTCGCAACATCTAATGACGGAGGGAACCTACAGCTTTACGTGGGATCCGAACCACGGGTCGCTACTAATCTGGGCGCAGAGGACGGTCTCCCATCCAACTACTACCCAGACCTCTGTGTATATATATATATATATATATATAGTACAGGGTGGGCGGAAAGTAGCTCCCTATTTTGGATTGGTAAAAAAATACGTATATTATCCATTTATTTCAGACGAAATAATATGAAAAGGTAGGCATACATGGTAGGTTTTCTCTAAAATTCAATGTGGGCTCCAACTCTTTCCACCAGCTTCTGGAGCCGCCCAGGAATGGCGTCCACTGACTTTAGCAGGAACTCCGGCGGGATGGAGGACATGACTTCCCGAATTCGGTCCTCCAGTTCTTCCAATGTCCTCGGTTTGGTGCGGTAGACTTCTTCCTTTACCCACCCCCAAAGAAAGAAGTCGCACGGTGTCAAGTCGGGGCTCCTGGCTGGCCATTGATGTGGACCACGACGACCCATCCAACGCCCAGGGAAGTGGGCATCCAGCCACTCACGGACAACAAGAGCGAAGTGCGGAGGGGCGCCATCTTGCATAAATATCAGATCGTCGATGTTCTCCCATGTGCTGACAACCGGCCAGACCTCGTTTCGCAACATAGCAAGGTACCGCTCAGCATTCATGGTGTTGCGCAGAAGGAACGGGCCCACAACCTGATCTGAGGTCATACCACACCACACCGTTACACTGAACCGATTCTGCCGTTTTTCAGCGGTAACCGTGCGACTTCTTTCTTGGGGGTGGGTAAAGGAAGAAGTCTACCGCACCAAACCGAGGACATTGGAAGAACTGGAGGACCGAATTCGGGAAGTCATGTCCTCCATCCCGCCGGAGTTCCTGCTAAAGTCAGTGGACGCCATTCCTGGGCGGCTCCAGAAGCTGGTGGAAAGAGTTGGAGCCCACATTGAATTTTAGAGAAAACCTACCATGTATGCCTACCTTGTCATATTATTTTTTCTGAAATAAATGGATAATATACGTATTTTTTTACCAATCCAAAATAGGGAGCTACTTTCCGCCCACCCCGGCCGAAGCCGCCGGGGAAGAGGCCGAGTCTACCTTGCTTCCTTATAGTAGTTCTCACGACTTTTGACACGGTCCTTGGAAAGGGGGACCTTCAGCCATATTAAGGGCTATTCATTTCGAGAAAAAGCTCAAAGAGAGAGCGAGCGAGCGAGCAAAGAGCGAGCTACCAGCTGCTGCTGCTGCTGCTGCTGCTGCTGCTGCTGCTGCGAGCGTGCGTGCGTGCGTTCAGGCGAGCGAGAGAGAGAGAGATATAGATTGAGATATTTCTTCATCTGTATATATATATTTTTTTTTAATTGGGATTGTTTAACCTCCTTCGCAACATCTAAGGTCATATGACGGAGGGGACCTACAGCTTTACGTGGGATCCGACCACGGACCTCTGTGTATATATTAGGGTGCTTCGAAAATATGAAGTATTAATATGTGACTGTCCGACCCTATCATTTTGTTCAGTTTGTATATAAAACCCTTGTGGTTGAATATGAGTTTCATGTGACAACATTTAGAGGTTGCGCATGTGCAGTAAAATTTCCCTTCTGGCGTATCAACAGTCACTTTGTCCTTACCAACACAAACCTGTTATCGTCAGTGCTGCTTGCATCTGCAAAATTATTCACTACAGAAGTTTTTTGTGTATATTTCTGGAATGGTTTATTCATCTATTTGTTTATATTTCAGGCTTTTTTTGTTAATGAAATAATCGTCCAAAACAATTAAACCAGCTACTCGTCAAAAAACAGAAGTTTGGCTCCTTGGGCAACCTATACCTGAACTCCTTCAAAGTAAACTTCCGTCGATAGGTGATAACCTCTCTCTTCTTTTCTATCACCATAATGTTGAGAAAAAAACATTGAAGGTGAGTATTAAGATAACAACAAATTCGATCCTTGATTTCTGGAATAAAGCAAGAATCCCTACGTCATACGAGCGAGATGCGAATAAAAAGCTCGAAAAACTTCACTCGAAATGGCAAAACCTCAAGAAAAGCATCGCTCGGAAATCCGATACTGCTCTGAAACAGAGAAAAGAGTTTCAAGACAACTTGCCCAATCTCTTTGACATCGCTCACCAACAAGCCATGAACCTAATATCCATACAAGACAAAAACTTCTTGATTGCTCAGCGGGAACCAGGACGGTGAGGTCTTATAACAGGTGTAGACATTCACCCAGCAAAAAAGGAGGAAAGGCGTGTAGAGCGAGCGAAAAAGGATCGTCAAAGAAGAGAAAAAGCAGAGAGGGACAAAGAAGCTAGTGAAGAGACAATCCACTTAGTATCTCATAGCAGCAGCAGTTCGACAGATATTTTGAAACGCGTAAGCTTTTTTATTTATTTATCGATTTTAACCATTTAAAAACCATTTTGTAGAGAATTAATTACAATTATATATCTTTTAATGAATAGTTATATGGGAGGGGGTACCCCATCTGCCGAATTACATTCGTCAAAAATTAAATATAACAGTTATCGCAAATTTTGCCAAACTAGTTTTCTTCTTTGTCATCGAAAATGCTATTTTCGAAGGAAAACGATAGAAAAAATAACAAATACGAAAGTAGTTAGCAAAAATATTGGTAAGCGCTGCATTCTGAATTTGGCCTTACGGGCGGTGTCAGATTACACTGAGCGGATGCTCGCGGCATATAAATGCTCTGAACATACTTTGGTAATTATTCGTTTTTTGACCCAGTCTCTTTTTATAATGAGAACAAACTTTTCTGGTCAATTTTGAGGTGTTCTGCACGAATCTGCCATCCGTTTCCTGTGCAAATGCGTAGTTTTCGAGATATCGTCATCTTCAAAACTACGCATTTGCACAGAAAACGGATGGCAGTTTCGTACAAAACATCTCAAAATTAACCAGAAAAGTTTGCACTCGTCATTTTCGTTTAAACTAACGAATTTAAACGAAAATATCATGACTTAACCTAACCAATCATCAAGGGCGTACAATTGACTTAACCGGTGTCACGTACTGAACTGTCCGCAAAACATTAGGACCGATCAATTTGTGACGCGTGATCTTTACGGGGACTCTGCCCCCGTACCCCCGAGACCTAAATTATACAAATGATAATGTAATAACACGTGCTAACCTTGCATGGGTAGTCCGCTAAATTTCGCCTGCCCTTAAACTGAAACGACACACGTCATACTTCGTCACAAAAAAACCAAACTGAACAGATGAACAATTGGTAAAAATGATTTATTTGTAAAACAGGACAAATTGAATTACGCAGAAGTAGCCAGAATCACCAAAAATAATAAATATTCACCAAATAGTCGATATATATATATATATATATATATATATATATATATATATATATATATATAATAATATATATAATATATATATATATATATATATATATATATATATATATATATATAATAATATATATATATATATATATATATATATATATATATATATATATATATTATATATATTGAAAAAACACCAAAAATAGGAAATATATTTTAATAAAAAAACACATTTATACAAATTTGCACAAGATAATATATATATTTTCTTATTCAGTTTTGATTGGTTATTCAATATATATTGCTGTTATAGCTGGGTGTGACTGGGTCAAAAAACGAATAATAACCCAAACTTTTTATGCATTTTTTTAAAAAATTTCAAATTTTTTTTATCGAGTCCCCCTCTTAATGTTGCATAAATTAATCAATTAATTAACCACTACCTTGAAAACAATGAATAATTCTTTGTGATAATTCTATTTTACAGATAAGAAGAGGCGAGAGATTTTCATCCAACTTCAAAGACATCAAAACCCCTCCTCAAAACGATGCAAAGGCAACATTAGAATCACTATGGACGTAGCAGCTGTTCTAAACCGAACACGAATCAGTGATAGAAGGGCAACCCAAATACTTATTCCATTTGTTAAACAGGTAGGAGCCAATGTCCGTGAATTTTCTTTGAGTTCCAGTTCCATCAGGATGCAGAGGATGAAGCATCGGAAGACCTTAGCTGAAGAAATCCGACGTTCATTTTCTCCTGGGGTTCCTCTTCTATTGCACTGGGACGGGAAAATGATGCCAGATTTGAGAGGTAAGGAAAATGTAGATCGCTTGCCCATTCTTGTATCTGGATAAAACTGCACCAAATTACTCGCAATTCCGAAGCTACCGAACTCAAAGGCTGATGCAATGGCCCGTATCATTATAGAAATAGTTGACGAATGGAACTTACGTGATCAGGTAAAAGGACTTTGTTTTGATACGACCGCAGTGAATACTGGAACGTTTGGTGGTGGTTGCACTTTAGTAGAGCGTAAACTAAATACAGAAGTGCTTCACATCGCATGCCGCCGTCATATGCATGAGCTGATCCTTGAAAAAGTATTCACTTCGGTTGCGCATGATGTGTCAAAAGTGCCTAATATCACGATTTTCAGCTCTTTTCGAGACTACTGGCCAAACATTCGCTTCCATGATTATACGACGGATGTTAATGATGATGCCATATTTAATAGGATTAGGGATTGGAAGCAAAAGATAATTTGCTTTGCAAAGAGGGCCATTTAAGAACAACTGCCCCGAGATGACTACAAAGAACTGCTAGAATTAGTCATCATCTTTCTAAGAGGAGTACCACCGCAAGGCATTCGGTTTCGGGCACAGGGACCAGTTCACCGTGCACGCTGGATGGCAAGAGCATTGTACTCACTAAAAATGTGGATGTTTCGTGGGCAGTTTTCTTTGCCGTCCACGTCAAGTACCCGCATTTCCTTCCATACCACAAACAAATTATGGATGAATCTTTGCGAAATATATATATTCATTTGTAAATTTTGTTACAGCATTGATCGAGTGCCCTCTTTCTACTTTTGCTGCATCAAATGATCTACAACTTCTAAAAGAATTACAAAATTATGAAAATCCAAACGTTAAAACAGCTGCGCTTTCATCGCTAAGCAAGCATCTTTGGTACCATAGTGATATATTAGTTGGAATAGCGTTTTTTAATCATCGCCTGCCCCTATCCACTAAGCGAAGAATGGTTGAAGCAATCCCCGGTAAAGTTGGATCGGAAGACCCACCCCGTCGGGTGATGATTTCAGATACCTCAAATATAACGGAATTAAGAGTGAAAGACTTTGTAAATGCTTGAACCAATGACTCGTTTCAGATTCTTAATGTACCTTCTACATTTCTAGAGAAAGATCCAAGCACTTGGGAAGATGACAATGATTTTCAGGTTGCTCGAAAGGCAGTACTTAATATAAAACCTGTTTAGCAGAAAGAGGAGTAGCTCTTATTCAGGAGTTTAACACTTCACTAACAAGAAATGAAGAGCAACAACAATATTTATTACATGTAGTTGAAGATCACCGCAATGCTTTTCGAAAGGCCATTAAAAGCGATTTGCTTTTAAAAAGTTTCAAGTAAAGATGTCTACTAAACATAACCTATATTACCAGTGTAATGTACCGAATTGTATGATATGCATATGACAAATATTCTGCATTAGTAAAACAAATATGACATTAGTAGCATCAGTAACACAACTAATTTGTAATGTTAACTGTTAAAAAACGTGAGCAAAACAATTTATACAGGGTGTCCCAGAAGTCTTGGAGGGGTTTTATTTGGCTATAACTTTTTTCTTTTTTGATTAATTTATTTATTTTTCTTTTTAAATTAAAGTACCCTTGCTGCGATTAATGAAAATGGAATCCTGGACAGTGCGACAAAGAGTGGCTATTGTGGAACTTTATTTGACAAACAACTCTTCCATCGTTGCCGCTCAAAGATTAAAATTCAACACACGTTCTGCTCCTTCTGATCGAGCTATTCGACGCTACGTCGCTAAATTTCGTATGAGAAAAGGTCAGGGACGAACCACGGAATGGGCGTTCTCGGACAAGTCGAAGTCTAACTCGGGTTGAGATGGTTCGTGAAAGCGTTGAGGAAAATCCACATCAGTCCGACGATGCAGCCAGGAATTAAACATTTCGAGAAGTTCCTTACATCGAATTTTAAGAGAGGATATCAATCTTTACCCGTACAAAATTCAAAATGCTCAAGAAATCAAATCACAAGATCATCAGAGTCGGATAACGTACGCTAATGCGATTTTATCATAGATTTACGCAATGAAAATGAAGATTTTCACCAGATATTAAATTTGTAATTAAAATCGCGATAAATATATTTTTAAGTGTTACAAACCTTTCTTTATTTGATCCCCAAACAAAAAAGTTATAGCCAAATAAAACCCCTCCAAGACTTCTGGGACACCCTTTACAATCTGTTTTCTAAACGTTGCTTGCGCAACCTCTAAATATCACTTCATATGAAGGAAATTTTGCATACACCATTTTTTTTGATCGTCCTCATAAAATAAAACGTTCGCAACTCAAAAAATTTGTTATTGCATTTTCACCCCTATATGATAAAAGCACCCTAATATATATATGTATATACTAGTATATAGTGATGCACCGGAGGCAGATTTTGGCCGGACCTTCCGGCTTAGTGTTTTTTCCTCCGGCCGGAGGTTCCGGCCAATTGATTTATTTCAGTATTTATATATATGTGTGTGTGTGTGTGTGTGTGTGTGTGTGTGTGTGTGTGTGTGGTCCATCGTCTCATCTATTTAGGGTTTATATATTATAGTCCTGCTATTTTAAATTATTAAGTCTTTAATAACTTAAACTTTATAAAAGTCGACTTTCTATGCTTTGTATGTGCTAATTTCTCTAAAAATTCCCATTGAACAGAATATCTTCAGGTTATGAAACTTATGATGTCTTCCTGAATACTGAGTAAAGCCTATATCAAATCAATTATTAATACAATCACTGATCACTCATAAAATAAATTATTATTACAGTCACTGAGAACTGAAATATTAATACAATCACTGATCACTCATAAAATAAATTATTATTACAGTCACTGACAACTGAAATATTAATACAATCACTGATCACTCATAAAATAAATTATTATTACAGTCACTGAGAAGTAAAATATTAATACAATCAGTGATCACTCATAAAATAAATTATTATTACAGTCACTGAGAAGTGAAATATTAATACAATCACTGATCACTCATAAAATAAATTATATTACAGTCATCTGAGAAATGAAATATTCGGATAGGTGCAGAAATGAGGTTTTATAGTTTTATAGAATTAAAACTAAAAGTTGTCAGAATTGAGTTTGGTGTATTGGCCGGCCGGAGCAGGAGGTTTTCTAAAATGGCCGGAACTCCTGCTCGGCCGGAGCCGGAGCTCCGGTGCATCACTACTCGTGTATATATATATATATATATATATATATATATATATATATCTTGGATGTGAATTTTTCCCCTATAGCTTATTAATCTGTGTAATTACTACGTCAAAGGCCTGTAATTGGTGTTTACATTAAATCCAACAAGAAGCAGTTTGTTACAGAATTTACAAGCTAACCATAACCCAAAGATCATCTCTAGGTTAGCCGAAAACACACACACACACACACACACACACACACACACACAAAGAGAGAGAGAAGAGAGAGATCATGCACCATTCGGGTAACGTCGGGGCGAATGTCGTAACACCGCTTCCTATTAACCAGCAAAGTTAAGCGACATTGAGTCAGGAGAGTAGTTGCATGAGAGGCCGTCCTCCGCATCCAGGTAATGTAGCAACCCGTGGTTCGGATCCAATAAAAAGCTGTAGGTTCGTTCAGTCATATGGTGTTCCGAAGGAAGTTAAACAACTATATCAACACATTGTACACCATTCACTCTTAACAAAACCTGAAGTTCCGTTTAAAACACTAATTGGCAATTAGAAGGTTAACAGTTTGTTGCGAAATACTAGCGAACCCTCAAGAAATTCTTTAATGAACTGAAAAAAATCGCACTCTCAAGGAAAGAAAATAATGGACTAACCAATAACCGAAAAGAAATATTTGAAATATTGAGAGCTGAATATGAGTCAGCTTTCAGTACCCCAAATGGAGACAAAGCAGGACCTGATAGAAATACATTTTTTGAAGAGGAATTAAATGGAGAATGTACAGGGTGTCCACAAAGTTCTGTTCCGGTTTTAAAATTTTATTACAGCCAAACCAAAAGAGATGGAATAATGCAGGTTTTTGCATTTTGTTGCTTAACCAATGAAGTCTTTTTTTCTTGATTTACAGGTTGTAATCTGAGTGTCAAGTTGCTATTGATAGAAGCTTGAACGAAAATGGCGACTACACACGAGAAAGCTCAATGTGTAATTTGGTTTGCGGAGTCGAAATCAGTGACAACTGTTCAACGGAATTACCGCCCTCAATATGACAAGGATCTTCCCTCTAAACCTAGCAATTGGAGGTGGTTTTGCAAGTTTCGGGAGACAGGAAATGTGATTGACTCCAAGACTCGTCCAAGAGACGTTCCAACGCAGCCCTAGAAAGTCTGTTCGTCGTGCCTCAAGTGAACTGCAGCTACCATGATCAACGGTACACAAAGTTTTACACAAGAGATTCCATCTTTACCCATATAAAGTGCAAATAGTTCAAGCTTTGCAAACCAGATTACACATTGAGTTTTCTCTTGTGTAGTCCCATTTTCGTTCAAGCTTCTATCAATAGCAACTTGACACTCAGATTATAACCTGTAAATCAAGAAAAAAGACTTCATTAGTTAAGCAGCAAAATGCAAAAACCTGCATTATTCTATCTCCTTTGGTTTTGTTGTAATAAAATTTTAAAACCGGAACAGGACTTTGTGGACACCCTGTATAACTGATTTTGAATTTACCGCAGAAGAAATAGCGAAAGCTATAGGACAATAGGAGGCGATTGTAAACACCAATCGACCATGGAAGTACTCCGGGCGGGACGTTAGGCAGGAGACAGAGAGTACTGGAACTACTGTTTCTCCTGTCACTGTCCTCTTTAGCTGATCTTTTTCTGTCTCATCTATCCTGTGAGCAGTCCAGTATGTTCTCAAACACATGCTTCTCCCTCTATTTTTCATTACACATACATGCATTTAACACACTACATAATCTTTTCAAAATTTCTAAAAAATAAAATGGCACTGTGAGCCTCGGAGACCTTGATTTTGGCTCGCTCATTCTTATAAAGTGGGGAGGGGGGGGTCATTTTTGCTGGCACACACCCTTGGCACTACTTTTCTACGTAAAAAAAGAATGTTATAATATCTAATATAATTAGAATAAGTAGATGTATCAACAGAAAATACTCAATAATCAATGTTGCTACCTTTTCCTTTAAGAATTGCATCAATTCTTCGAGGCATTGATTCTATTAGTTTTTTAATTACATTTGGATCAATGTTAATTCAGCAGTTCTGTAGCACATTCTAGAGGGTCTCCTGACTATGTATATGGATTTTAGCTCTCTCTCGTTTTAAATGTTCCTATAAATGTTCTAATGGATTGAGGGGGAAATTTCATAATCGTTAACACACCATTTTCCTCCTCTGGCTTGAGGTAGTTTTGGCACAGCTTAGAAGTGTGTTTAGGGTCATTATCTTGCTCGAAAATGAAGTCATGACCAGAAAGTCTCAATCCAGAAGGAATGGCATACCTTTAAAGAATTGAACAGTACCTTTCTTTTGTCAATATACCAACTGTGTGACCAAAAGATGCTCCTGTTTAAAAGTTGGAAACCTTTGTAACAGCTCGTGCCACTCACGCCATACGTGCAAAAACGCATCAAAATAGGTTAGGTACTTGCCTATATATTTGCTTCAAGTATATTTTGCTACTGACAGTTGAACTCTCAGGTTTTCCTCTGTTTATTTCATGAAATTGGCAGAGCGAAATTGCGTATTTCATGAAATAAGCAATAACTTTGCTTATTTCATGAATCTGGCAAATGGAATGAATACCAATTTCATGAAATAAGTAATATTTTGCTTATTTCATGAAATGCAGTTTCACCGATTACAGATAACAGTGTGTCCCAAAGCCTTCGTTCAATTGGACGAAGAACAAAAACCGATCAACCAACCAACCAACCAAAGCCTTCGTGTGTCCTAGATCATGATCACGTATGTTTTAGTACAACAGTTCTTTTCTGGAGGAAGTGATAGTGTTACTTTAGGAGATTTAAAGTATAGTCTTCCTATAATTCCTACGATTAATGCATGATTGTTGGTTTTTATTTGGGAAATAGAAAGGTAATGCAAAAATCCTCAGGACCTAAATTTTTCCTCAAACGTCCTAGTTTCTAGCATAAATAGTTTATACTCTATACTATAGTCTATACTGTTGTTTAGCTTAACTACTATTTTTGGATCACCTGAGGATCAGGGCCCCCAGCCTTCTTTAGTTAGCCTTATAAGGCTAACTAACGAAAATATCACGACCTAACCTAGCCAGTCGTTAGGTCAACTTGTACGCCCTTGACGATTGGTTAGGTTAGGTCGTGATATTTTCGTTAGTTAGCCTTAAAAGCTAACTAAAGAAGGCTGGGGGCCCTGATCTTTAGGTGATCCGTTCATTTGATACTATACTTGGGTATTTTTTTACAAGAGTACATTACAGGCTTTTGAGGAATTTTAGAATTTTAGGTTAGGTTATATATTAAAACTGTTTTTCCTGATTGTTTTTGATGTTTGAACGAAATTAACCTTCGTTCAAACCGCATCAAAAACCATCGGAAAAACATAGTTTTGATTTACAAAGCTTGTAAGGATAATCTCTAGGAGCGCTCCATTTTTTAATATTAAACATACACTCATAAAACATATACCATTTGAAAGCTCACATTTTTCTGAGTCTAAAAATGTAGTAATCCCAAAGTATCAATAGCAAATAAAAAGTAACGATTTAATTGTTTGACGCGTGACGTCATTAACTACATTATAAAGGTTGGCTAAGTTATAAATCTTCAGTGTGTTGTAAGATGGTATTTTTGCTAATTGTTACGCTAACCTAACATGAATGTTATTACATTATCATTTGTATAATTTAGGTCTCGGGGGGTACGGGGGCGGAGCCCCTGTAAAGATCACGCATCACAAATTGATCGGTATAGGGTTTTATATTTAAACCTAGTTACTTTTTATTTGCTATTGATACTTTTGGATTACTACATTGTTAGACACAGAAAAATGTGAACTTTCAAATGGTATGTTTTATGTGTTTATGTTTAATATTGAAAAATGAAGTGCTCCTAGAGATTTACCGCCTGTAATGAGGCTGAGTGTAATGTACACTTGTAAAAATTTACCCTATGCATGAAATGTTTAAGTAACAACTTTTATACTGCATATACGAAAGGTAAGAATGTAATTATGTGAAAATTGATTATATGATATCGATGCTTAGCCGAGCCGTACCTTAGGCTAGTTACCTTACTGGACTAGGCAAATGGCGAAGATTTGTAAGTTATGAAGAATTAAACCTTTATCTAAGGGTAAGTCTTACTTTTAAGGCCGCACAGCAACCACGTATCCTACATTAATAACCCTTATATCAATCGATAGAGCAGAACAAACTATATATACAGCTATGTAAACTTTTCAAAATATGAACAAATAAAAAAATTAAAATTTTAAGAAATGTATAAAACTGAATGCAATTCGTACAATGGTGGCGATTGTACTAGTAGTAGTTAAGTTGTTTTAACACCCAATTAGTAACCGACCACTTTCTTTTTGTTTCTAGTGAAGTTTTAGCTCCTCTTTTCAAACGTGCAATCGAAATTTGTTGCAAATGAATATTAAAAAAGTTACAGCTACTGTACTTAGTTTTCAGTACCATTTTGCGTCTGGCAGCGTTGCGTGGATCGTTTTTAGTTCGTGTATTGTGATTTGTGAATGATGTAGTGTGAAAGCAGGGTTGCAATAATTGGGCTACTTTTCGCGAATTGGGCTACTTGGAATGGGCTGGCGCTACTAAAATTTAAGATTGGGCTACTTGCGACTTTTGGGTTACTTCCAAAAATTGTAATGCTATTTTGGGCTATTTTGAAAATCAATAAATTTTATTGAAATATTAATATATTAGTTGAATATATACATTAATATGAATTCTATATTAATTTAAATTGTATATTTTTTATGTTTTGTGTATGGTCGACTCGTATACCGCAGCCGTACTATATAACTATACCAGATGTTCAGAGCTCTTAGCCTCTATACTTCGCATCAAAATGATGCTGGAAGAAAGAAACATCTGCTGTTTTAACTTTGAACCTCCTTCATCGATGTTAAAATATAATTCCGACATATACAAGAAATCTAACGACGAAGTTGAAAGCAATGAAGATGAGTTATTAAATTCCAAACAACTGTAATTTGTGAATCATATAAGGTAGTGTTCTCGCTACTTTTCTTGAAAAGTATCTGGCAACTCTGTGTGAAAGTCCAGTACATTGTGAATCATGTCGTGTAAGGTTTGTGAGGATCTTTTCGGTTTGACGGCCTGTAATATTTTTTAACATTACTCATTTTTTATTGTCCAGTTTTAATCGACGATTTAAAAAATAGCATTCATGTTTGAGAAACAAATAATGAGGCAGTTATACATTTTAGTTTAGAGAATATTATATACGCTTTAAGATTCCAAAATCCCTGAAAGTTTTAGGTCAACTGTACGCTCATGACGATTGGTTAGGTTAAGTCATGATATTTTCGTTTGTTTTGACAGTAAACTAACGAAAATATCATGAATTAACCTAACCAATCGTCAAGGGCGTACAGTTGACCTAACCGGGCATTCTGTTAACCTAACCAGTTGGTAGAGTCTACTGTAGAATTTGACGGTCCCGTAACCCGTGACTTTTTTTACCGCCGGCCGTCAAACCAAAAAGATCCCAATACGGTTTAAAAATATATATTTTAAATTTGTTAAATTGCATATAACTGCCTCACTATTTGTTTCTCTAAAACACGAATGTTATTTTTGAAATCCTCGATTAAAACTGGACAATAAAGAACGAGTAATGTTAAAAAGTATTACAGGCTGTCAAACTGAAAAGATCCGTTTGAGAGATTGCACCCACATTTGGGAAAAAAAAAAAAAAAAAAAAAAGTGAGGGTCACTAGTTGGTGCTAAACGACAATTTTACCTGTTTATTTGTTGCCTGCTTAGACCTAGTTTAGTTTGAATATTATTATTGTAGTGTGAGCGTGTGATAATGCAGTGCTGTGATCTGTCTACTTGTGAGTTTACCCAGGTCAAATGAATGCCCGGTTAGGCAGGGGCGTACCTAAAGTATTTGGCACCCGGGGCGGATCCTTTCTTTGGCACTCCCATATTATTATTATTATTTTATATTTGGGGGGGGGGGGGGGTTAAGTGCAAACACGATTCCTAAAAAAAGCAAAAAACTATGAGCATTACTCACAAGTAACTAGACCACTGACAAAATGAAAATTAACAGTATATCCAGTAAATAAAGAAGTAAAAAAATTGATTACAACAGTAAAGCTTCAAACAAATGGTTCTCAAACTTTTTCCAACCAGATACTCATTGAGTTATCAGATTATCTACCCAGACAAGCAGAGACAATTAATTACACTGGCCAACAAAATGAAACTTTTTTTTCTCATCACAAACATGATCACACTTTTCTTAATGCATGTTTCGCGCTAATTCCGAATCTGTTTTTTTTTTTTTCTAGCACGTATAAGTTATATAGATACACTGGTTTTGATATTTTTAAGTTTTTGATATTGCTATAAGAAAATTTATGGATGTATAGATCACACTTAGGAATGCTAAACAACAAATACATCATATACTTTATTCAATGTACTTATAAATAAAGAATATATACATTATTTTATTAAAAGCGCTGTGAGTGTGATTTCCTTTTGTAAATTTGGCCTGGATTGTCACGATACAGCATCCAACAATGGTCCGCCATCATGCTTTCATTCCAATATCCTTGGTAGCGCTTCTCCATCATCTGAATATCTTGATGGAAGCGCTCTCCTTGCTCGTCACTCACTGCACCAAGATTTTCAGGAAAGAAATCTAAGTGGGAATGCAGGAAGTGAATTTTTAACGACATTCGACACTCCATTTCGTTGAAGGCATCAAGGAGGTTCTTGACTCCATCCTTATACGCAGGTGACTTGTTGCTTCCAAGAAAGTTTTCACATATCCATTTGAACGCCAGCCAAGCCTTCAATTCCAGCGGACTTAGGACTTTTTCAAATTCAGTGTCATTCAAAACCTCCCTTATTTGTGGCCCAACAAAAATTCCTTCCTTCAATTTTGCTGCAGTAACCTCCGGAAATTTCCTTGAAAGGTATTGGAACCCTTCAGAATTTACTTTACCCATTGCTTTAACAAAATTCTTCATTAAACCAAGTTTAATGTGAAGAGGTGGCAGATAGATCTTTTGGGGATCCACTAAAGGGACAGACTGGACATTGCTTATCCCTGGGACATATGTATACTTAAGTGGCCAGTCACTTTTGGTGTAATGTTCTATAGTGGCGCGACTGTCCCACTGGCAAAGGAAACAACAAAATTTTGTGAATCCTGACTGCATACCCATAAGCATTCCTATAACTTTTAGATCTCCAGAAACATTCCATTGATGACTGTCGTATTTGATTGCCTTAAGTAGTATATCCATATTGTCATATGTCTCTTTTAGATGGACGGAATGGGCAATGGGGATGGATGGCATTATATTACCATTATGCAAAAGAACTGCTTTCAGGGGTCATTCTTACATTGTCGAGGCATGTTGACTGACCTGAGCAAACTATAAATTAAAAAAAAATGTACACCGACTTGACACAACAAGTTCTTGGACTGGACTGATCTTTTGACACACAAAGCACGGCGTTGTTGCCTGAATCACAATGCTGCTAGACGTAAAAGCTCGCACCTGAAATACATAAGATGTATAATTAAGATAATTGAAATCAATAAGATGAATAAACTAAAAAAACACAATGAAATAAACACAATCAAATGTTGAAATATTAGTATTTTGCCTATTTAAAATGGTTAAATCTGTGTAGTTATATATATGCCTTCATCTTGAAAACTATACGTGCTAGAAAAAATCTGAATGCAGTTTTGGAATCAGCGTGAAAATTGCTATCCAGCCACCACAAATTTTACTCTGATGAAAAAACTTTGTTGACCAGTGTTATCAATGCCAATGCATTAACACTAATTCAATATATCATAGTATGGTATAACGCTAGCTATTATAATTGATATCATTATTTGATAAGCAGTAAGCATTAACAACATACTAAATATACAATGATACTACACTGGACATTGTAAAATTGTTGAACTTGACTAAGCCAATAAGCATTAGTACTAATTCAATATACAGGGTGGGCCGTAAGTTTCCATACATAGGAAAAATTAAACGTTTGTTTTTGTTTCAAATACCCTAAGAATATGCGTTTGACGTAAGATCTTGTTTACTGATGAAGCAAATTTTTACGTCAATGGAGAGGTTAATCGGCAAAACATACGTTATTGGAGTAATGCTAACCCTAACTGGCTGAGTCCGACGAAGATGCAAGGTGCCGGTAAAGTGATGGTGTGGGCCGGGATATGGGGTGACAGAATTATTGGACCAATTTTTGTCAGTGGAAATCTTAATGCCGAAAGGTATCTTAACATGTTGCAAGAAGAGATTTTCCCATCCCTGCTAAACGAGGAAGGTAACTTCCCAGTTTACTTCCAGCAAGATGGAGCTCCACCTCATTATGGTCTTCACGTGCGTCGGTATTTGGATCAGCAGTTTCCGGATGCTTGGATTGGTCGGCGTGGTCCTGTGGAGTGGCCTCCCAGATCTCACCCCCCTTGATTTCTATCTTTGGGGGCACTTGAAGGCCATGGTGTATCAGGAAAAGATACGAGACATAAATCATCTAAAGGAACGTATCACCAACGCCATTACAAGCATAACGTCAATGTGCTAATGCGTGTTCATCAACAGTGGGGAACACGTATTGAAATGTGTTTTCAAAACAATGGCAACCATGTAGAGCATATTATATAAATAAAAATGGTTGTCCATAAAAAAATGTTTATTTTTCCTATGTATGGAAACTTACGGCCCACCCTGTAGAATACTACTGTACTTGTTGATGTAAATCTGAAACGGTGTTTACTATATTAAGCATGTAAGCATTAACACATCTCTATGCAGTCACATCACCTCTGTCTTAACATCACCATGTAGTTGCATTAAAAATATCATGGTCATATCACCACCACCATCGTAAGATCACCACATAGTCATCCTGAGCTGGGCAACCGCGCACCAAATGGGAGGTTTGCACCCGCACTTCCGCACACCTCTAAGTTTTCGCACTTCCGCACAACCGCACCCCCACCCGCACCCTATTTACATATACTGTATAAAGTTTTATCGCAAGGAAATATATAAGTTTCCATTAATATATTAATACTTTTATAAACTTTTATTTAATATTTAATTGTGAAAATAAAGTTTTAATACAATAGTCATTTTTTTGTTATGAGAGGTCAGAAAATTACTAGAATACAATATAATTTAATTTAATTTTGACTGGTGTGCGGACGAGTAGTATAGCCGAAAAAGGTTAGAGTGCAAGAATGTTGCAAGTGATTACGTAATGTTGCAAAAGGGGGTGGGGGTTGCAAAAAAAATTAAGAAAAAAATTACCCCAAAGGGCCCTTTGTTGCCAACCGGGGTTGCAAGGGGCATGCAACTTGGAGGTGGAGTTCTCCCCCAAGCTATTCCCCCCAAAGGGCCAGAAAGGAGAGAGGAGGAGAGGTGTTCACCTGGCAGGAGCCAAGTGCATATTAAGACTTCAGCCGAGTAGGCGTTGTTTTATAGGCTCCTAATCAGCCAGTTGGCTGAGCCAAAGGGGGAGGGGTACACCTGCAGGAGAGAGAGAGAGAGAGAGTAGTTGCCTTTGATTGCAAGGCATGCAACTTGGAGGCGGAGTTCTCCCCCAAGCTATTTTCGTTTACCTAACCTAAGAGGCCTCTAAGGGGTTTTCCCAAAGGGCCAGAAAGAGAAGGACCAGAGGTCCTTGCTCGGCTGGGAGCCGAGCTTGAATGACTCCGTCAGTCGTCTCTCGGTCTTTATAAACCTCTATTCTGTCTGAGTTGCCAGATAGCGCCATGTATTCAGTTGCCAGATAGCGCCATGTGTTCCAGATAGCAAAAACCATATATTAATCATCCATTTAAATAGTGTACCACAATATATGACGGTAGATGAATCCAATCAAATTCTGTTTATTAAATAAATAGTTTTTACACACTTAATTTTTATTATAAATATTTAAGTCACGAAACGAAATGAAAATTTATGAAACACACAGAGCCTCATTCCCCTGCGAAGAAAATTGAAAAAAAAACGAAATTTAAAGAAATTAATCAATTGAAATTAGCCAAAACACAATCCGCTATAACGGGGTCGGGTCTCATTCCCCCCAATCCCCTGCGAAGAAAATTGAAAAAAGCCGAAATCTAAATTACTTCTACAATGAAACACATTCTCAATGCGCTTACGAAGAAACGTATATTAATCAAAATACCACAATATATTTATATAGTTAATCAATTGGAAGATTCAACCATATAAAATACCACAATATATTTATATAGTTAATCAATTGGAAGATTAATTTAAACACACGTTCCAATAAATAATTTATTTCCTATTTAAATACCGAAAAACGAAAGAAGAAACGAAGAAAATTGCAAAAAAACGAATTCTAAAGAAATTAATCAATTGAAATTAACCAAAACACGATCGTATTCTCAAATCTATACACACACACACACACACACACGCGCACACACACGAGGAAAAGGAGACTCTGTGTCCATTCGATTCACCTATTGCCAGAGGCGATTTTTTTCTGACCATAATTACCTTTCTCCCAGACAGCTTGAACAAAACCTCTCTCGACTCCATTTCTTAGATATGCCCACAATTATATATACAGGGCGTCCCAAAAAAATGTATACACACTTTAACAGCTGATAGCTCAATTGATGTTTCTTTCTTTCCAAGTTAAACCCATTAGAATTAATAATGGCAGTCAGACTAAGCTTTGAACAAAGGAAATTCATTCTAAAATGCTACTGGAAGTGTGAAAACGCAGTTGAAGTGCAAAGACAGTTTAGGAGGGAGTTTCAAACAGATCCACCAACGCGACTTACCATCACTCGAATTAGAGATAATTTGAGCCGATGGAACTGTTCAGAATGTCCACAAGAAGCGTTCCGGAAGACCACGGACATCGACAAACCCCACAAGCAAGAAAGAGTACTGGAAACGTATCACCAAAGTCCAAGAAAATCTGTGCGGCAAGCGAGTCGTGAGGTAGGAATTTCAGAATCGTCTGTCCAACGCATTTTGAAGCGCTGTCAATGGAAAAGTTACATTCCAAGATTAGTCCATGCTATTAATGAAGATGATCCGGACCGAAGAGTGGAGTATTGCGAGTGGTACTTGGCACGATGTGGATGTGGATTGGACGAAGGGGTTTCGTAGAATACCCTCCGCGTTCACCAGACCTCACACCACTAGACTTTTTTATGGGGATACTTAAAATACAAAGTCTACGCTATAAAACCTGCAACAGTCGCTGAATTGAGAGCAGCCATTGAACGAGAATGCACACAAATACCAAACGAAATGTTTCGTGATGTTTGCGATTCCATTGCTTCGCGTTATCAGCAGTGCCTGGACCAGAACGGACGTCAGTTTGAAAACAGGCGTTGACAAAACAATTAAATAATGTCTGTAGATTCTATTACATTTTGAAAATGAAATGTATTTTAATAAACACTGCCTTTATAATTATTTAAAGTGTGTATACATTTTTTTGGGACGCCCTGTATATATATATATATATATATATATATATATATATATATATATATATATATATTAGGGTGATTAAAAAAATCAGTTTTTTTTTTAAATTGTTCAACCTGTATTTTTGTTCCCTATGACAAAAAAGTAGTGTATGCCAAATTTGGTGAATTTTAAATAAAATTTACTATGTGCTACCAGGCGTCAAAGTTTCCCTCTTTTTCAATTTGTTTGTTTTACAAACTTATGATTTTATGTTTAATTGTTTATATTTCAGAATTTTTAATTAATGGTTTATATACTAGCTTGCTTTTAATTGTTGCTTGGAACTCATAATTTTGATACCAATTAATCGATTATGGAAGCTAGGCCTAACTCACCATCACCCAGTTGCTCATTTGGGAGAAGTTCTACGAGAAAAGAAACTAAAGTATGGCTAATTGGGCAGCCCTCTGCAGTACTAAAAACATCCGTATTACCATCAGAGAAGGAAATGATGGCCCTCTTCATGCACTACAGAAATATTAAAAAGCAAGACATTAGAGAATCATGCTGCTCTACTGCAGATGATGTGCTAGCAGTTTGGAAAAAAGCAGGAATACCAGCAAAACAAAGAATACATGTAGTGGATAAAATTCAAGGAATACTGAAGGAATGACAGCTGCTTAAGAAAAACAAAGCAAACAAATTGAAAAGATCACAAAATTTAAATAATAAAGAAGAAAAATGGAAGATAAACTGGAAAACTTATTTGACATTGCTCATGAGAATGCTATGCAGCTTATAAAAATAGAAGATGATAAGAAATTCTTGAAAATGCAACGTGAGAAAGGACGTCATGGAAAAATGGGTACCATTGATAAGGCTGTTGCTAAAAAGAGCAAAGAGCAGCAGAAAAGCAACAACGTTATGAAAAGAGGAAAGCAGAAGAAGAGACCAAAAGAAAGAAGAATGAGAGGCTGTCATACTCACCAGTACATCATCATAATCAGAATCAGAGGAGAGTAAAAGTGATGAATCTGGTTTCTGTGCTGCACAACCTTCAACATGAAAAAGTAAGGTTGGCAAACGTAGAAAATTGTTTGATGATAAATTATTAGGAAGTCTTGATGTTGCAAAATTGAGTGACAGAAATGCGTCTCTTTTTAATGCAAACAATCAGACATCGCTTGAATGGGACATCTGCGAACAAATAAAATGCATGTGTTTCAATACAACGGCAGCCAATACTGATCCTAAAATGGTGCAGCTATTCTTCTAGAACAAAAATTCGACAACGATTTATGTGGCTGGCATGTCGACACCATATATTTGAAATTATGCTGGAAGCTGTTTTTCAGTCTTTATCACCATCTTTTGGCCCAGATATAGTCCTTTTTAAGAAGTTCAGAGAAAAATGGTCAAGCATTAATAAGGAGGACTACGAAACAGCATTATCAGATCCAGATATCTATGAAAATATTCATGACATCAAAGATGACATAATTATATTTGCAACAAATCAACTAGATACATTCCAACCAAGAGATGATTACCTAGAACTATTGCAGTTAACAATTATTTTTTGGGGAGGTGAACCAAAAGGTGGAATCAAATTTAAACATCCAGCGGGACTTCATCGGGCTAGGTGGATGGCCAAAATTACATATTCATTAAAAAATTTTATGTTCAAATCTCAGTTCAAAATTTCAGTAAAAGACAAAAAAGGACTAAAAGACATCTGTCTATTTGCTACTCGGTTACATGTAAAGGCATGGTTTACAGCTCCTGTGCCATCTTGCGCTCCTCGTATTGCTCTGGAATTATTACAGAATCTTGTAGTCTACAAACAAATAAATGACACAATTGCATTTGTTGCTATTAAAAAAACCGTTAGGTCACCTCTGGTACCTATCAGAAGAACTGGTAGCCTTGGCCTTTTATGATGATGAAGTGCCTACTGAAACGAAAAACAAAATTGTAAAGGCCTTGCAAAATACAACAGAAAAACTTCCTGCAAAACGGGCCATTCTAGATCCTGCACTTATTCCAACGAAGAAATTAGAAGATTTTGTCATCAAATACTCAAAGATTCTTTACAATAACAGAATTTAGTTCAAAATTTTTACTCAAAGATGCTAAAGAATGGCATAATGATGAAGAGTATAACTCCGCTAAGAAATCTATCAAACAGTGGAAAGTCGTGAATGATATAGCGGAAAGAGGAGTAAAATTAATGGATGAATATAATAAAATACTAACACATGACGAAGATCAAAAACAATTCTTGCTACAAGTAGTGAAAAACTACAGGGCTGTTTACCCTGATAGAAAGAAAGAAACATTGATGAAGTAAGGACAGCTAATGTCTCAAATATCATGCTAGTTTAATTATGCATGCTTGTGGTTATGGTAGGACCTACGGGGGCTTTCCACATTAAAAAAAAGCAATGCGCCTTGTACTGTACCCCCTAGGTGGTGTGGAAAAATTTGACAATTTGAGTCGTTCTGTCAATTTTTAATTGCTGGTAGCAACCCCTAAAAATTAAAAATTTGCTAAAATATTTTAGGATAGTTGTTTTTTATGCTGAAATGAACCATTTAAAGGGTTGAACACATTAAAATTAAAATTTTTTTTTTACCCCCATATTTGAATCACCCTAATATATATATATATTATATATATATATATATAATATATATATATATATAGAGAGAGAGAGAGAGAGAGAGAGAGAGAGAGAGAGTGAGTGAGAGTTGTTCAAATAACGGAATATGCTTGTATCTTTTGCCAGCAAATTCCATTCACGTAACCTAGAATTTTCTATCACCCATAGTTTTCGAGAAAATAATATTTCCATTTACTCAGTTTTCCCAAAATATTATTTAAAATTAAGTGTACTAATTTAAATTTACTTTCTTTTTTCCAGGTTAACTATACCCACAATTATAATAAATAATCGAATTACGGACGATTGTTCGAAAAACAGTTGTTCGAAAAACAGTTGTTGTTCGAAAAACAGTTGTTGTTCGAAAAACAGTTGTTGTTCGAAAAACAGTTGTTGTTCGAAAAACAGTTGTTGTTCGAAAAACAGTTGTTGTTCGAAAAACAGTTGTTGTTCGAAAAACAGTTGTTGTTCGAAAACAGTTGTTGTTCGAAAAACAGTTGTTGTTCGAAAAACAGTTGTTGTTCGAAAAACAGTTGTTGTTCGAAAAACAGTTGTTGTTCGAAAAACAGTTGTTGTTCGAAAAACAGTTGTTGTTCGAAAAACAGTTGTTGTTCGAAAAACAGTTGTTGTTCGAAAAACAGTTGTTGTTCGAAAAACAGTTGTTGTTCGAAAAACAGTTGTTGTTCGAAAAACAGTTGTTGTTCGAAAAACAGTTGTTGTTCGAAAAACAGTTGTTGTTCGAAAAACAGTTTGTTGTTCGAAAAACAGTTGTTGTTCGAAAAACAGTTGTTGTTCGAAAAACAGTTGTTGTTCGAAAAACAGTTGTTGTTCGAAAACAGTTGTTGTTCGAAAAACAGTTGTTGTTCGAAAAACAGTTGTTGTTCGAAAAACAGTTGTTGTTCGAAAAACAGTTGTTGTTCGAAAAACAGTTGTTGTTCGAAAAACAGTTGTTGTTCGAAAAAACAGTTGTTGTTCGAAAACAGTTGTTGTTCGAAAAACAGTTGTTGTTCGAAAACAGTTGTTGTTCGAAAAACAGTTGTTGTTCGAAAAACAGTTGTTGTTCGAAAAACAGTTGTTTTCGAAAAACAGTTGTTGTTCGAAAAACAGTTGTTGTTCGAAAAACAGTTGTTGTTCGAAAAACAGTTGTTGTTCGAAAAACAGTTGTTGTTCGAAAAACAGTTGTTGTTCGAAAAACAGTTGTTGTTCGAAAAACAGTTGTTGTTCGAAAAACAGTTGTTGTTCGAAAAACAGTTGTTGTTCGAATGAACAACCAACTAAATAAAATCTTAGTTGCCAAGACGCAAATACGAAGATGTAAATAAGAAGGTCAGCCTCTTCATTTAAACTATAACATTTATAGTGCTGCAGTTAAACCACCCTTAAAATGGCAGAGTTTGTTTCTAGTGAGAAAGGAAAGCCAATGCTCTTAGTGAATGGGTTTTTATATGTAAGAGACCTAACCTAACCTAACCTAACCTAACCATAATTTGCAACTATAGTTTACCTTGACTTTCATATGCTTCTATCCTGTTTTATTAATAAAGATTTTTAACTTTGAATAACGTATGAATAAAGATTTTTAACTTTTAATGTTTTTAATACTTTTTGTTTTTCGAACTTTGGTTTTCGAACAATTGTGTTCAAACAATTGTGTACAGGACCTGCATTGTCTATAAGGGGATACTCTGAGTAAATGGAAATATTATTTTCTCGAAAACTATGGGTGATAGAAAAATTCTGAAACCATATTTGGAATCAGTATCAAAAGCTCTATAAGAATCATCAAATAATTTTCGTTGTACCCTAGTGCAATTTCTCGCCGAATTGGAAAGGTTTTCACTCCGCCTTAGACCCACAGTTTAACGTGGAAACTGAATGCTTTTTTAAAATATAATTAGGCTATATTTCTTTATATCCTCTCGATTACATTAGTGACTAATGATGCGGGAAACTCTGAGTAAATGGAAATATTATTTTCTCGAAAACTGTGGGTGATAGAAAAATTCTGAAACCATATTTGGAATCAGTATCAAAAGTTCTATAAGAATCACCAAATAATTTTCGTTGTACCCTAGTGCAATTTCTCGCCGAATTGGAAAGGTTTCACTCCGCCTTAGACCAACAGTTTAACGTGGAAACTGAATGCTTTTTTAAAATATAATTAGGCTATATTTATAATTTCTTTATTATAAAATAAGTTAACAATTGAAATTATGTTAACACAAGAATTTGTGAAAACATTACTAATAACTTGTAAGTAAAAATAAAAATATAATATAAGGGACTACCATAGAAATGTAAGTGTCTATAATTTATTCACAAGAAACACGATTTTATATATATGTTACTCGTCCGGACCCGTTATAGCGGATTGGTACACATCATAGCTCCACCCAGCTACATCGGCAGCCAATCACTACGAACATCTGGTCTTTTGGGGCGGAGCTTGGCGATTGTGCATATAAAAGGGGATATTTTTCAGTTGGGAGTAACCGTAGCTATTTTCGCGTCAGTGAATAATCATTCCCTCCACCATGGACCTGTACGTCTCCCCAGATTTGTATGAAGAAAGTGATACTGCAGCATTAACGGCAATTAGTCTTTTCAATGCGATTGACCGTGATGAATTATTTCCAACGCAAACCGTTGAAGATATTTGCAGTGACGCTCCTTACAATCCGACGCAAGGGACTACCATAGAAATGTAAGTGTCTATAATTCGATTTTATATATATATGGAGAGTTGTAGTATCTCGTCAAATAGATACTCGGCAAAATTTTTTAATGGCAATCAATGTTATTTGGTTTTACTTCTTACCCCATTATGCTAAAATCGAAATTTTTTATGGCAATCAATGTTATTCCTCTTAAATGAACCAAAGATATCTTCACATAATGGGGATCTGTCTGTATACTCTGTATATGTTTTAAAAGAATGAACATTATTCCTTTAAGGTCCGATGAGGATTTGACACGTGTTATACAATCTTTGAAGAATCTCGTGTCATGAATACGGAGGATATACTGATCAGTCAGCAATGTCACACCGAAATAATGTAAGTGTTTTTCGATCTTTTTAGGGTAAGAAGACAATATATTTTCATAAATTTATTAAATGAAAGAAATCAGTACAATAACTAACTACAGAATATATCGTTACAAATATACGAACAAAAACATTATACTATACAACGAGTACGTACAATTGGAAAACGGATTTTTATCTGTCTGCATACCATTTCATCGTTTCGGCGAGTGTGACACGGGTCAAATAAATTTAAAAAATTTATAAATTCTTTATCACATGACATATGCGTGAGAAATGAGACGCAGTACATCCGCAAACATTACTAAAATATCCTTGTATACGAAATGGGTTCCATACAACTTCGGGAATATGTAACTGAGCGAGAAATTTTACAATAGGGTCACTCCAGGGTTGAGTACCGAGTGAATCAAAATAGTACAGGCGCTGTCTATTTTTAAAATAGACAGCGATCCAGTGAATCCCTTCATTACCGATGACATCTGTGTTCACAATAAGACTACCGCATTCTCGCGTACTTGGCAAACTCAATGTTTCATTCTTCGCAAACACTCCGATAAATTTGGAACGTGTGACTCGTTCCATTACTTCTGAAGTGTATTAGCATCCATTTTAAAAGTCAGTGATAACGCTCCTAAATCTATCTACTTCTATTAGGGCTTGCGATTCGAGATATACTAGTACACTAATAGGAGCGTCTATAGGCTTGGCGAATTTCAGCCGCACCGAGATGTCCGCTCTGCTGTGGGGTTAAATGGGTATTACGCTAGCAGATAAGTCAGGTGTAATGTCAAACGGATAAAGGTTAAATTGATCAATGAATTCTTCCTGCGTTACCCCATTACCATGCTCATCACAATCACCTGCAATATGGGTCAGATTACTATAGGCTCTGGCACAAAGAGGTAACACAGCGTCTGATGAATAGTCCGTACCCATTGTTCCACCCAAAGCAGTGCCATTAACGTATAGAGTTATATTTTTAAGTCCGAAATTCTCGAATTTAAAGGCACTCTTTTTAATTTTCCTTTCACCGAAGCATGGTCTGCATGCCGATTAATATCCTTTTAGGAAGATTTCCCAGGGCAATGTTTTCTATCTGCTTCGATGCCAACCCTGCAGGAACCGTATATAGTTTGATTTGTAATCTGTTAATAGGATATTTCACTGTAGCGTTTAGTAAATTTTTCTCAATTTCTAGTTGTTTTGGTGAACTTAATTTCACTCGCCGTACGCGGAGGTATGTGTCCATAATGTGAACCACAACGGGCTTTGCACCCTCCTCTTGATCAGCAGCCAGATTTAAGCAGATCTCAGGACTCGTGCGGGTGAGCTTTATTTTAATATCCACCCCGTTCACAAGCAACTTCTCCTGGAAAGTGAAATCTGTGTGCAACCGTCCAAAACACTCGTATATTTTCTTTTTAGAATTTTTAAATTTGTCCTTTATACTATTTTCATCTTTAGTTTGATAATATCCCTCGGCACTTAAAAAGGTAGCCTTTGCTTCTTTGGAAAAGTTGAGGACATTTTCCAGATAGGCTCGTAGATGATAGTACCCCGTGCCTGCCGATATGTTGGTCTGATTTAAATATACGTCACACTGGTTGAATATGGAGTGCAGAAAGTTTGTTTCAGGGTATACAGCATATTTGTCATCGCAGACCGTTCCATCAGAATGGGCTATACGTAGCTTAGCGTACATGTGCACACAGATTGGATAAAAAAAGTAAGGACCTGAGCTGGGTATCACGAATTCTATAGGTGCACTCGGGGAACTAATTGTGTTTAAAGGGTTAATTGTAATAAAGTCACTGTGCTCAATAGAAACTTGGGTTGGAGGTAGCTCAAAAAGGGACAGCTCCGATTTACAGCATTGTGAACTACATGGGTGGATGAAGCGTGCCATGGCGAAATAGTGACTCCTCTCTCGACAAGTGGTAAACAAACTATGATTCATGAGATCAATGTCCTTAGCTTATATCAGTCAAAAAAGTGGTCAACCATAGGTTTCATTCGCTTACAGCACTTTTTTTGATAGCCTTTTACGTTTAATACCACGTGACTCCTTCTTCCGGGCAGCCCGCTTCTTCTTCTTCCCGCCACCACGCATTTTTCTCTTTGCATCCTTGATGATTTCGTCCCGTGTACGCTTTAAATGTTTTTTTAGAGCCTCTTTAGGTTTAGCCCCGGCCAATATGTCTTCTGCAGTGTTAATACCTGATTGCAGCGCTACCCTTCCAAGGTATCTGGCACCCCTCTTCAGCAAAGGAACAGCCGTACGTAGTATGGATGAAAAAATGGACCCAAGTCCACTACCGCGCTGGTATCGCACCCCTCGATAGACGGTGAAAGGCTTTCTATCCATTATAACTCAGTGCGTCGAAAGTGTAGCTTCACTGTTAAGCTCCCGTTACCGAATGGGAAGTTTCACCCTCAATCGTTTATATATATTGAGATATTGGTTATTAAATTAGTTGCGACATTCACATAATGGGGTCTGTCATATGTAATACTCAAACTCCTTCCTCTATGGTTGGGGATGTGAGCAATGCGCAGCAGGCGTGCCTGGGTATCCCCAACAAACTGGTGCTCCACTATATTACTGTAAATATAGCACATGTCTGGGGACCTTTCAGCCAATTTCTCCATCTTCAATGATACATTAATCTGGACAAGTCATGCTGTGTCTCGTGAAATGTCTCTCTTTGGAACGCTGCGCTATATCGGCCATTGGCTAGAATTTGGAACTTCTATGGTCTTTAATACGTCTGTTAGTCTTTGATTTTAGGATTAGTGTATGTGCAGGGTGTTTACGATTTCGTATACTAAATCATCGTAAGGTTTGAGTTCTTAAACTTACGTTTAAGCCTCTCACAACATCCTCGGCCGAACCATATTGACCCGTCCTAGTCTTACTTCTGTACTGTAATACCGTGCAATCTTAGTCCGAGCGATACGCATAGTTTCATCCATAGCTACCCCAGCTTTTTCACACTCGTCAATGTCTCTAAGAATCGTAAAAAACGGTTTTCTTATGTTCAATATTTAAAAAGATGGTGTCCAGCTGAATTTCGCATATCCCCACCTCATACGAATCACGATCCAATTCAATGTGCTGTGGAGTTCTGTTACAAAAGTTGGCTAGTGTGTTGTTAGGGTGTACAGACAGGGACGAGGAGGACGGGAGTGTGACGTAGAAATGGTTAGGAGCCATGTTGCATACTATTTAAGCTTCATTATTGCATCAGCTTTATATAGGTGTTGAAGCTTTTTGGGTACCCTAGCCATTTCACCAGGTACATTTTCTCTTCCTGAACCTTTGTCCTAAAATTTTCTCAATTTTAAAACACATTTTTTCCTAAATTAAACGCAACTTTCTGCAATTCCTCGCGGTAAAAGCCTCCTGAGATTTCTTCTCCATTCAAATCTTCAATGTAATAATCATATCTCACCTTTAGGTCTCATAGCCCTAACTTTAAAAATCTCGCGTGTCCATCCTTGCTCAAAACCCTTTGCGAATTTGTTCCCGAACGCGACAGCCTTACATAATCATTGATTTGGAGCGCGCAGAGTGTGGTGGTGGTGGTCCATCTCTCCTCGGGAGCGTACCTCTTTTAAACTCGTTAGGTGTGTACCAATCGTGCGATGGTGTGAGCGGTTGTAGGATGACGCCAATGATTCCAGAATGTCTAGAAATCTGTATGTGTTTTTTGTGTGTAAAATAACGGTGCATGCGTTCCTTTATGGTGCGCTGAACTCTTTTAGCTAAAGAAGCCTTATGTATAGAATTGGTTGTGTAATAGCTGATATTAAACTCTGTCAACTGTTCTGAAAAGCACGGCCTATAAATTCCTTCCCATATCCGTACAAAAATAGCCAGGAACCCTGTTTTCTTTTAACATTAGCGTTTTGGTGTCTTTAACAACTGTTTCAGGTGATTTATTTTCAGAGGAACTAGCCAACAGATATCTAGAGAATACGTCTATTATGAATAGAATGTAGCGGTAACCATCGTTATACACAGAATATCTTTGCATGTCTGTTAAATCTGCTTGCCAAATAGAATCAATCGAGGAAGCCGTTGTCTTGGCTGTTTTAAACCTTTTTCTCACAGGCTTATGAGCGTATAAGCGTCTGCTCCTCAAAAAATCTTTCAACATCTTTTTTCCTACTCCGTAAACACTTCTGTACAGTCTATCTACGCCGCCGTAAGAGGATGGGTAGAAATGTCATAATAGCGTTTAGTTAATACGTAGCCATTTGCGTATTTTAGATGCACGGGGTAGGGTTGGTTAACCTCTTGCTTTCCTCTTCAAAGGTGTTACCGCCGGGGGTGACGGCGCCTTCAATTGTGTCACAGGCGTTGCATGTTCCAAGTCTTTTAACCTGTTCAGATTTCCTATCAACGTTTTAAGGACATTTATTTGTTGTAGTCTTGTTTAATATGCTTCCATCCTGATGGTGATGGCCTATCCCACTTTCTCACCAGATCATGGACAATGTCTACGATATTCGATCCCTGTACCTTTGATCCTTCCACAATGATCTCCCCTGTATCGGTCCATTGTTATGGCGGGATCCTCATTCAATAGATTTAAAGACTAAGCCTTTACTCTCAATGATGTGGGAGGATACTTTTTAATACATGTTCGATATGTTGTGTGGCTAATCTTTTGGTGGTCAGCTGTATCGTCGGGCTCAGATCCTATGCCGCCATGTCCATCGTCCCCGTGCTGTGCCTAATAACCTCAGGAATCTCTGTAGGGCTCTTATAATTTCGTACTCGTGAAGAAATTCTGCAGAGCTTCTGTATAAGATTCTTTTCTCATCAGGTGTTTTTTCACTGTTTAATAGGGCTAACAATTCGTTTCCATTCTTTTAAGTCTGCTTTACGGGGATCCAGATACGTGTCTGGATCCTTTGCAGTGACGCGTACACCTCGTGGGAATCACTACCACTTTTCTATATATTAATCTAGTCAGTAAAGGACCCAAAACTGAAATAAGATGGGGAGAAATGACCCTCCTGTTTGGACAATAATTGTTTTTTCTTCGCTACAGTTTGACTTTTACGAGCGAGTGCACGTATTTATGTTCTTGTAGCGGCGTAGGCGAGCTTCTGAGGGGTTTTCATTGATACATTGCAATTTATAACGTTAAGACAGATTTCACAGATGCATTTTAAAAAGTCGGCGTCGATATTTTTAATAAACATCTGCTGCAATGCCCGGGGCAGTCGATGATAGATTTTTATTAATTCACGGTATTTCTTTAGTCTCTTTGTCATTCTGGAATATACACCGTTTCAGGCTCGTTTGGAAATATATTCGTTCGCAGAAGCACTCTAAACGTGTTTCGCGGATGAAGGTCGCAAAGCAAATATCCGTAACGCGTGCTTGTAGCTTCTTTATAAACTTCCAAAAACTCCTTACGCTGATTCGGGAACATTTGATTGGCTAATACCCCAATTTGTGATACACCTCTACGTTGCGCGAATAAGACTAGATATTGCGTATTTAACGACACATCGCGCATGTATCTATTTTTGAAAAATAGATTCTGATTGATGAAAAACACGCTGTTAAGATGGTGGGAGAATACTGTAAATGTCTCGGCAAACGTTTTATCCATCTCCAACATGAGATCGTCAATTACAATGATTGTATGTTCATTTCCCTTTAACGAATTAACGTCATATACGCCTTTGTGGAACAAAATATCATCTTGTTACTCGTTGAACACTGATTGATACGTCGAATAGCACCATATAACTTTATGCACAAATTTCGAGAACATCTCTCCCTTTTCTTTAATGATTTTAAGCATAAACACAGTTTTACCACATCCTGTAGGTCCAGATATAATACATGTGGATGGGCTCGTGAATCTGAATTTTTCTACAGAGTCCATTTCTAACACGTCACACTCCTAAGTGGGTCATTTACAAAATATTACAAATTTTGAGTGCTGTTCCTTATATTTTGCTTTCTTCTCCCACAGAACCGTGAATGACGATGAGGTAGAGCACCCCATCATTGACATTACGGATGACCTCGACGACAGTGTAGTTGTGATCTCCTCCCCTGCCAACGAACCCTCGCCAGCGATACCGGTAGCACGTCCAAAGCAGAGGTATGAGAACCCCACGTCAGGTATAAAGCGCCCGAAATACGCGCCTGTTGCACCAGTAATAGGTCCCCAACCCTCAACCTCTTACGCAACAAGCCCCCCAGCAGCACCTCCCGCTAATATATCCCCTTATTCATCCGCCGCCCCCCCGTTCTGTTAAGTCTACAATAATACATCCCCATCCCTCAACCTCCTACGCAACATGCCCCCCAGCAGCACCTTCCGCTAATATATCCACTAATTCATCTGCCGCCCCCCGTTCTGCTGAGGATGATATAACGATCGAATTGGTGCGATCCGCAGCCCCCACCCCAGCCTTGACTAGAAATCGGTATAGAGTCAGGGTCGACCCTAGAGCCATGTATAGCAATGGAATTGAGCGTGGGCTACGCCGGGTTGTACAGCGTATTATAGAGTTTGCTCTTCAGAATCGCGACGAGCGTGAAGTCAGGACGTGTGTGTCCTTTGGATTCGGGTCAGATGACGGTGATGTAGACGATTATTGGGTGATAGTGCCATTTAGACGTTTGGCGGCTGAAGATGTAGAGAATATATATTAGGACGTATAATGCAAGCCGCCCAAAGTAGTATAGCCTTTAATATAGACAACTTCACGGTAAATATTGACCATGTATTCCGTGTTGCGGGTCATAGTGCCATACCGTATACTCTTAACTTCAATTCTCCGATTATTTACCGAAAGCATAAAACGTCGATCGTGGTTGCGGCTTTATAGCAGTACTCTTAGCACGTATGTTTACTGTACAAAATACACAGGCCACAAAAATTTGGTGCCTACGGTCGTGGAGCGTGCCCGTAAACTAGCTGTAGACTGTGAACTTGAATTTGACTGTAATATGGGTCCTAAAGAGTTGAGAAGGGTAGAACAGGAAATGAATGTCCGCATAGTTGTATTTGGGCTGGATGATCGTCGTAGGACTGTGTATGTTTTTAAAAGCTGTGTGAGAGATCGTACAAGACCCCTACTTATTTTAGGATTGTCAGGGACAACGTATCTCCCCATCCGTAATATAAGGTGGCTTTACGCGAGTTATGACAAAAGTCAAAAATATGGGAGACATCATGATTTGTGTAAGGGGTGCCTCGAGTTTGCGGATGATATTGTGCGA
Source organism: Bathynomus jamesi (assembly GCA_023014485.1). Classification (NCBI taxonomy): domain Eukaryota; kingdom Metazoa; phylum Arthropoda; class Malacostraca; order Isopoda; family Cirolanidae; genus Bathynomus; species Bathynomus jamesi. The sequence continues at coordinate 164,114 of JAJOZX010005260.1, forward strand.
CATTGTAAAGAATGTCACATGGTATGTGAGCAGTGTAAAAGCACCAAATGTGAAAGCCGTGTAGTTGACGCTGAGAAGAGAGACTGTGATGTGTGTAGACGCACATTTTTCAATAATAGCTGTTTTCATTTCCATAAATCAATTGGCACGTGCAGGAAAATGAGAATCTGTGAATGTGGTATGTTTCACACAATGGATAATTGGGGAAAATTTAAGCACAAGTGTGACGTAATTCACTGTCCTACATGCCAGGAGGAATATAAGGCGGATGGAGTAAAGCATGTATGTTATATGAAAGATGCTAAGCCTAAAAATAACCCTTGTATAACTGTGTACTACGATATAGAAACATATACGAACGCTGAAACCAAAGAGGTAATTCCACATTTACTTGTGAGCCAGACCATCTGTGATGAGTGTATGGGTGTCGAATGTGACGAGTGCCCCAAATGTAGTAAACGGACAAACGTTTTAAGAACGAATGTCCGCGATAGTCCTGTGAAACTATTTGTGTCCTATATTGTCAAGTTAGCCGACAAGTTAAAAAAAATGACTGTGTATATTCTCGCCCATAACGGGGCAAAGTTTGACACGCAGTTCCTTTATAAGGAGTTGCTTGAACACGAATCCTCTGAGATATTTACAGGTGATCCATTGAAAAGAGGCAACAAATTAATACAGATGCAGATAAGAGGCAATGTACAATTTAAAGATACTTTATTATTCACACCTTGTAAATTAGCAAAGCTACCCAAGGTGATGGGAGTAGCAGCTGAAGTTTCCAAAGGATACTTCCCTTACACTTTCCTCACCAGCGAGACTTTAAACTACGTAGGCCCACCACCGCCCAAACATTATTTTGACTGTATGGATGAACGTGAAGACTTTGATCGATACTACAACAGTTTTAATGAAAGTAACCCTTATAATATAGCTGATGAATGTGAGCGTTATTGCGTGAACGATGTGCGCGTGCTTAGAGTATGTTTCCAGGCCTTTAGAAGGATGTACATAGCCCGTTTCAAATGCGATCCGCTGCAAGTCGCAACCACCATCGCATCATTATGTTTTACGGTGTTCAAGAATAACTTCATGCCTAAAGACACCTTAGCCATTATTCACCGAAACAACCCCGCAGTTACGGACACAAGGCTATTTACTGGCTCATACACTACAGCAACAGACAGGTGTATACATAAAGCACGCCCGCAACACGGGTGAAGTACCCATTAAGATTAATGGACGTGTTTTTTGGGTTGATGGGTTAAGTGAAAACCGTGTCACTGGTGTGAAGACTGTGTACTCCTTTAACGGTTGCTGGTGGCATGGATGCCCCCATCCTGAGTGCGGAATCGCGCTGGAGATATCCACGGTAGGTCTCCTGCCGACTGTCTTGCATCGACCCGCACCCGCGATCAACTTATAGGATCACAGTTCACTCACAAAGTCTTGTGGGAGCATGAATATGATGCACGGATGGAGACAGACGAGGTGTACCGTGAGGAAATAAACACGATCAAGCGTTCAATGGTGCTGGATCCTCTCAAATGTGGTGATAGCTTGTTTGGAGGACGTACAAATCCTTTCAGACTATACTTTCCACCTACGGAGGGCGTGAAGCTCCATTACTACGATTTCTGTTCTTTATACCCATACGTGATGAAGAGCAATCCGTACCCCGTGGGCGCTCCTGAGAAACTGGTGGGATCTAGCCTACCCTCCATCAATGAATTTTCAAAAAATTTGAATGATCGTTACTTTGGGCTCTCTTTCGTAGACGTACTCCTCTCACGCAATTTATGGATGCCGATCTTACCTGTCGTTATCGACGACAAGCTCATGTTTCCCCTGTGCGTGAAGTGCGCGGAAGAGGATAACGGCGATTGTAACCATATACCCCACCAGCGTAAGATCAGAGGCGTATATACAAGTCCTGAGCTGGCCCTAGCCGTACGCCATGGTTATAGAATACTGAATATACATGAGATGTGGAGGTTTCAGAAGCTACCCAACCTTTTCACACCATATATAAAGGCCTTTTTGAAGGATAAGGTTGAGGCATCAGGGTATCCGCGAAGAGTTGATACCGAAGATGAAAAGTCTGCCTATATTCAACGTTACCGCGACCGCGAAGGTATACAACTTGATCGTGTCCAAATTGTAAAGAATCCTGGCAAGCGCTTTAGTGCAAAGTTGTGTCTAAACAATCTATGGGGGAAATTTGCGCAGAATACCGGCAGAGGGAGCATTCATTTGGCACAAATTTATAGCGATGTCTGGGATTATGCCAATGAAAGAGGTCATGGAGATCGTGAATGTAGGTAATACTTACATAATAAAGTACAACAACACTGAATTTGCCACAGATACCTCAAGGGTTACAAACATACCTGTGGCCAGCTTCACAACAGCCTACGCCCGTATAAAACTTTGGGGTCTATTGCATTCTCTTGGTCGGAGAGTATTGTACGCCGATACAGATAGCGTGATTTTCACAGAGAGGGAGGGTGAATACATGCCCGCTATTGGGGAGTTCCTCGGCGAGCTCACTGATGAGATCAAGGATGAGTATGGGGACAACGCATACGCCGACTCTTTTGTCTCAACAGGACCTAAGACTTATGGGGTACGGGTCAGGGTGGGGGAGGAAATGAAATATATCGTGAAGGCAAAGGGTATTACGCTCAACCATGCGAATCGGCGGGTTGTTAACTTTGAATCGTTGAAGGATCTAGTATGTTTGGACGATGATGAAGGCGAACAACCTCCCCAACTAATTGTAGGCACCCACAATTTTCGGGCGCAGAAGCTGGGGGCGTGAAGGAACTTAGGGGTACGAAGGTGTGCCGTAACACCTATAGGAAACGTTACCAGTTACCTGGTACCTATGATACCGTACCCTTTGGATACCAAAACGATTGATGCTTCTATTGTTAACTGACACGTATTTGTCTTGTATATAATCGTATCTATTGATTTATTACACGTATTTGTAAATATATATATATAACTTGAATATCTCGTTTATTAAATCGTATTTGTAATATATATAACTTGAATATCTCGTTATTAAATAAATCATGTTTCAATTAGCGTTTCACTTTCTCCTTTGTGTGTGTGTGTGTGTGCACAGGTGAAAGTTCTAAGCTCCGCCCACTGTAAGACCGTGAGTCATGCTACTATCTGGGAGTCCCTGCGTGGTCAGTCGACTGCAGTAAGCCCGAGAGATCAGACGTGTATTCAGATCAGACGTGTATTCAAATGGCTGCCTTTAATATTGCTTGTACAACGTTTATGAAATGGTATTCAGCAAAGTGTCAGGATGTGGTGGATACCGAAAAACTTCCTATTCCTCCCTCCTATACCTCTTTTAAAAACACATTGGATTGTGCGAAGTTCCAAGATGTACAAATACTCTACGGATGTTCTGGTGAGACCGTTGAAGGCGTTCGTTGCACAGACGATGTGCTGAAGTATACTGCAGAGCTAAACTTTATAAAGTCTCACATACACCGTGAAGTAAAAGAAACAACGCGTGCAGAAGAGAAGCAGCAGGTATGGATAATGAGTCTTGCGGATGGGTGGTGTGACAAGCGGTATTACGTCATGCTACACCATGTCGATTACTCATACCCTACGACTGAAAATGTGAATCTCGTGATCATGGACAATCTTAAGTATTTTTATCACTATATTAACGTATATCATGATGATGTTCGTAGTGAGGTGTGGCTAGTGCCCTGCGTGAGTTTTTAACAGACTTTAGAGACGAGTATCGTTTGAGGGCAGAAGGGAAAAATATGAGCATATGTTCCTCTCAAATAGTGCGCCGGAGTGTGAAGATGTTTAGTAAAACATAAAATGTTCCTAGTTCTTATCCTGAGGTAAAATGTCTGGTGCGTAGGCTGGTAGTGATGAAATTAATCTTGTACCGGAAAAACAATATGTACAACAATTCGGTACGACTCGCGGATCATACGAACAAGCCCATTCACGTATCATCGAGTCAGCCGCCCGTCGAACCGTTCCTGCCTACCTGCGTGACTCACACGGCTCATAGTTATCTCAGAGCTTGAACCGAGTGGACGTGCGCTCCTCGAATACGATGGCACTTCCTTTGAGCAGCATTCTCAACGCCTCGTACGATGGTCCGTGACGAAATCGTTGCGCGTGTTCAGGCGTAATTCCGGTACCATTAGCTATGTACTGGAAACGGAATGTAGACAAAGAAACAAACGGGTTTATTTAAGTGTCGAGGAGATGAATAGAATCTTCGTGATAGTTGAGAAGTGGAGTGAAGATCGTTATAAAATACCTGCAACGTAGGTACAAGAAGAGAGCAGATTAGTGACGCACCCTCATACGCCGTTGTATGTACGTTGTGTATAAATAACGATCGGCCGTGCATTGATATACGGCTGAGTGGAAGAATGCTTCTGATAATAACGCTTTGTTCCTACGCGAAACCGTTTCATCCTCGACAGAATGTTTGAAATCGTCGGATTCCGCAAGCTGAAACCTATATTAGACGCGCGGTGTTACGGACATGCTTTATTTTGATACAGTACTTGAATACGCCTACACCGCTCTGCTAGATGGGTTTACCGAGTGTAGGGCTGGTGAGAATGGTCTAGTGCTGGACGTTTATTTAAAAAGTTTAGACACTTTGAAATACCATGAACTTGGTACAAAGCAATTGATCGGTACAAGGCTGAGCTCACCTACACGTTCACCCTGAAGAACTATTTCTTTATACAGGGTGTACATAAAGTCAGGATCTTTTTGTGAAGCACTTGGAAATTATATGGAATTCAATCATAAAATGATAAAGTGGTAACATTTATTAAATAATTAAGAGTAGGATTCGACGTGACGCCCATCAGTATCCTGCACAGCTCAAATCGTTCCGCAGCATTTCTAAAAACACATTCTGGAGCATTTGCGGGGTTATGTTATCTGCAGCAGTTCGTATACGTGTACGTAAGTTTTCAAGACTCGTAATCTTCGTCTGATAGACGTGCGATTTGATAAAGCCCCATGCAAAGAAATCTAAAGGGGTTAAATCTGGTGATCTCGCTGGCCAAGGTCTGTTGTCTCCGCGTCCGATCCAGCGATTTGGAAAACGTCCATTTAGATAATCCTGAACAATTTTGGCATAGTGACAAGGAGCACCATCATGTTGATAGACGACGGTACTAACAATCCTATCCCCGTCGTCTATCAACATGATGGTGCTCCTTTGTCACTATGCCAAAATTGTTCAGGATTATCTAAATGGACGTTTTCCAAATCGCTGGATCGGACGCGGAAGCAACAGACCTTGGCCAGCGAGATCACCAGATTTAACCCTTAGAATTTCTTTGCATGGGGCTTTATCAAATCGCAGTCTATCAGACGAAGATTACGAATCTTGAAAAACTTACGTACACGTATACGAACTGCTGCAGATAACATAACCCCGCAAATGCTTCAGAATGTGTTTATAAATGCTGCGGAACGATTTGAGCTGTGCAGGGATACTGATGGGCGTCACGTCGAATCCTACTCTTAATTATTTAATAAATGTCACCACTTTATCATTTTATGATTGAATTCTATATAATTTCCAAGTGCTTCACAAAAATAGATTCTGACTTTATGTACACCCTGTATAACGCGCAGTTGTCTTAACGATTTAGAAGATTATTTCAATTGCCGCTATGTTGAGTGAGTTCACGATTGAAAAGCTCGAGTCGGTAGAAATAAACCCTCGATTGGAAAAGCGTGCTTATAAACTTGTGTTTAATAATGTAGCTAACGATGAACTCTTTGTGCGTGCTTTTGATTGTATTCTAGACGTATTTAAAGATGACTTACGAACCGGTTGTAAAGTGGGAACAAAAATAGTACTGAACGATATGAAAGCCCTTCATATCGAATACAGGTTTCCCTATACTTTAAGCGGTGAAATATTATTAAGCCGCATATACTGCGTAATGCAGAGCAATAATGATGTAATTGTAAACTCGATTAAGACCGAGTTTAGTATTTTGAAAAAAAAGTGAAATGTATTTATATATTTTGCGTGATATTTCTCCTGTACTGTTATGATTATATGCATATTTCTATTATTATTGAAGTGTATATTTATTTCTATTTGAAATGTATATTTATTTTATATATATATCCATAATTGTGTGTATATATTTCCTGTACTGTTATGATTATATGCATATTCCTCAATTATTATTGAAATGTATATTTATTTTCTATATATTTATAATAAACAGAATGATGCAATGTGGTTTTACTTGATTATATCATGTTACGCCTTCTAAACCTACTACCGGTATTCTAAACCAACTTTTAAGAAATATAATAATGTATACAATGGTATCGCTAAAAAGCGGTATCTGGCAACTCAAGCCATTTACGCCTTCTAAGCCAACTGGCTGATTAGGAGTCTATAATTATGTATACAATGGTATTGCTAAAAAGTGGCATCTGGCAACTCAGTCTTCGATTAGAATTAAATATATAGCGAATACATGGCGGTATCTGGCAACTCAAGCCATTTACGCCTTCTAAGCCAACTGGCTGATTAGGAGCCTATAAAACAACGCCTACTCGGCTGAAGTCTTAATATGCACTTGGCTCCTGCCAGGTGAACACCTCTCCTCCTTTCTCTCCTCTTTTCTCTCCTTTCTGGCCCTTTGGGGGGAATAGCTTGGGGGAGAACTCCACCTCCAAGTTGCATGGCCCTTGCAACCGGCAAAAAAGGGCCCTTTGAGGTATTTTTTTGCAACCCCCCCGTTTGCAACATTACGTAATCACTTGCAACATTCTTGCACTCTAACCTTTTGCGGCTATACTACTCGGACCAACCCGCACACTTTCCGCACCCGCACCTCCGCACCCTTTTACCGAGGTGACCGCACCTCCGCACACCGTTTCTCACTTCCGCGCGGTGCGGAAGGTGTGCGGAACTTGCCCAGCACTGTAGTCATCATAAAAAACTGTCATACACATCATCGTTACTTCAGTAGTCATGGTTGTAGGAAAAAAGTCGTCTAAAGTTTAGTGCAAAGTGTGACTTTCCTGTGTCTTTTTACTGATAACCAGTAGTCACAGGGACCACCATTCATAAACACGAGTTTCTATAACATCACGACGATGCATTTACCGGGTATTATAACATCACGACGATGCATTTACCGGGTATTATAACATCACGACGATGCATTTATAAACACTTAAACATCACTATGATACCACATTGTCAAAAATTACTGGACACTGGTATAAGTACCATGTTATTGTTATAAACACCAGCACCTTATGCTTTATCATAATTATTTAATGAAACATACCTCATGTATGTGGAGTCAGTGTCACGTGAACAAGACTTGGAATGTCAGTTGCAGCCAGCTGGCTATGCTCAACAAACTGATGACTAAAACGTCAACAAACGTTCGCCTTTCGATGTAATTTTTATCAAATATTTAATTTTTCGTTTGTAAATTTTATATTGCCAATAAAAATAAAAATATATTTTATAGTGGAAATTAATATTAAGCTGTTGTAATAGTTTGAAGATTTTAAATTTTTTTTTTACTTTGGCGAATTTTTCATTTGGTTTGAAAACTTGTACTGGTATTTCAACTCTCCCGATGGCGCCCCGCCCCCTCCTGGCTCTCACCCGGGACGGACCGCCCCCTCGCACCACCCCTTAGTACGCCACTGCGGTTAGGTCAACTGTTACGCCCTTGACGATTGGTTAGTCATGGTATTTTCGTTGGTTTTAACGAAAATATCGGGTAAACTTTAAATAGCTGTAATTTTTTTAATATTCATTTGCGACAAATTTCGATTGCACATTTGAAAAGCGGAGCTAAAACTATACTAGAAACAAAAAACAGAAGTGGGGGTCACTAGTTGGGTGCTGAACGACAATTTTACCCGAGTAGTTTTTGTTGTTGTTAGGTTAAGTTTATTGGTAAATATATCTGCTCTGTCGACTGGTGTGTGTTATTAATGTAGGATACATGGTTGCTGTGCGGCCCCGGTCAACTGAATGCCCGGTTAGCTCAACTGAATGTCCTTGACAATTAGTTAAGTCGTGATATTTTCGTTAGTTTTAATGAAAATATCACGACTCAACCTAACCAATCGTCAAGAACTAGGATACGTGGTTGCTATGCTCCTTTAAAAGTAAGATTTATCAACTAAAGCCCTAATGATTAGTAGCCTATATTGAACCATTTGACTGACCATAAATTATAAGCCTCTAACTTTTAGACTCTATGAAATGTTATATTTAGCTGAGGGTGTCTTGTTTAGACTTGATGTAACCTTATTGATTGTTACAGAAGAAAATAACTAAAGGGATTTATAATATTTGTCCTACGCCTTCGAATCAAACAAAAATAGGCTATGCTTCAGGGTGTGATTGACATTTTATAACTTTTTTTATTATAGGTAGGCCACAGTTCCTCTGGGATAGTAACAGAAATGGAATTCTTGTCTAAATGTCAAAGGGATCCGTTCTTTGTCTATACATGCAACTTTAAGCTCGCAAACATTCGCCAAGCATCTGTACTGAAAAAAAGGATTATGTACACCTGTAATGAAAAGGAGAAAACTACGAATACCTCACCAGTAAAGGTAAGTTTCGTAGTAACAATTCTTGTGGGAAAAGTATGCAAAATTCCCAAAACTTTCGTTGAGAATCGGCTGCTTATTTTTTATATATATAACTGCAGTGTACCAAATATTTCCCCGAAAATATCACGACTTGGAACAAGTTGACTGAACCGGGCATTCAATTATTTTTATATTTACATTTTATATGTATATACTGGGTGATCCAGATAAATGGGACCCATAAAAAAAAGCCAAATATTCTTAATATTTAATTCCTTTCATAAAAACTATATATCATTCGAAAGAGTAGAGTTACAAGTTTATTATGAAATATTTGTTTTTTAAAAATGACTCCTTTCAAATGTGCTCCATTAGTTGCCAAGCATTCCAGTGTTCTCGCTTGTAAGTTCTGCATCACTTTTGCAAGAGTGTGCGGTGGTATGGCCTGTATCTCATTTGTGATGGCGGCCTTCAATTCTTGCAAGGTCGTTGGGTTATTTCTGTAGACCCTACTCTTTAAATATCCCCAGAGATAACAATCTAAGGGAGAAAAATCCGGAGACCTCGCGGGCCATTCAACGTTTCCAAATCTTGAGATTAACTCGCCTGGAAACGTTTGACGCAAAACTGCCATGCAGTTCCTCGTGGTATGGCAGGTAGCTCCGTCTTGTTGGAACCAGTGGTTTTCTAGACAAAGATCTCTTAATTTAGGAATAAGGAAATCGGTCAACATTTTTTCGTAGCGATCACCATTTACAGTGACCGTGTTTCCGGTGGAATCCTCGAAAAAGTACGTCCCTATGATCTGAGATGCAGTAAGACCACACCAAACAGTTACACGCTGACTATGTAACGGGACTTCGGTAATATTCAATGGATTTTCTGTTGCCCAGAAACGACAATTTTGTTTGTTTACAGTTCCATTCAAGTGAAAATGGGCTTCGTCTGACATAATCAAAGTTGCTAGAAAATTGGTGGTGTCATTTACCTTCTGTTGGATCCATTGACAGAATTGTCGTCTTCGTGCGAAATCTCCATCGTTTAGTTGTTGCACTGTTTGAATTTTATATGGAAAGAGCATTAAATTTTGCTTGAATATACGGTGTGTTGTTCCATATCCAACTCCTAACAGCTGAGAAGCACGTCTGATGCTTATGTTAGGATTATCCTGTACAATTTCATGAGTTCTGTTAATGATCTCGTCTATCCTTGCTGTGCGCACTCTTCCAGTTGGTTTTCTTTTTCCAATGCTGCCAGTTAGGGAAAAATTTCTGACACACCGACGGATTACTTTCTTAGAAGGTGATTTTGACATCTGAAAATTTGTCTTGAAAGATCTTTGAGCTGAAACTACACTTCTTCCATGCTCATAATATTGCTCAGTTATGAAACGCAGCTGTTCCACAGTCCATGCAGTCATCTTGAAGGGTTTTTTAACTAACACTTTTATTTTGTTTTGTATCTTATCTTGTCTTGTATTGTCAAAACCTATACAATCCTGTACAAACTTGTAACTATCCTCTTTCGAATGATGCGTATGATTTTATAAAAGGACTTATACTTTAAGAGTTACAGGGGTTTCTTTTGGATCCCATTTCTCTGGATCACCCTTTACAAGAGCAGAAAAATAAAAAAAAGAGCCATTAGGTAAAAGTTGCTTAAAATTAATCAAAATCTACGGAAAAATTATTGAATATCCGGTTAGGTCAACTGTACGCCCTTGACGATTGTTTAGGTTGTCATGAGTAGTATAGCCGCGTTTGGCCAGAGGAAGTTGGGGTGCTCTGAAATCCTGCCCCTTGCGGGACCCCATTAAGTTCCTCACCCCTTGCGGGGCCCCCATTAAATTCCTCACCCCTTGCGGGGCCCCCCTCCTTGGAAAAAAAAAAATCATCCTCGCCTTCGTCCTTGGGGTAAAAAAAAAAAATTCACCCTCGCCTTCACGAGAAAAAATTCTCCTGTGGGAATCTTTCATGAGACAAACAAAAACAAACTTGCCAAAACACATATATATATATACACATTCAACTGCAAAGAACACGCAGTATAAATAACGTAAAGAACGACGCTTGTATAGGAGATATTCCGCGCAAGACGAGAAGAGAAAAACGGAACAAATGAAAAAATGAAGTACCACCTGGGAATCGAACCCGGGATCTTCCGATTGCCGGTCAGACGCGATACCATTACACCATGGACTTCACTCTTCCAAATGCCGTAATTCTTCTACATACTCGCAGAAACCAATGCCCCAAGGGGGCACCTCCCGCATGCCGTAACATTATATACATTCAACTGCAAAGAACACGCAGTATAAATAACGTAAAGAACGACGCTTGTATAGGAGATATTCCGCGCAAGACGAGAGAGAGAAAACGGAACAAATGAAAAAATGAAGTACCACCTGGGAATCGAACCCGGGATCTTCCGATTGCCGGTCAGACGCGATACCATTACACCATGGACTTCACTCTTCCAAATGCCGTAATTCTTCTACATACTCGCAGAAACCAATGCCCCAAGGGGGCACCTCCCGCATGCCGTAACATTATATACATTCAACTGCAAAGAACACGCAGTATAAATAACGTAAAGAACGACGCTTGTATAGGAGATATTCCGCGCAAGACGAGAGAGAGAAAACGGAACAAATGAAAAAATGAAGTACCACCTGGGAATCGAACCCGGGATCTTCCGATTGCCGGTCAGACGCGATACCATTACACCATGGACTTCATGGTGTAATGGTATCGCGTCTGACCGGCAATCGGAAGATCCCGGGTTCGATTCCCAGGTGGTACTTCATTTTTTCATTTGTTCCGTTTTCTCTCTCTCGTCTTGCGCGGAATATCTCCTATACAAGCGTCGTTCTTTACGTTATTTATACTGCGTGTTCTTTGCAGTTGAATGTATATAATGTTACGGCATGCGGGAGGTGCCCCCTTGGGGCATTGGTTTCTGCGAGTATGTAGAAGAATTACGGCATTTGGAAGAGTGAAGTCCATGGTGTAATGGTATCGCGTCTGACCGGCAATCGGAAGATCCCGGGTTCGATTCCCAGGTGGTACTTCATTTTTTCATTTGTTCCGTTTTCTCTCTCGTCTTGCGCGGAATATCTCCTATACAAGCGTCGTTCTTTACGTTATTTATACTGCGTGTTCTTTGCAGTTGAATGTATATAATGTTACGGCATGCGGGAGGTGCCCCCTTGGGGCATTGGTTTCTGCGAGTATGTAGAAGAATTACGGCATTTGGAAGAGTGAAGTCCATGGTGTAATGGTATCGCGTCTGACCGGCAATCGGAAGATCCCGGGTTCGATTCCCAGGTGGTACTTCATTTTTTCATTTGTTCCGTTTTCTCTCTCTCGTCTTGCGCGGAATATCTCCTATACAAGCGTCGTTCTTTACGTTATTTATACTGCGTGTTCTTTGCAGTTGAATGTATATAATGTTACGGCATGCGGGAGGTGCCCCCCTTGGGGCATTGGTTTCTGCGAGTATGTAGAAGAATTACGGCATTTGGAAGAGTGAAGTCCATGGTGTAATGGTAATGGTATCGCGTCTGACCGGCAATCGGAAGATCCCGGGTTCGATTCCCAGGTGGTACTTCATTTTTTCATTTGTTCCGTTTTCTCTCTCTCGTCTTGCGCGGAATATCTCCTATACAAGCGTCGTTCTTACGATATATATATATATATCAAATATTTCTTTAACGCTGTCTGTGATCTCATCGTTTCCGACTAATATATTAATAACGATACCACACAAAATTAGAATAAATACAGTCGACTCAAACAAATTTTGCCTTGTTTTAATATTTGTATTATGAAATAGATCCAGAAACTATTAACTAAATTAATTTTAATTTCATTTATGTAACCTAAGAGGAAGCTATTATATTTCATTCCAATCGTATGGTAACAAGCATTATGAACAATAAATATTATCATAGATAATTTTATATATATATATATACAGGGCGTCCCCAAAAAATGTATACACACTTTAACAGCTGATAGCTCAATTGATGTTTCTTTATTTCCAAGTTAAACCCATTAGAATTAATAATGGCAGTCAGACTAAGCTTTGAACAAAGGAAATTCATTCTAAAATGCTACTGGAAGTGTGAAAACGCAGTTGAAGTGCAAAGACAGTTTAGGAGGGAGTTTCAAACAGATCCACCAACGCGACTTACCATCACTCGAATTAGAGATAAGTTTGAAGCCGATGGAACTGTTCAGAATGTCCACAAGAAGCGTTCCGGAAGACCACGGACATCGACAAGCCCCACAAAGCAAGAAAGAGTACTGGAAACGTATCACCAAAGTCCAAGAAAATCTGTGCGGCAAGCGAGTCGTGAGGTAGGAATTTCAGAATCGTCTGTCCAACGCATTTTGAAGCGCTGTCAATGGAAAAGTTACATTCCAAGATTAGTCCATGCTATTAATGAAGATGATCCGGACCGAAGAGTGGAGTATTGCGAGTGGTACTTGGCACGATGTGGATGTGGATTGGACGAAGGGGTTTCGTAGAATACCCTCCGCGTTCACCAGACCTCACACCACTAGACCATTTTTTATGGGGATACTTAAAAGACAAAGTCTACGCTATAAAACCTGCAACAGTCGCTGAATTGAGAGCAGCCATTGAACGAGAATGCACACAAATACCAAACGAAATGTTTCGTGATGTTTGCGATTCCATTGCTTCGCGCGTTATCAGCAGTGCCTGGACCAGAACGGACGTCAGTTTGAAAACAGGCGTTGACAAAACAATTAAATAATGTCTGTAGATTCTATTACATTTTGAAAATGAAATGTATTTTAATAAACACTGCCTTTATAATTATTTAAAGTGTGTATACATTTTTTTGGGACGCCCTGTATATATATACCGGCCCGGATTTAGCTCTAGGCTATCGCCTAGGGCCTCGCGCCAAAGGGGGCCTCGCTCAAGCCGTTTTGCGCGTTCTGTTCAAGTGATATTAATGATTTAGAACTCTATGAAGAACTTAAAGTACTTTGCAGGTTTATACCTGATAAAACAGATCTCGGAAATGCCTTTGTTTATATAGTGCAAAAACAACTAAGTGAGATTTATCCTAATGTTTATGTTGCACTTCGAATAGTATTAACCATCCCAGTTACTGTTGCTTCGGCTGAAAGAAGTTTCTCGCGTCTCAAACTTATTAAAACATATTTGCGTTCCACCATGTCTCAAGCGAGATTGCAATCATTAGCTATGTTATCAATAGAAAACGATATAACAAATTCATTAGATTATCTCAATTAATTGAAGAGTTTAGCTCGAAGAAAAGTAGAAAAGCATTGCTGTAATATTCAAGGAGCACCTGAACCAAATATTAAAGCATTAATATTTAGCCTGATAAGTCGATCGCTCACTATTATGAAAAATGAAATGTCAACATCTCTTATACATCACACATGAAAAACGTTTGTATACTATGGAAAGTCATTACCTATAATATTATATAAATCTTAGAAATCATTGTCTTATATTTTCGATACAAATCTTGATTCATATTATAATTTATACTTATTTGTATGGTTTATTTATATTTCTTATACAATTTCCATGCGTGATTATTTTGGTTTGGTTTAATTTTTAAGTGCTGGCATAGTTCTGTCTATGCGGGATTCTAATATTGCTGGTATAGTACCGATAATTAAGTCCATATTTTCATATATATATATATAGGCCTAGGGCCTCGCAACTTCTAGATCCGGCCCTGTATGTATATATATATATATATATATATATATATATATATATATATATATACACACACACCAGCCCTTTTAAAAAGACTAGGATGAATGCGAATACAAGCAATTTAAATTTCATAAATTCAAATATCGATATCTTCCTTCATAGACACATATTATCCAGTTAAACTATAGCGGCTGTTCTAAGCTATGCACGAAAATACATCTTCAATAACTCAGCCTAGTCATGCATATTCGAATAGATTCAAATACTGAATCATCAGATCAAATATATAGGCTTCAAAAGAGACCACATTACATAAATTTTATATTTTAGAAGTACAAACATCAAATTTTGTTTTCCATCTTCGCCATGATGACTTTCCACAGTAGTAAATAATAAATTATTAACCTTAAGTTTCTGTAACCCAGTAATTGCAACTGTCTTTATTTTGTTCCTCCTTTGTCTATAATTAAAAATTTACTCCGTTACCATTTCATAAGAGAATCAACACCTGTGAGCTTAAAGAATAATGTTATTTTCTCGGCTTATACTTCTCTAATTTGGCGTCTGTTAGCAGCGTTCTATTTTTTCTCGTAATAATCCATTTGTTTTCACTTTTCATACGCGTGTCAGTCAATCATACCATTTACAACAATGTACATACGTGCCTTTTTGTAGCAAGATGAACCAATCCACAATCTTTACATTTCCAAGCATACAGTTATACATCTCTGCACGAATAAACTGTTATTACTTCTAATTTCTCATATCTTAAACAAAACGTTGATAAACACTTTTTCAAAATCAATATACAGGGTGTCCGAGAATTATCTGTACAATTTTTGGCTGTTATTAAAAGTCAACCATGAAGTGTAGAAATTCCAGTGTTGTCCCATTTTACAGAGAATCTCATTAAGTTTTTTCTGATACCACGTTTTGACAAGTGTTTTAGAAATGTATGCGGGTGACAGACATTGATGATTTAAAAGCAAGAATCACAGCTGCTATTGAGCGAATTGATGTGGATATGCTGCAGCGTACATGGCAACATTTGGAGTATCGATTGGATGTTTTGCGAATCACTAATGGTGCACATATCGAACGTTTGTAACAACGTTACTTTAATAAAAGAAACTTTTGAAAATACAGATTCTAAATAATCTTGTTTAAGAATTTTACGTGTGTTATCAAGAATTTTATTAAAAGATGAAATTGTACAGATAATGTTCGGACACACTGGAATTTCTAAAAAACTTGTCAAAACTTGGTATCAGAAAAAACTTAATGAGATTCTCTGTAAAATGGGACAACACTGGAATTTCTACACGTCATGGTTGACTTTTAATAGCCAAAAATTGTACAGATAATTCTCGGACACCCTGTAGATCCTGACTTTATGTACACCCTGTATATAATCTTAATTACTTTAGAGTTGTATTAATACAACGCACACAGCTCAAACATTGATCATGGAAACTTTTTAAATATGGAAATACAAAAGTTGAATTCACAGATTTCCTCTCTTCAATAAAAAGTTCAAAACTGAAAGTCGCTACGTTTGACTAAGTTTCACCCACAAGTTTTCTGGAAATGTGACATCATTCAAGACCGCAGTATTTTTTAGAAGCAACTTGGTAAGGAAATTTAGATTTTAAATAAAAGCCAAGCGTACTTATCTCTATTCATTCTACCAACACATTACAACATTTAAATAATTTTATACAACATTTAAAGTCATTGAGACCTCTACACTTATTTTAAGTTCACTATCCATTTAGATTTTGAGAAAAGCTTCACGAATTTGACTTTATTAGTTGTGGATATGACGAACAAACTCTTGACAGCTTTACTATTCCGTAAATTTACGACCTCGTTAGCTTTTTCCTCGATTATTTGTACATGTACATATCTATGTATACAGGGTGAGTCAAAAGTCTCCATACATAGGCAAAATGGTCACTTTATTATGAAATCACTTGTAAGTCACAAAAAATGCCCTATGTGGGCACCATTACACTGAATGCACATACGGATGCGTTCCTCCCCAGTCATGACAAACGCGCGTTAACACGTCTGGTGTTATGTGTGCGCACACATCACGAATGCGTTCCTTTAGGTGGTCCGTGTTTTGTATTTTCACCTGGTACACCATGGCCTTCAAGTGCCCCACAAGTAAAAATCAAGGGGGGTGAGGTCTGGGGACTTCGGAGGCCACTCCACGGGACCACGGCGGCCAATCCAGTGACCCGGAAACTGCTGATCCAGCCACTGGCGCACGCAGATACCGTAATAGGATGGCGCCCCGTCTTGCTGAAAGTACGCTGGAAATCTCCCGTCCTCGTTCAGCAGGAACGGCATGACTGTGTCTTGCAGCATGTTTAGATACATTTCAGCATTCAGATTGGTGTCAATGAAAAAAGGGCCAACAATTGTGTTGCCCCATATCCCGCACCACACCATCACTTTTCCAGCGCCTTGCGTCTTTGAGGGACTCATCCAGTGCGGGTTATCACTCCAATAACGTACGTTTTGACGATTAACCTCTCCATGAACATAAAAGTTGGCTTCATGTGAAAACAGGATGCCAGCTGAGAACTCCGTGTCTTCGTCCACTTTTGTTCTTGCCCATTCACAGAATTCCAGCCTCCTGTCCGGGTCGTCTTTGCTAAGATACTGCAACATTTGCATTTTGTATGGATGCCATCTGTGCTCTTTCATAATGCGGACGATACTCCTTTGGCTGACACAGCATTCTGCAGACATACGTCGAGTGCTTTTTGGCGACTCTTCGTGAACGCTGCCAGCACCATGGTCGCTGTGATTTCATTGGTGGCTGTTCGTGGACGGCCACTTCTCGGTTGGTCTGCAACACTTCGTCGTCTTGAACTTCTCAACGAGTTTGGCAACGGTGTCGTGTGTGATGTGCGTGCCGGGGGCGTGTCTCCTGTAAAATCCTCGGCAACCTTGCGACAGCTTCCTGATCCTGCCAGAAGAATGATCTCTATACGCTCTTCTTGGGACAAAGGCATCTCAGCACATCACCTGCAAAAAAATAAAAATAAATAATCGTTTATTTATCATGACCATTTTGCCTATGTATGGAGACTTGACTCAGCTGTATAATGAATGTGTATATGTTTGTGCGGGTACACACACACACGCACACACACAAAATGGAAACAGCCAAATGTTGGGGTTCCCACACCTAGAATTCACCCAAATACAAGTTAGCCAAATATGCACTGTAGGATTGAAAAGATGATTCTCTTAATACCTGTTACTTTACTCTTTCAGCGTGCTCTCTAGCCTTCTCAACTTAGACATCACTCCAATCTATGAACAAGCATTCTTCCGTCAATTCTGTGTGTTAAATATAAAATATCACGACTGGCTAGGTATAACGGTGGTTTTAGGGACTACTTCAAAGAAAGCAAAAGCTAATTGAATAACTTAACTAGTTAACTTTTCAAATTATCTTTACTTAATTTTCAAAATATGTGCTAACTTAACCTGTTTGGCAAGCTCCTCAAATTAACTTAACTAGTTAATTTTGAAGTTAATTGGTCCAACCCTGTTGCATGATGTTGAGAAAGCCGATATAATTAAATTTAGCGCCTATACAAGTGTGCAGAAGTATTGCTTTACAAAGATTGTATTTTAATACACTGGATTATGGCAGTTCTTAAACTAAGCAGATGAGACAGGACGAGTCAACACTATTTCAAGGAATTGTTAAATTCTCAGAAAATTGTTTGAAAAGGTGTAATACAAGTTTTTCTAAATATTTAGCTACGTTGAATAGTGAAATTATTTTAAATGAGCGAAACTGCAGCAGAAGTTGCAATAAAATTAAGAAAAAATCAACATTTGGGGGTTTTCAGCCTAAAACAATAAAATTAAGTATCAGAGTCGAGTTGACTGTAATAGAGAGTTGGGTAGGTTCTTGAGAAAATACAGTAAAGGAAGAGAATTCTCGCACAGCCTAGTACTAGATTCATATATTTACAATATATCTCCCTCATTCATGAAAGTAACCAATTTCCCTCCAACCTAACTAAGCAGGTACGATTTAACAAATCATATAGAGAGAGTTTTTTGTACGTTAGTGTTCAGCAAATTGTGCGACTGTACATATTTTTTTGAGCACTGTTATTTAAAATGTGTTAAATCAATTTCATATGCTGTATCCAAGTTCTAAGCATCCATTATTTGTATTTGTATGAGTCTAATAAAGCTGTTCATGGACCAACCGTGAATATTGCAGAGTTCTCATGTTCAATTTAATACCTCATAAAGACTCAATTTTTTCTTCTGTACCTTGATATAATCACTACACTATATTCATGCACATAGCAGCTAAATCTTACCCTTATCTCCATAGTGATGAAGTGAATCTTGCACATACTTATCTGTTGGAAACACACGAGACACATCTTGGGTTTAAATCAGTATGATACTTTATTTGATCAACCCCGATCAACCAGAAATCCTTTTTTAAATCATCGAGTAGAAGAATTATACAGTTTTAGAATTTAAATGCCTTCACATATGATAAAAAGCTATACATTGTGTAAACTGCCATGTTATGCAGGGCATTTTTGGAGTTGATATAAATGTGCAATAAGAGACCAGTATGTCTGTTGTGACTTGCCATATGATGTGGTAAATGACAGCTACTTAGTTTTAAGAAAAACATGGTTGCTTTCATGAATGTGTGTTTATAATTAGTGATAAGTTACGTAGGACACTTTTGGGATCACCTGAAGATCAGGGCCCCAAGCCTCCTTTAGTTAGCCTTATAAGGCTAACTAACGAAAATATCACAACCTAACCAATCGTCAAGGGCGTACAGTTGACCTAACGATTGGTTAGGTTAGGTCGTGATATTTTTGTTAGTTAGCCTTATAAGTCTAACTAAAGAAGGCTGGGGGCCCTGATCTTCAGGTGATCCCACTTTTGGAGTTGATATATCAGGTCATCCCATAAGTAATGTCGTTTTTTACGATAGATTAAGTTCAACGAGTCCTACTCGGTTTAAGCATAAATTTTCCGAAGGTTATATCTAAGAGGAGATCTATCGTGTTTCGCTACATACTTTACAGACCTTGACCAGTGAAGACGTATGTTTTGCTTTATGTGAACCCTCATAAACATGGCGGTATCAGAAGAGCATATCAGGCATATAATGCTTTACGAGTTCAAAAAAGGGAAAGTGCTACTGAAGCAACGCGAAACATTCAGGACGTTTATGGCAATGATATTTTGCATGTGAGGAAATGTCAAAGATGGTTTCAAAAGTTTAGGAATGGTGATTGCTGTTTGACAGATGCAGCACGCTCTGGACGCCCTGCTGAGTTGATAATGACCTGCTGTTAGCCGCACTTGAAGACCGTTCAACAACTGTCGAAGAATTGGCCCAGAAACTCAATTCATCCCGTCCACCATCCATCGACATTTGCAACAACTCGGGAAAGTTGCCTAAGTTAGGAAAATGGGTGCCACATGAATTGTCGGTCGACAATCTGAGGGTGCGGGTAAACATTAGCACAGCTCTTCATTCCCTTGAACTCCAAGATCCGTTTTTGCACCGTTTAGTGACTGGTGATGAAAAGTGGATACTGTACCAGAATGTTAAGCGCCGTCGACAGTGGGTTTGTGCCGGAGAACCAGCGACACCACAGCCAAAACCAAATCTTCACCCGGAAGGTGTTGCTTAATGTTTGGTGGGATAAAGGTGGTGTAATACACTTTGAAACCTTACCACACAACCAAACAATCACCGCTCAAGTCTACTGTCAACAACTGGATCGATTGAACACTGCACTAAAAGAAAAGAGATCTTCTTTGGTTAATCGGAAAGGAATCGTGTTCCACCACAACAACGCACGTCCTCATACCGTTCGGATCACTTCTGCAAAAATTGAGGAGCTTGGGTGGGAAAAACTTCCACATCCTCCATATTCTCCAGACCTTGCGCCTTCAGATTATCATCTCTTCAGGAGTCTGCAAAACTATCTTGACGAGAAACAGTATACTTCTTTAGATGACCTGCACACCAGTCTTTGTACGTTTTTTGCCTCAAAACCGCCTGAATTTTATAAACATGGCATTGAAAAGCTTGTAGGACGTTGGCAGAATGTCATTGATTCCGATGGAAAATATACAGGGTGTCCCAGAATTAACTATCTATTTCAATGAAATCGGACAAATTTTTTAAAAACACACTTTTACTTATGTTTATCATGTTTAATATGTGTTAAAAATGTATAAATTTCTAAATTTTTTTCATAATTTTATTTTCATAATTTTTTCATTATCTGGTCCAATGAAAGACCGTCTGAAGTCATAGAATGGCAAAGAGACTCTCCAAAAGTTAACGTGTGGCTTGGAATGACCAAATCCAAAATTTATGGCCCATTCTTCTTTGCGGAGCAACTGTAACAGGTACCGTCTACCTTGATATGCTTCAGCAGTTTCTCGAACCACAGCTTCTTGATGATGGCATTCTTGATAATGTTGTGTTTCAACAAGATGGAGCACCATGTCATTATGCTCTAATTGTTCGAGAATACCTCAACAGACGCCTTCCGAATCGGTGGATTGGACGTGGAGGACCTCGACCTTGGCCTCCGCGTTCTCCGGATTTGACACCCCTGGATTTCTTTGCATGGGGTTTCATAAAAACAAAGGTTTATCGCCAAAAGATCAATGCTTCTTGTTGAAACACAACATTATCAAGAATGCCATCATCAAGAAGCTGTGGTTCGAGAAACTGCTGAAGCATATCAAGGTAGACGGTACCTGTTACAGTTGCCTCCGCAAAGAAGAATGGGCCATAAATTTTGGATTTGGTCATTCCAAGCCACATGTTAACTTTTGGAGTCTCTCTCTGCCATTCTATGACTTCAGACGGTCTTTCATTGGACCAGATAATGAAAAAATTATGAAAATAAAGTTATGAAAAAAATTTAGAAATTTATACATTTTTAACATATTAAACATGATAAACATAAATAAAAGTGTGTTTTTAAAAAATTTGTCCGATTTCATTGAAATAGATAGTTAATTCTGGGACACCCTGTATACTAGATTAAAAAGTTTGAGTTTTTTTTGTCCTTCAAATTCCGATCTAAAAAACGACATTACTTATGGGATGACCTGATAATTGCGCTATAAGAGATAAGTAGGTCTGGTGTAACTCGTAATATGATGTGGTAAATAGTAACTGCTTAGTTACTTTTAAGAAAAAGATAGGCTCTTTCATGAATGTGAGCGTATGCATGGCATTTTGACGACATAAATTGTATGTATTTTTTAATCAAGAGTGTTCATAGATTACGAAGAGAAAATAATAAAGGAGAACTTCATTCATTTGAATCAAACATAAAACTGTTCTATGTTTGATTCAAATGAATAAAGTTCTCCTTTATTATTTTCTCTTCGTAATCTATGAACACTCTTGATTAAAAAATATATACAATTTATGTCGTCAAAATGTCATGCATAAGCTCACATTCATGAAAGAGCCTATCTTTTTCTTAGAAGTAACTAAGCAGTTACTATTTACCACATCATATTACGAGTTACACCAGACCTACTTATTATCTCTTATAGCGCAATTATATCAACTCCAAAAATGCCCTGCATAACATGGCACTGTTTACACAATTTATAGCTTTTTATCATATGTGAAGGCATCTAAATTCTAAAACTGTATAATTCTTCTACTCGATGGTTTAAAAAAGGATTTCTGGTTGATCGGGGTTGATCAAATAATGTATCATACTGATTTAAACCCAAGATGTCTCGTGTGTTTCCAACAGATAAGTATGTGCAAGATTCACTTCATCACTATGGAAATAAGGGTAAGATTTAGCTGCTATGTGCATGAATATAGTGTAGTGATTATATCAAGGTACAGTAGAAATAAAATTGAGTCTTTATGAGGTATTAAATTGAACATGAGAACTCTGCAATATTCACGGTTGGTCCATGAACAGCTATATTAGACTCATGCAAATAATGGATACTTAGAACTTAGATATAGCATGTGAAATTGATTTATAACATTTTTAAATAACAGTGCTAAAAAAAAAAATATGTACAGTCGCACAATTTGCTGAACACTGAACGTACAAAAAACTTTCTCTCTATGATTTGTTAAATAGTACCTCCTTAGTTAGGTTTGAGGGAAATTGGCTACTTTGATGAATGAGGGAGATATATTGTAAATATATGAATCTAGTATTAGGCTGTGCGAGAATTCTTTCTTTACTGTATTTTCTCAAGAACCTACCCAACTCTTTCTTATTAAACTCGACTCTGATACTTAATTTTATTGTTTTAGGCTGAAAACCCCCAAATGTTGATTTTTTTTTTCTTAATTTTATTGCAACTTCTGCTACAGTTTCGCTCATTTAAATAATTTCGCTATTCAACGTAGCTAAATATTTAGAAAAACTTGTATTACACATTTTCAAACAATTTTCTGAGAATTTAATAATTCCTTGAAATAGTGTTGACTCGTCCTGTCTCATCTGCTTAGTTTAAGAACTGCCAAAACTAACTCAGTGTATTAAAATACAATCTTCGTAAAGCAATACTTCTGCACACTCGTATAGGCGCTAAATTTAATTATACTGGCTTTCTCAACATCATGCAACAGGGTTGGACCAATTAACTTCAAAATTAACTAGTTAAATTAATTTGACGATCTTGCCAAACAGGTTAAGTTAGCACATATTTTGAAAATTAAGTAGTTAAGATAATTTGAAAAGCTAACTAGTTAAGTTATTCAATTAGCTTTTGCTTTCTTGGAAGTAGTCCGTAAAACCACCGTTATACTTAGCCAGTCGTGATATTTTATATTTAACACACAGAATTGACAGGAGAATGCTTGTTCATAGATTGGAGTGATGTCTGAGTTAAGAAGGCTAGAGCACGCTGAAAGAGTAAAGTAACTGGTATTGAGAGAATCATATTTTCAATCCTACAGTGCATATTTGGCTAACTTGTGTTTGGGTGAATTCTAGGTGTGGAAACCCCAACATTTGGCTGTTTCCATTGTGTGTGTGTGTGTGTGTGTGTGTGTGTGTGTACCCGCACAAAAATATACACATTCATTATATACATAGATATGTACATGTAAAAATAATCGAGGAAAAAGCTAATGAGGTTGTAAATTTACAAAATAGTAAAGCTGTCAAGAGTTTGTTCGTCATATCCACAACTAATAAAGTCAAATTCGTGAAGCTTTTCTCAACATCTAAATGGATAGTGAACTTAAAATAAGTGTAGAGGTCTCAATGACTTTAAATGTTGTATAAAATTAATTACATGTTGTAATGTGTTGGTTGAATGAATAGAGATAAGTACGCTTGGCTTTTATTTAAAATCTAAATTTCCTTACCAAGTTGCTTCTAAAAAAATACTTCGGTCTTGAATGATTGGGCTTCTGAAATCAGGATCTTATATAAAGAATCAATTGCTGTGAATGATGTCACATTTCCAGAAAATTTGTGGGTGGAACTTAGTCAAACGTAGCGACTTTGTTTTTAACTTTTTATTGAAAAGAGGAAATCTGTGAATTCAACTTTTGTATTTCCATATTTAAAAAAAGTTTCCATGATCAATGTGTGCGTTGTATTGATACAACTCTAAATAAATAAAATAAATAAATAAATATATATATATATATATATATATATATATATATATATATATATACTGGTCAAAAAAAGAAACGCAATTTTTGAGATTATAATAAACATGAGGACTCAGTATATAGTAAATGATTCTTTAACATAACAAACAGTCAATAACGCGTATGGCCACCCCTAGCCACAATGCAGGCTTGGAGTCTGGCCCTCATCGACCTCAACAGTCTCTGCAGGAAAGCAACAGGGATGGCCCTCCACTCTTCAATAATTGCATTGGTCAGTTCCCTGATGTTCTGCGGCTGATGCTGACGTCTGCGAACTCGCCGTTCAAGTTCATCCCATGCGTGCTCTATCGGTGACATGTCTGGGCTGAAGGCTGGCCATGGTAAGGTCTGCACCTGTTGTCCCTGCAGGTACGCCTGCACTATCCTGGCTGCATGAGGTCTGGCATTGTCCTGTTGCAGGAGCACCAATTCTGGATGTTGCCTCATGAATGGAAGAACATGTGGGTGAAGAATCTCATCCCTGTAGCGCTGGGCAGTCAGAGCGCCATGAACAACCACCAGCTCAGTTCTTGAAGCAAAGGCAATTCCTGCCCAAACCATGACACTTGGTCCTCCCCATCTGTCATGCTCCACTACTGCAGCATCTGAGTATCGCTCCCCTGGTCGTCTGTATACCCTGACACGGCCATCAGAATTGGACAGTCTGAAGCGAGACTCGTCAGAAAAGAGGACTTGGTTCCACATTCTTTGTGTCCAGTCACGGTGCTGATAGGCCCATTGCAGGCGTCGTTGCCTTCTTGCATCAGTGAGAAAAGGACCTCTGTAAGGCCTGCGGGATCGGAGTCCTGCATTACGGAGTCGGTTTCTGACGGTCTGGTCACTAATTCTGTTGTTGTGGATACCAGGTGTCTCTCTGGCTGTCTGACGAGCATTCCGCTGCCGATGACGCAGGTGCTGCAGTACAATGTGGCGATCCTGGCGTTGGGTCGTCACACGAGGTCGCCCACGTCTTGGCAGGTCCTGAACACTTCCTGTGGCATTGTACCGTCTAACAAGCCTAGAGATTGTGCTGGGATGCACATGCATTCGTTGTGCAACTTGGACAGCAGACATGCCTGCATCCAACATGCCCAAGGCACGACCTCTGTTGACCTCTGAGAGTCGTGGCATGCCTCAATCGCGGGAAAATGTTTGGTTTTCTCAACGGGCAGTGTGTATTCTGTGAAGTCAAAGAAAAAATGCATGCCTTCATAAAGAATACATTCAATTTAATCTCTGTTTATTGTTTGTGACAAAATGGCGTCTTAGCCGGGATTAGTCAGGTTTAAAAACATGCACTAAGTGGCTTTAAAAGATTTGAACAAACATTTAACCATAATCTTGAAACTGTGATAATACCACTAACAATTTAAATTTTACACCATATGCAAGCTAATTGCGTTTCTTTTTTTGAGCAGTATATATATATACACCGTGTGACCACAAAAATTGTCCGTTTTTAATCGCTTATTACTCAGTCATTATTGCAGCTTCACAAATGAAATAAAAAGCATTCGAAAGAGAACATTTTAAAGTTTTATTTAATTTTTTCGATATCCTGGATACGAAATCAGTACTTATAAAAAAATGACAGTTTTATCCACCACAATCATGGGTTATTTGCCGGACATGCAACGTGTTTTCATCGCAGAAGAGATGATCAAACATGGCTCGGTAGTTGCCACCCAACGGTCTTTCAGACGACAATACGGTCAGCAAAGGACCATAGATCCTAAAACGATTCGCAGGATTTTCGCAAAATGGAAACATCACGACTCAATCAAGAACATGCATAAATGCAACTCTGGGCGCAGCAAAGGTGTGCGAACCGCTGAAAACATTGATTCAGTCGCAAATCAGCTTGAAACGGACAACAAGAAATCTGTGAGACGACTATCAGCTGTGACAGGAATCAAACGGGAGAGCATTCGGAAAATAATCACGTTGGATTTGAGAATGAAGTCATTCAAAATTATGTGTTTGCAACAGCTTAGCGAACAAGACTACCAGCGTCGTTTGATGTTTTGTGAACGCATTGAAACAATAATTGAACAAAACCAGATAAGATTAAGTGACATAATATTCAGTGATGAATGCCACATCTATCTCAATGGGTTCATCAACAGACAGAATTACCGGTGTTGGTCACAAAACAAGCCAAATATACACTTGGAGAAACCTCTGCATTCACCAAAAGTTACTGTCTGGTGTGGTTTGAGTAGCAGCAAGGTTTATGGTCCTTACTTTTTTGAGGACCCAGAGACAAGGAGACCGCTTTCAGTAACTTCAGAAAGATATGTAGAAATGCTGAACACTGTTTTTGAACAAGAAAACTGCAGTAACAAGTGGTTTCAGCAAGACGGAGCAACAGCCCACACAACTAGGCAATCACTGGAATGTTTAACAAGATTTTTTGAACAAAGATTCATTTCTCATCGCTCGCAGTTTCCCTGGCCCGCAAGATCTCCCGATCTATCACCTATGGACTTTTTTCTCTGGGGATTTGTCAAGGACAAAGTATTCAGGCAAGAGCCATCCTCTATCGAAGAATTAAAGCAAGCGGTGGTAGAGAGTGTACAGTCCATTGAATGCAGCGTTTTGGAAAATGTAATAAATAACTTCCTTTCCCGTTGTGTGAAATGTAAGAATGTCCAGGGACGTCACTTTGAACACATGTAGAATAAATTAAAACTTTAAAATGTTCTCTTTCGAATGCTTTTTATTTCATTTGTGAAGCTGCAATAATGACAGTAATAAGCGATTAAAAACAGGGACAATTTTTTGTGGTCACACGGTATAAATATATAAATATAAATATGTATAAATATAAATATGTATAAATATGTATATAAAAATAATAATAATAATAAATATGTATAAATATGTATATAAAAATAATAATAATAATAATAAATAATGGCCCCGGCCCCGCCTATATATATATATATAAATATATAACTATGTATATATATATATATATATATATATATGTATCCTGATAGGCTAATTTCAATAAAGCTATTTGGAATTAATACATCGAAAACATAATTAAGAGATTGAAACTCATTTCTCCATCCTATATTTCATCAGAATCGTCAAAAAAAATTATATAGTAATAATGCTATAATACGACGTTATATGATTGATGGTTTGTAGAGAAAAGAATTATCCTCATGCATATAAACTATGTCAACAAGATTTTAGTGTCTCTAATCTATAGGCTAGCAAACGGGGTGATACGATGTTGTTAAAGATCATACATAGCCATAATTATAATCACAATATTTGTTTAATGATAACAAATTATTAAGCCTATTATCATCGTTATTATTGTTATAGTTTTATGTAATACATCACAAACATAAATAATAATTTATTTCTTGTAATACATTATTTATTTAAATTAATAATGTCTCATTAGCTCCAAAATAGCATAAGTTTCACATTAGTTCTGAAAGATTACAAATCTTAAGATTTAGAACATTTTGGACGTGAATCTGTGACAAACGCAAATCACAAGTTCTCCTCGCTGAGTAATAATATTCAATTAACATTATACTTAACGGTTGTCGGTTGAAGTTAGATTCTCTTCATTATTTATTAAGTATTACACGTGAAACATCTCAAGTGTGCTTTGGTATCGCCTCACAGCGATCTTAGAGAGATTCAATACATTAATTTAGGGAAAAATTATGTTGTAGTGTTATTATCTTAATAATAATGATAGTATTAATAATAATGCTTGAAATATGCAATCTCTGCGTAAAATCTTAAATATGGTCGTAAGATTATAGTAAGGCATAAAGACTCTTATTCATAATCAAATTACATTTTTTTCCATGTTAAATGTGTTTACTAATATCTAAAATATGCTTGCATAGGATAAATTGTCATAAGTCTAGACACCAAAATACTGGCTAAACCCAGTTAAACCTAATGATTCTACTTCGTCTCACGAGAATGCTTAGTTATTAAAACATTAGATACAAACCTACAGCCTTACACTCTGAATAATCTGCAAAGAAATCGTGTGTGTGTGTGTGTGTGTGTGTGTTTTTTCCTTCAACAATACATCCCAAATTAAAAACTTGAATTTCTTTCAATCTTTTTTTGTACTTTTCGGTTTCCGTACTAAGATTTAACAACAATAAGAAAGTGAAGCTGTTTAGCAACATTTTATTGTACTGTAGGTCTAATACTGATACGGTACTTGAAATGAACTAGATTTTTAGTAACAACACCTGGACAGAGGAGTTGATTGTTCGAACCTGTGGATTGAATCAAAATCTTCACAGAAAGCCACAACTCCTACCGCTGCTTCACTAGATATATAATACAGATAATCAAACGTATTCTAAACAAATTATTTACAAAATAAGTATTACAGTTTCTGCTCTTACAATAGCACGTTGCTAGTAGGCAGTAAAATGGCTAATTGTGAAAATATTCCGAAAGTATGCCGTAGTCAACCTAGTGACAAAGTCCTCCATTTTCGTAGAAATATATATACTTTTTGGTAAACAAATTTATCACAAGGATGGCTTTTGAAGTGTCCTGTCAACTCTTGTGGTGAATATTGGAAATTAGCTAATTTAATTAGCTGGATGGTTTCATGAAAGAAAGATGTATTTTATTATTCGAAATTAATAATTATGCAAGAAAGGATGCGGGAAAGTACAACAACATTAACTTAACATTGTTGGTAGGGGTAGTAATAAAGAATAATATTCAGGAACAAGTGACTAATTTTAATTTTGTTAAAATGTTCCTGCCTGCATATGCTTGTTAGCCACAATGCCTCGACATATATTAGTGGTGGACCGGATGTCAGTTTTTCAACATATGCGGATTTTTAATTTCAATATCCGCGGATGCGGATATTTAGTTAATCTATCAACATAATATAGAATTATGAATATGACAATTTTTCAAATTTCGTGATATTACTAAATGGCAGGCAATGCATAAGAATTAAAATTAATATTAATGTTTTCATTATGATAAAAATAATAACTTTCTCAAGAGTTTCAGCCACAGAAAATTGAATGAAACAAGTTTCATTCAATTTTCTGTGTTACCAGCTATTTATATTTTGAGGTTTATATATTTGTTTATTCATTAATAATTAATACTTTACATGAAATGTGCATGACTGGGCCTTATAAGCTTCTTTATAAGCTAATTTAATTGTAAATTGCATAATTTATTAAGGTAATATCCGCATAACATCCGCAGTCATAAGCGCGGATGCGGATGTTAAAAATGATGCCGATATCCGGTCCACCACTAATATATATACAGTATATGTTGCAGGAAGGAGGGGGCAAGTGCGAAACTCCGAGGCTGCTGAAAACTATGCCTTTTTTGAAAGGTTGTGTAATGTATAAGATGCATGTATG
This sequence comes from Bathynomus jamesi, assembly GCA_023014485.1. Classification (NCBI taxonomy): domain Eukaryota; kingdom Metazoa; phylum Arthropoda; class Malacostraca; order Isopoda; family Cirolanidae; genus Bathynomus; species Bathynomus jamesi. The sequence goes on from JAJOZX010005260.1 coordinate 193,568, forward strand.
TGTAGTGAGGAAAAGATAGAGAAGTGTGTGTGCTTGAGAGTATGCTGAATTGTTCATGGGTAGAAGAGATGGAAAAAGATCAGGTAAGGAGCACAGTGCTTGTAGAAACGGGGCTTAAACACTTCCTGTCCTCTGATTGAATGATGCCGACATTCTGCTCCTTACATATATGTCTTTAGACTTCACTTGTGTAAATATGCCTGACTAGTAATTACGTTTAACGCTTTAAATACATGTGTAAAAAGTGTATGGTGGATTATATACATATATTGATTTTGAAAAAGTTTCTTTATCAACGTTTTGTATGAGAAATTAGAAATAATAAGTTTATTCGTGCAGAGATGTATAACTGTATGTTTGAAAATGTAAAGATTGTGGATTGGTTCATCTTGCTACAAACAGGCACATATGTACATTGTTGTAAATGGTGTAATTAACTGAGACGCGTATGAAAAGCGAAAAGAATGGATTATTACGAGAAAAAAAATAGGAAGCTGCTAACAGACGCTAAATTAAAGAAGTATTAATTGAGGAAATGTAAATAGGTGTTAGTCATGACGAAATAGAAAGATTGATGATAAAAGTTTCTCTACAATTCAAATACATGTAGAGAGAGAATCTTGGTTAAAAATGAAATACCCTGAGAAAACTGAAGAGCCAGTTTTCTTTCAGGCGGATATATTAAAAAATAGTATTTTAGCACAAACTTAGCTATCTTTTTATTGCGTTTTATTTATACAGTATATATATATAGTGTACCAATAATCCCTATACGTTTTTGCGTAATATATATATAGTGTGTGTGTGTGTATTATATACTGTTGATAAACTTATCTGATTTGAAATAAGCCAAGAAAATAACATTATTCTTTAAGCTCATAGGTGTTGATTCTCTTATGAAATGGTAACTGAGTAAATTTTTAATTATAGACAAAGGAGGAACAAAATAAAGAGAGAGTTGCAATTACTGGGTTACAGAAACTTAAGGTTAATAATTTGTTATTTACTACTGTGGAAAGAAGTCATGGTGAAGATGGAAAATAAAATTTGATGTTTGTACTTCCAAATTATAAAATTTATGTAATGTGGTCTCTGTTAAAGCTATTTATTTATTTATTTATTTAATGATTCAGTATTTGAATCTATTCGAATATGCATGACTAGGCTGAGTTATTGAAGATGTATTTTCATGCATATCTTAGAACAGCCGCTATAGTTTAACTGGATAATATGTCTATGAAGGAAGATATCGATATTTGAATTTATGAAATATAAAATGCTTGTATTCGCATTCATCCTAGTCTTTTTAAAAGGGCTGATATATATAAAATTAGCTATGATAATATTTATTGTTCATGATGTTTGTCTACTATACGTTACTATACGATTGGAATGAAATATAATAGCTTCCTCTTGGGTTAGATAAATGAAATTAAAATTGTTAATAGTTTCTGGATCTATTTCGTAATACAAATATTAGAACAAGGCAAAATTTGCTTATGAGTTGACTGTATTTATTGTAATTTTATTTTGTGTGGTATCGTTAATAATATATTAGTCCGAAACGGTGAGATCACAGACAGCGTTAAAGAAATATTTGCTATTTGCTTTGCTTTACATTAGCAGAATCCTGGTGCTCCAGAAATGGATCTTCTGCACGAACGTTTCCAACATTTGTTTGCTTGTTTTTGCATGTTTGTTGTTTTTCTCATGAAAGATTCCCACAGGAGGATTTTTCCTCGTGAAGGAAGGCGATGATGAATTTTTTTTTTTCCCAAGGAGAAGGGGAGCCATGAAGGGCAAATGCCCTTCATTAAGGACGGTGAGACCCTATAAATGGGGTGAGGAACTTAAGTAAGGGGGCCTCTCATAACGAAGGCGAGGCCTTCAGGGGGCCCTTCCAGGGGCAGGACTTCAGAGCACCCCAACTTCCTCTGGCCAAACGCGTCTATACTACTCTCGTGATATTTTCGTTAGTTAGCGGGGAAATATCGAAAAAAAAAAAATGTACTGTACAATAGCAGAAAAAAAAAGGTTGCGGGGAAGTACGGTATCGAAAAAGAGCCCACTATTTGATATGAAATAAGGTTTAATATTTGGGAATGTAAAACTTACTTGAATGGCATTTCTCTGATAATCGATAACTTGTTTTCCATGGTACCATAAAATATAATCCGGTATATCAGTAACTTCTAGTACCATGCAGGAAAGGTACAAAGTTTGCCCCTTTGCTATGGCGACATCAGTCACTCCAAAGATGACCGAATAGGCTTCTGTAAAGGCAAAATGCTCCATAAATTCGTGTATTTCGTATGAGAAAGTGAAAAAAATGTGGAGAAGTGTGTGGGGAAAAAGGAAACTGAATAAAAGAAAATAGGATCTTTTCCTTTATAGCACCCCAAATTTTTTCTTTAGTTAGTAACAATTTTGATGAAATTAAAACTAACGAAAATATTACGACTTAGCCTAACCAATCGTCAAGGGCGTACAGTTGACCAAATTGGGCATTCAATTAACCTAACTAGGTGATTAATTTTTACATTCACGTCTCATTCTAAAGTTGTAGGGTGGGGGATACTTTTGCTGCCGTACGAAAGGCGGGTTCTCTGCTAGAATATTTTAGGATCTTTTTCTTTCCTTGACGACTAGTTAGGTTAAGTCGTGATATTTTTGTGTTTTAATTTTGTCAAAATTGTTACCAACTGAAAAGAAGAAATTGGGGGTCCTATAAAGGAAAAGATCTGGAAAATATGCAGTAATGAGCACATTTACATAGGATTGTCAACTCTCCGATTTAATTTTCAAAGTAAAACAGGAAACACAATTTCGAATTTAGTTTTTTGGACGTTTTCCAGTTTATGTACCGTTTTCTACAGTACATTACATACAGCATAGTAAACATCCTGTGCCTAAGTGACGAAAGTTATAATGTGGGTTAGGTTAGGTTAGGTTAGGTTATCAAGAACTCATTTTTGATCACTCATTTTTGATCTGAAAAGAAGCAAAAATAAATTATATGAAAAACGGTACACAAACTGGAAAAGGTCCAGTTTTTTTATTCAATTTCATATTATTTGGTAAGGATATCATTCACAAACCAAAACTGCGGTTAAGTCTGCAAATAATCAACAAACACAACTAGCAAGGTAAGTTAATAACAAAGCTACTGCACTTCAAATGACACTACTTAATTGCTACCAGTCGCGTCGCCTCTACGGTCAAAGCTATGGGCTCATAAAACAATATAAAAGTCGCGTCGTAAATCTCTGCTTTCGTGAAATTCAAAAGTTGGCAAACTTACTCTTTATATCATCTCTCATCCGTTACAAGTCTTGATAAACTGGGCCAGCAGAAGGGTGCATGATGTGACCAAGTGTATCCTGACTTTTATAACCAAATGTACAATTTTAAAAATATTTATAGTTGATTAAAAATGAGTTTGGCGCGGTTGTTTTAAATCACGAACGATGACGTGATCCTACTGAAAAAAAAATTATATATATGCACGCGAGGCCTGTTCAAAAAGTATCCGGACAGGGTGTTTATTTTCAGAACAAGGTCACGCTTTTGGAGTTGACTATGCTAAACCATGTCTCAGCATGTCGATACAAGTTGACTGGTAGGGGTTGCACTTCATTGTGTAGCGTCAGTCCACTGTTGAGCCAATAAAGTTAAACGTGTTTTGTTTCGCGGCGATTTTGTTTACTTTTTTTTTTTACTGTGAAGGGTGTTGTACTAATTAAACCAAACATAATAAATTATGCAACAACTTTTTTTTTGTTTGGCTACAACGTTGCATAAACGTGTCGCATTTAAACTTATAAAAATAAATTTGTTGCTTTATGTATGTATTAAAATTTTTTAGGTAATTTAAGTTTTGAGCTATTCGTGCAATCTTTTCAATTTGTTATCGAAAAATTTGTTAACTGATGGCATTATTGCCAAAAAACTTCATTTCCTTGCCATGTTAAGTTCACTATGTCGGCATCGGAAAATTCCGACACCTTGGAAATTTTTTGGGCAAATTGCGAGCTGCTGCTCCGAAAAAAATGAAGCCCGTACGCCTATGATGAAGGGAATAAATAGGTTTCATAATTTTTTGTTTAAGTACCAAAAATAAAAGATTAATGACAGTGATTAATAAGATGATATTTCGTATTGAAACGTGAAAACAATATAGTTATTGAATGCTCAGAATTAAAGGAGCAATTACATAAAGGGAAAAGCACAGTGATTCAATAGGATTAAGATGCACTAATTATGAAAATGCTAAAATACATTATTTAAATGTAATCAGCAGTAAGCCTATATACAGTATTACATTAATATAAAAATAGAGTACGATTCGAAGTATTAGAAACATTTCAGAGCCTATTCGGTTAGGTTGTTTGTCTGAATTTATAGGCTGTATAACAAAGTAAGACACTGTACAACGCTGTTGATCAAGTGAATTGGGCATATGCAAGGAAGGTTATAAACTGAGTTTAAGCATTTTACAGCTGTAGGGTGCAAGTGCCTATAAGCAACCCTTTCACCGAGTTTGTAATAGCCGATAAAGGAGAAACGAGGCTGTAAAGCGCGAGTGTCTGTACTGTACTGTACTACTGTTTTATCAAACTCGGTAGGATAAGTCGAGTAGGCCTAGACCAAGGGTAACAGACACTGTAAAGGGCGAGAGCTTAAGATAGAAGTCTTCTTTGAAAGCTGGTTGTAGACGGACTCTCTTTGAAACTTCACTCCGTAGGCTTGAGGAATGAAACCGTTATATATGTTAGTCTTCTCACAGTCGAAGGGCCCCCCCCCCCCCCACCTCAGTGGCTAGAGTAATCTGCACCAAATTGAGTATGTTTGGTGTCCTTTGTATTAAGCGGGTGTTCTAATTTATATATAAGTGCGACTTATTTTCCGCGATACCTACTGTACGCGGCATATATTTGTAGGACAGAACTTATTCCACGCGACCAATGACGATTCTATACGGCCCACGCAAACAAGCGCTCACGAAACGTGCAATATTGTTAAAAAAGTGTGTGGCGCAACTTGTAGCCTGAAGTTGTGCAGGACTTCACTGGACTCGCTGCTGAAGTCATCGTGATTGTGTCCATTGATAACATTATTAGTCAAGGTGACATTGAAGAACATCTTGATCGTCACAGGGAAGAGTTGACTGCAGAGGAGCTATTACAGTTAAATGTTGAAACAAGTGTCGCGATAACTGCTAATGAGCATGGGGCATGCTCATTGTTCATCCTAGTGAGAGCGCCAAAAGAACGCAACAATGAATTCTATAGCGGAGAAATTGTATTGAATAACTGTATCAACATCGCAGCTTCGACAGCTTTAGAAGACAAGACGCTGGTGTAGCACCTTAAAATGAAGTCGCGCTAGGAGATGATGATATACCTCCACACTATCTTCACTGCCCCAGTGCTTCGATGAGGCAACAACTTAACATGGCACTCTTAGGTTTCGTTTCCAATTGACAGATTAATAGTGTTTATATATTCATATTTTATATTGTGTGTGTGTGATTTAAATATTTTTTCTTGTTTTTGTTTAAAATATGCTCGTGGGAGTGGGCATGCATGCCCCAAATTTTAATTTCAATGTGAAAAATGGGCTCAATTTTAATGGGATACCATTGTAAGCGAGGTCTTTTAGCCTAAAACTTCACGTACAATATGTGCTCGTGTGTTTGTATATACAGGGTGTCCCATAAGTCCGGTCTCGTAGGAAAGTATTTTACTGTAAATTAAATTTACAATAGTAGTACATTAGAACTAAAACAAATGTTCAAATTGATGTCTTGTTTTGCGACCTTTTTCTTGTCGCAGGTTTTTGTTTAACACGCATTGGTTAATATGGAAGCGAGTTAGGCTCGTGAGGAAAAGGCAGAGGCCTTTTCATCAGGAGTGTAACTCGCATCAAGACATAAATTTGAACATTTGTTTGTTTTAATGTATTACTTCCGTAAATTTAATTTAAAATAAATTTTCCTGTGAGACCGGACTTATGGGACACCCTGTATATATACAGTATATATGTATGTATATGCATGTGTGTATATATATGTACGTGTATACTGTGTAATATATATATATATATATACTAAAGCGTACTTATACATGAAAATACTGTATATATACACACAAAATACGACATAGAAAATACAAACTACACATATACCAAAACACGCGCAAGAAAATACACAAAATATGAAATTAAACGCTATACAATATATATATATATATAATTATACACACACACACACACACACACATATAATATATATATATATATATATATATATATATATATATATATATATATATATACAGTATATACACAGGGTGTCCTGTAAGTCTGGAATGGAACCATAGGGCGAAATGATAAAAAACGGCAATAAAAACGCCAAAGAGACTTTTGGGGACTGTTTGTGAAATGAGCGAGGATGGTAGCGGCTGTCATCGTCGGTGGATGTCCTCGGAGGTCCACTGCGTGGTTTATCTCCTATGGATCCCGTTTCCCTGAACTTTGCTACAAGTTTGCCGACACAGCTGTGTGTTATCGGCGCGCGGTCCAGATGCAATCTGTTAAATTCCTCAGTGACCTCCCTCTGACCCCGATTTCCTACGAGCAGAATTACCTGGATGCTTTCTTTCTTACTCAAAGACATCATGGGCATTGGGCATTTGCATAAACGAAAAAACATGAATTACTTATTTTACCCTATGGTTCCAGACTTACGGGACACCCTGTATATATAATATTAGGGTGTCACTTATTTGTATGGTAAGAATTGAACATCAAGGAGTTTCGGTCTGACCTTCTAGAAATGTGACATTGCATGTAAAAACGCTGATTATGAAGTTTCACGAGAAAATATTAATATTTAGAGGTCGCTCAAGGCCATTAAAATGTTGATGACGCGTCGTTACTTGTCCTAAATTGAAATGAGTTTCCTTTCTATCAGTGATGCCACTCCTTGGAATTTTTCCCAAGATCTTGGGATTTTTGTTCCCACCTTGGAATCTTGGATATAAAATCCTAAAACTTGGGTAATCTTGGAATTTTTTAGCATAATATAAATAATGTGCATAGTATGCATAATATAAATAATGGTAATAATATAAATACAAACCTAGCGTATTAATAGTATTGATAAATAATGGTAAGTAGCAATATTTTAAATGTAATATTGATTTAGCATGTAATTTTATGTAAATAATGAAATACCATATTTTGGTAATTAGGCGTTTGGCCTTAAGTTTGGCCTTTTTTGGGACAAGTTTGGCCTAACCTAGAAAAGCAGACCTGCAGACAAGATCAGTGGAAAGATCTTTTGTATACGAAAAGCTCAATATTGACAAGGGTAAATCAGCAACCACTTTCTGGCATGATCTACGTTTAATTAAAGATGGAAATAATCATGCAAAGTTTGACCTTCTGTCTTAGTCACGTGCGACCTATTAGCCTTGCCTCACTCATCTAGAATTTTTCATTTTTGTGAGTGGCAACACTGCTTTCTATGCCTCACCCCAGTATCATTTCAGTCGCCTTAGTGGTAGGATGTGTTTGCATTAGTGTGTTATTTTAGTTTTAGTCCTCCCTGATATAAAAAATCGCATGGTCAATGGTCATATCTATGACTAGTGTTGATGGACAAGAGAACCCTCCAAAGAGAGTGGTTGTTGACCTGGATACTGTGAAAGAAAAAAGTTTGGAAAACTTTGTAACAAAAAACAAAATCATTGTTCACGAAGCTCAACCTCCCAGATGAATTCTTGGAGAAAACTGCTGAGCAATGGGAAGAGGATACCCATTACCAGACTGCGAAAGAGACTGTAAAAACTCTAACTGTAACAAAAGACTTCGCTGAACGTGAAGTTGCTCTCATCCAGGATTTTTCTGGATACCTAACCAAAGATGAAGAACAACTCCAGTTTCTTCTCCAGGTTGTTGAAGACCATCGCGAGCATTGGACATGGGGACAAAAGCATACCTTGAGTGGAAATAATGATTAATCATAATAATTACGCTACTGTCTGATGTTAATGTACTTCATCTTAATATTATGATAATGTCTTGTGCACTTCCTGCTAATGTAGGAACATAATAAATTGTTTAAATACTTTGGAAATTGTTTATATTCACACACTGAGAATCTCGTATCCAATACTTGAAGCCGTTGAGCGACCTCTAAATATTAAAATATCTCGATAAAACTTTGTACACAGTGTTTTTACATCATATGGCATACTTTGATGGGGTCAGAGCACGGAAACTTAAAAGTTGAAAAATAAGTGACACCCTAAGTTATATATATATATATATATATATATATATATAATATAATATATATATATTATATTATATATATAATGTGATCTACACAACGTTTATACACGAATCGTACATAACCAGTTTAAAAAAGTGGTATACTTACCGATCACAACCAGTTTGACGGTAATCGACATCGGATCATCAGAATTAAGTCGACACAAGTAATAACCGGAATCCCATATCGAAACATTGCTTAACAGAAGACTGTAATCCAACGATCCATTCTCGTGCATTGGGTGAACACGCTTATTCTTTTGGTATCTGGACCAAACGAAAGGGGTGTGTGTGCGTGTATGTAATATATATATATATATATATATATATATATATATATATATATTAAAATTTTTGTTGAAATGATTACTGAATTTATAGATAAAAAAAATAACATTGAATACATAAAATTCGACAGTTAAAATGCTAAGGTGTGTGTGTACTAAATTGTTTACATGTTTTCATAATTAATTAATCGATACATGGAAATTCCATTTCAAAATGTCCATATTTTCCGTGTGTTTACAAAGGCCAAATTTTAATGAAGTAATTAAAATATTACCCGAGATTATCCACCGCCAAAGTTTCATTATTGTGACTCCATGATACCTAAAATAAAAAATGAAAGGTTACAAAGAGAAAATTGATGTTCATTTCGATAGAAGAGAAGTTAATTTACCTTTGTAAGAGTATTTTATTACACACACACACACACACACACACACACACACACAGAGACTGAGGTGGCCAATCATTTTTCCCAATGAAATTGGCCACATTCTGTTGTTGGTTAGCTGATCAGCCCACCCTGATCGAGCAAACCGGCGCGGCGGCACGCAGGTAACCGATTGCCCTCTCCGGAGTGGACCAGAAGTTCAGCGCACTAGTGATGTGTTTGTTCTATGTTGTGCTAGAGCGGTACAGTCTCTCATAATGTGTTCAATTGTTTGTGGTGTATTCTGGCACCAGGGTTGGAAAAAACCCAGCAAAACACCAGTTGGGTTTTTGCCAACCCTGTCTGACACAGGTGGCAGGTGTCGTCTGTGGAGTCGTCTAGTCTGTGTTTATATGTCTGTAAGTTGGGGTGATGTCCACATCGGAATCGTGCTAAGTTAACTCGATCCGATCTGCTGAGGCTGGTCTCTGACCTGACAATGGGTGGCGGCTTCGCACTTAAGACCGCATGACCGCATTCAGACCGAGTCGTGTCAGTGCTTTGTGGGTTAGGTGTGCGTGTATTTTTTCTGTACTGTGTGATGTCTGTGGGGCGTGGTATGGAATGGAGTATTTGGTTATAATGTCTCTGGTGTTACCTTAATGGTGCGAGGTGTTGGTGCATGATTGTAGTGTACATGTAGTGGCAAGGGTGTTGTGGGTTAGTCGTCGCTACTGCCATGAATTGTTTTTCCCTCATGTCTAAATGTTCCCTAACTTTCAGTTTTTGTTTGTGTGCAGGTGTTCTATTGGTGTTTGAGTACACCCTGTAATGATACGAAGTGCGTTGCTTTTGTATTGTCTGTAAGGTGTTTAATGTGTGTGTTTGAGATAATGGGTGCCCAGCATGGGCTAGCATAGTCCATAACTGAGTGAATATATTGTTTGTATATGAGTGATGTTGTTTCCTGCTGGTGTCCAAAGTTTGTGCCTGTTAGTACCCTAAGCGTGTTAAGTACTGACGTACATTTGTTTTTAATGTCCTGAATGTGGTTTGCAAAAGATAATGATGTGTTGTATGTGACCAGTGCCGTATTAAGGATTTTTGGGCCCTGAGGCCAAATATTCTTGGGGTCCCTGAACAAGACAAATCTTCGAGTCGTGTAAATTAATAAAACCATTTATTTCTAAATCAAATAATGCAGTTTTACACAAATACCAAGCTGCTACAATTACACCAAACCAATTGCACAACTACAAGTCCACTACTAATCTACCAAAGTTGGTCACAAAATCATCCACCACCAGTATACAAAAGTTTTTTTGAGCTGCTTCATATCACTAAATTTTCCAATCACGAGCTCAGTATTTAAATTCTGCAAAATATTCTTTTCTATGCATGACAATGACAGACTTCGCAATTTCTTTTAGGTTAACATTTGACGTTTAACAGGTTTAATCATGCTCAAATGAGAAAAAGAACGCTTTGTAGTTGCATTTGACATCGTCAAACAAATAAATGCGATAAGCAATGAAAGCATTTGGGAAAACAGCCCTCAATTTGTGAATTTCCTGTAGTACTCCTAATGGGCGAGTGTCGGCTAAAGCGTTTTGTTTGACAAACAGTACAAAATGCTGAAACTCAAATGGGAAGCTGTCCTCAAAATCATTTGGGTAATGGACTAGCCAGATTTTTTGTTGCTTTTGATGCTTCCTCAGAAGTTAGTTGAGAGATATTGTTGAGCATTCCAAATTTATCATTAATTTCATTATAAACATCGGCCCCTAAAACAGCTTGGCCCTGGGGCCTGGCCCCCCTTAATACGCCACTGTATGTGACCCCCCAAAGTATTTTGGTCCTGTGAGTGATGGAATGTTGGTGGTGTTTAGTGTAAGCTATGGAGTTATCTGATGTTCTTTTGTGTTGCTTGTTAGCAAGGTGATGATTGATTTTGTGGGCGCTACTGAGAGTCTATTGTGTGTGAGCCAGTCTTGTATACTGTTTAGTTTACGTATGTTTGTAGGTTGTTTGTAGCGGTGTCGATGTTGTGGGTGGGTAGATGTCAGAATGATGTCATCTGTATACGATGATAAGGTAAGCTTGTTATCCATGGGTGTTGGAATGTCATGCATATATAAGTTGAAAAGTGTTGGTGAGAGAACAGAGCTTTGAAGGACCCCGTTCGGAAAAAGCATGTTTTTGAACGACTTGCCATTGAATGTGACATGTATCTTCCTGAAAGATGGTTGCTCAGCCACCTTTTGGTGTTATTGTGCATGTTTGTGTTGAGTATTTTGTTTGAGAGGGAAGCGTGGGATAGCATCAAATGCTTTACTAATGTCTATTGCTGCTAATAGTGTATTCTGAGCTGGTCGTCTGGAGTTGATGCCATCCATACAGTATGTGCTGCGTGTGGTTAGTGAGTAATGTCGTGGTTGGGTAGTGAGGCCTGAATCCGTGTTGAGTAGGCGATAGTGGTATGTGTGGGTTGGTGATTTGTAAGATTAGTCTTTGTTACTTTGGAAGGTGTGCTTAGTAAAGTAATGGGTCTATAGGAAGCTGGTTCTGTTGGATTTTTGTTTGGTTTGAGTAGTGTAATAATTTTACCTTGTTTCCATATGTTAGGAATAATACAATTTTGGTATGAATATGTGCTGATGTTTGTGAGAGCTAGTATTCCCTGTGGGACCAAGTGTTTAAGGTGTATGTTAGGTATGTTTTCTGGTCCAGTAGCCTTCGAGTTCTTAATGTTTTTGATCTTGGTGGTCTGGTCTGTATTGAAGGGTGTAATGGTCGTGTCTGCAGGTTTTCTTGTTTCTGGCTGTTGTCTCTGTTTAGGTGACTTGTCTTTGCGTAGTGATTAACTAGAATGTTAGCTTGTTGTGTATATGCTGGGATATTATTTTGGCTGCAACAGATAGCCGCCTGTGGTGTGTGAATGCCGCTGTTAGTGGGTAATGCTGTTTATAGTCCTGTATAACCTGGATGTATCTGTGGAGTGGTTTAGTGTTATGAATTCCCTAAATGTTTGTTTGTTTTTCTTTGAGTTTTTTGTTTATTTCTGTGTTGAGCTGTTGTATCTGCTGTTTTATGGCTTCTGTGTGTGGTGTTTGTGTGTGTTATGGTTGAGGTTGTTACGTTACTTTATGAGGTGGGCTATTTCTCTTGTGTAATTTGGGTTGTATTTCCTAATGTTGCCCTTGAGTGTATATTTGTTTGCATTATTAATGATGTGATTGAATGTCCTGAGTGTTGTATCGATGTTTATGATGGGTGTGATGTTTAATGTGGTGAATTTTTCTTCAGTCTGTATTTTGAACTATTCCCAGTCAGTTTCCTTGTAATTTCTCTGTGTGCCTAAGGCTGTTGGGGCAGTGTAGAACGTGTTGTAATGATGATGGGCAGGTGGTCTGATGACAGTTGTTTTTCTGTTCTCCAATGTGTGTGTTGCTAGTGAGGGGGAACAGAACGTTGTCTGGGGAGGAGTTTGAGTATCCTGCTTGATGTGGTATGTGTGTATGTTCTTCTGTGTTGTTAAGAATGAAGATTGATATATCCATATTCTGTTGGAGATAGTACTGGGTGTACTTGCTCGTATGAGCGGTAGCTCCATCTTGCTGGAATATGAAATCATTATCAGGATACAGACGCCGATAATCTGGCAAAAGATTTTTGTTGGTTTTGAAAACCAACATGTCTGGTGGGAAAGCCTCGATAGAATAATACCTCTTTTACACACACTGGAAACAACTTCGTTTTGTTGGTTTCGCGCAATTTCAATAGTAAAATCTTTTTAATCTGTGAAAACAATTGTTTTAACATCACTTGCTGAAAATTTGTCAAGCAACTTTCTTCAGCGAGTTTTCCTTTTTTGTCTAACGTTGCTGTCGCATCTTGAAACACGGATTCTTTTATATGCCTTAAGTTCTAGAGCTCTCCACATTCTTTGAACAGAACTGCGACGTGTCTTCAAATTTCTTGCAATTTTTCGCTGAGACAAGTGTGAGCCCGGTCGATCTTCTTGAGACAAACTTACGGTTTGGACATAGTCAATATTTTCTTGTGTGGAAACACTTTTAGGTCTGCCACTTCCAGATTTTCTTTCAGTTGACCCAGTTTCTTTAAGTTTCTTTATTAATCTATTCACCGATCTCCCAATTTGTTCCAGTATATTCCTTCATAATTCTTGTCCCAGTCCATCCTTTCTCTATAAAACATTGTTCAGTTATCGCCTTGTCACCTTTGCTTAAAACCATAATTAGAGGGGTTGAAAACTAGTCAAAATTAACAGTAGCCTAAGGCACACCATTTGACATTTCTGCAGAAACTAGCTTCGCTTAGCCTAACTCCTCCACAACTTTCGCGATAAGAATAGTTGCCAACTACTGTAATATAAATTTTTTGTTTCATAATATTTGTTTATTTGAGTGTACCTTATTGTTTCCTTCATTTTTGAAAAAGTATTGCATGTAGAATTCTGAAAATTTTATGTTATGGTAGCTTGTTAATAGACTGAGTTTATAAAGATTTCAAATTTGTGATTGTACAATGTATATTTTGGAAGTTATTGCACTTTAATTCCCCAAGAACAAACCCTTCAATCAAGGTGTGTATATATGTAGAGGACCGACAAGAAATAGACTAACAGGTAGACAGACAAATTCTTTTTTCCACGCCATCATCAAACATTCTTAGAAGACACACATGGTCAAGGAATCAGAAACAATGAAAACGTCTGTTCTTTCCCAAAAGGCCCGCGAAAGCAAGCCCTTATCAACTAAAGGACGCGTGGAAGGCGTCTCAAGATATGGCGGGAAAGTCCGCGTCACAGAAACTATATAAGCGAGATTCCACTGATACGCATTCTCACTTGTTCACTTGTCGCTCGTCATTTTCTCTTCTTGCTCTCCACCTTCGCGAGCAGAAACTCGTCACGTCAACCGCCCTCCGGCTTCCCGCCGGAGGAGCGGCCTGCTGTTCCTTCAAGGCTTCCGATCTATCGTCAAGTAAGAACTTCCGCCGTCAGCCTGCAGAAGCACTCTTCGAAGCCCAGCGCCGTTTCGACTTCAGCCGGCTTGTCCCTCAAACATCATCTGAACTCTACACGAAGCGAATCAACACTTGAGGCGACCGGCGCCCGTTGAACAAACTTCAGTGGGACGGCCAGCATCACCTCAGACCTACGTTCTACAAGGTCAACCTTCAAGCATCTTTTCCATCTCAAGAGGCCTAATTGACACGACCAGTGCTCGGTCAACAAGCTTCAATAGGACGATCAACGACACCTCGAGCCTACAGTAATAGGTTCACCTTAAACACTTCTTCAACAGAGGTTTTCATCGTCCCGGTAAGCTAAGTGCATCTTTTCTAAGTAACACTCGTGAAGCCTACATCAGCCTACCGCCGAACGGTAGACTATACTCCCAAAGTGTGTAATTAAGCGTTCTGACCGACTCTCGTTAAAGAACGCAGTAGGCCTATTTCCCAATTCAAGTGTCATTCCAAAACTGTAATCGTGTAGCATCATGCTTATTGTGTTCAATCATGTAATCCACAAATACTTTGCATCCGTTTATTTATGTGATTTATTTAAGCACTCATTATTGACAGCCGAATCCACTTCCCGTGTACTAAACGCACGTGCATTCTTATATCATTTACTAGGCCCATTCAGTGTTCCATTACTGCGTAACTCTGGCCTACATAAGCAGTGTAATACGTGACCTAAAGAGCACCATAAACTCACGTCACTAATTTCCATAATTCTTAGGCTGCATAATTTATTGTGTGTTTATTCATAGTCAGCGTGTTACATAATCTATCGGTTGTACCATAACGTACATGGATAATTTCTGTAATCACTAGTTTTCATATTTCATGTTGTGTCCCAATTTAGCATACCATTAGCCTCTCATAAATGAGCGTATTTCTTAACAATTGATCTGTATAATTCTTTTCTCATTTACTAATCCTCAGTCAGACGTTTTCATAATATAAATGCCGTTATATAATTGTTAAGCACCATAGTTATTGTGTCTCATTGTTATTCACTGTGAACAAATAACTGATTTATTTTCTTAATACAAAACAATAAGGTACCTTTTATAACCTTAACAATATTTGCTTGGGTGTAATCCAAGCTGGTAACCTCGAAGCAATTCGTATCAGTAGTATAGCCGAAAAAGGGGAGAGTGCAAGAATGTTGCAGGTTATTATGTAATGTTGCAAAGGGGGTGGGGGTTGTTGCAAAGGGGGGAGGGGTGGGGGGTTGCAAAAAAAAAAAATTCCCCCAAAGGGGGGATGCTGCAGGTGCAACAAGGAAAACTTGGAGGCGGCGTTATCCCCCAAGAGAAAGAAGGAGGAGAGAAAGGAGGAGGAGAGGTGTTCACCTGGCAGGAGCCAAGTGCACATTAAGACTTCAGCCGAGTAGGCGTTGTTTTATAGGCTCCTAATCAGCCAGTTGGCGTAAATGGCTTGAGTTGCCAGATACCGCGATACCATTGTATACATTATTATAGACTCCTAATCATCCAGTTGGCTGTAAATGGCTTGAGTTGCCAGATACCTCTTTTTAGCAGTATTATTGTATACATTATTATTATATACGCCTAATCAGCCAGTTGGCTGTAAATGGCTTGAGTTGCCAGATAGCGCCAAGTATTCATTTAATCGAAGACTGAGTTGCCAGATACCATTGTATACATTATTATAGACTCCTAATCAGCCAGTTGGCTGTAAATGGCTTGAGTTGCCAGATACCTCTTTTTAGCAGTATTATTGTATACATTATTATAGACTCCTAATGAGCCAGTTGGCTGTAAATGGCTTGAGTTGCCAGATAGCGCCATGTATTCTCTAATCGAAGACCGAGTTGCCAGATACCATTGTATACATTATTATAGACTCCTAATCAGCCAGTTGGCTTAGAAGGCTTAAATATTGCCAGATACCGCAATACCGTTGTATGCATTATTATATTTCTTAAAAGAATACCGGTAGTAGGTTTAGAAGGCGTAACAATTAAGTAAAACAACATTGCATCATTCTGTTTATTATAAATATATAGAAAATAAATATACATTTCAATTGAGGAATATGCATATAACAGTACAGGAAATATATACACACAATTATGGATATATATAAAATAAAATATACATTTCAAATAAATATACACTTCAATAGAAATATGTACATAACAGTACAGGAGAAATATCACGCAAAATATATATATAAATACAAATCAATAGAAATATGCGTATAATCAGTACAGGAGAAATGTCAAGCAAAATATATATATAAATACAATTCACTTTTTTTTCAAAATACTAAACTCGGTCTTAATCGAGTTTACAATTACATCATTATTGCTCTGCATTACGCAGTATATGCGGCTTAATAATATTTCACCGCTTAAAGTATAGGGAAACCTGTACTCGATATGAAGGGCTTTCATATCGTTCAGTACTATTTTTGTTCCCACTTTACAACCGGTTGGTAAGTCATCTTTAAACACGTCTAGAATACAATCAAAAGCACGCACAGAGTTCATCGTTAGCTGCATTATTAAATACAAGTTTATAAACACGCTTTTCCAATCGAGGGTTTATTTCTACCGACTCGAGCTCTTCAATCGTGAACTCACTCAATATAGCGGCAATTGAATAATCTTCTAAATCGTTACGACAACTGCGCGTTATATAAAGAAATAGTTCTTCAGGGTGAACGGTGTAGGTGAGCTCAGCCTTGTACCGATCAATTGCTTTGTACCAAAGTTCATGGTATTTCAAAGAGTCTAAACTTTTTAAATAAACGTCCAGCTCTAGACCATTCTCACCTGTTCAGCCCTACACTCGGTAAACCCATCAAGCAGAGCGGTGTAGGCGTATTCAAGTACTGTATCAAAATAAAGCATGTCCGTAACACGCGCGTCTAATATAGGTTTCAGCTTACGGAATCCGACGATTTCAAACATTATGTCGAGGATGAAACGGTTTCGCGTAGGAATAAGAGCGTTATTATCAGAAGCATTCTTCCACATCAGCCGTATATCAATGCACGGCCGATCGTTATTTATACACAACGTACATACAACGGCGTATGAGGGTGCGTCACTAATCTGCTCTCTTCTTGTACCTACGTTAACAGGTATTTTATAACGATCTTCACTCCACTTCTCAACTATCACAAAGATTCTATTCATCTCCTCGATACTTAAATAAACCCCGTTTGTTTGTCGGTCTACATTCCGTTTCCAGTACATAGCTAATGGTACCGGAATTACGCCTGAACACGCGCAACGATTTCGTCACGGACACATCGTACGAGGCGTTGAGAATGCTGCTCAAAGGAAGTTCCATCGTATTCGAGGAGCGCACGTCCACTCGGCTCAAGCTCTGAGATAACTATGAGCCGTGTGAGGCACGCAGGTAGGCAGGAATGGTTCGACGGGCGGCTGACTCGATGATACGTGAATGGGCTTGTTCGTATGACCGCGAGTCGAATTGTTGTACATATTTCGGTACAAGAATATCACTACCAGCCTACGCACCAGACAGTTTGGATAAGAACTAGGAACATTTTATGTTTACTAAACATCTCCACACTCCGGCGCACTATTTGAGAGGAACATATGTTCATATTTTTCCTTTCTGCCCATCAAACGATACTCGTCTCTAAACTCTGTTAAAAATTCACGCAGGGCACTAGCCACAACCTCACTACGAACCTCATCATGATATACGTTAATATAGTGATAAAAATACTTAAGATTGTCCATGATCACGAGATTCACATTTTCAGTCGTAGGGTATGAGTAATCGACATGGTGTAGCATGACGTAATACCGCTTGTCACACCACCCATCAGCAAGACTCATTATCCATACCTGCTGCTTCTCTTCTGCACGCGTTGTTTCTTTTACTTCACGGTGTATATGAGACTTTATAAAGTTTAGCTCTGCAGTATACTTCAGCACATCGTCTGTGCAACGAAAGCCTTCAACGGTCTCACCAGAACATCCGTAGAGTATTTGTACATCTTGGAACTTCGCACAATCCAATGTGTTTTTAAGAGGAATAGGAGGGAGGAATAGGAAGTTTTTCGGTATCCACCACATCCTGGCACTTTACTGAATACCATTTCGTAAACGTTGTACAAGCAATATTAAAGGTAGCCATTTGAATACACGTCTGATCTGAATACACGTCTGATCTCTCGGGCATACTGCGGTCGACTGACCACGCAGAGACTCACAGATAGTAGCATGACTCACGGTCTTACAGTGGGCGGAGCTTAGAACTTTCACCTGCACACACACACACACACACACACACACACACACACACACACACACACACACACACACACACACAAAGGAGAAAGTGAAACACTATTTGAAACATGATTTATTTAACAAACGAGATATTCAAGTTATATATATTTACAAATACGATTTAATAAACGAGATAGTCAAGTTATATATATATATATTTACAAATAGATACGATTATATACAAGACGTGTGAGTTAGAAGCATCATTGGTATCCAAAGGGTACGGTATCATAGGTACCAGGTAACTGGTAACGTTTCCTATAGGTGTTAGGGCACACCATCGTACCCCTAAGTTCCTTCACGCCCCCCAGCTTCTGCGCCCGAAAATTGTGGGTGCCTACAATTAGTTGTGGAAGTTGTTCATCATCGTCCAAACATACTAGATCCTTCAACGACTCAAAGTTAACAACCTCCCGATTCGAATGGTTGAGCGTAATACCCTTTGCTTTCACGATATATTTCATTTCCTCCCCCACCCTGACCCGTACCCCATAAGTCTTAGGTCCTGTTGAGGCAAAAGAGTCGGCGTATGCGTTTTCCCCATACTCATCCTTGATCTCATCAGTGAGCTCGCCGAGGAACTCCCCAATAGTGTGCATGTATTCACCCTCCCTCTCTGTGAATATCACGCTATCTGTATCGGCATACAATACTCTCCGCCCAAGAGAATGCAATAGACCCCAAAGTTTTATACGGGCGTAGGCTGTTGTGAAGCTGGCCACAGGTATGTTTGTAACCCTTGAGGTGTCTGTGGCAGATTCAGTGTTGTTGTACTTTATTACGTAAGTATTACCTACATTTACGATACCCATGACCTCTTTATCGGGGGCATTGGCATAATCCCAGACATCGTTATAACTTTGTGCCAAATGAATGCTCCCTCTGCCGGTATTCTGCGCAAATTTTCCCCATAGACTGTTTAGACACAACTTTGCACTAAAGCGCTTACCAGGATTCTTTACAATTTAGACACGATCAAGTTGTATACCTTCGCGGTCGCGGTAACGTTGAATATAGGCAGACTTTTCATCTTCGGTATCAACTCCTCGCGTATACCCTGATGCCTCAACCTTATCCTTCAAAAGGTGTTTATATATGGTGTGAAAGGTTGGGTAGCTTCTGAAACCTCCACACCTCATGTATCTTCAGTATTCTATAACCATGGCGTACGGCTAGGGCCAACTCAGGACTTGTATATACGCCTCTGATCTTACGCTGGTGGGGTATATGGTTACATTCGCCGTTATCCTCTTCCGCGCATTTCACGCACAGGGGAAACATGAGCTTGTCGTCGATAACGACAGGTAAGATCGGCATCCATAAATTGCGTGGGGGAGTACGTCTATGAAAGAGAGCCCAAAGTAACGATCATTCAAATTTTTTGAAAATTCATTGATGGAGGTAGGCTAGGCCCCACCAGTTTCTCAGGAGCGCCCACGGGTACGGATTGCTCTTCATCACGTACGGGTATAAAGAACAGAAATCGTAGTAATGGAGCTTCACGCCCTCCGTAGGTGGAAAGTATAGTCTGAAAGGATTTGTACGTCCTCCAAACAAGCTATCACCACATTTGAGAGGATCCAGCACCATTGAACGCTTGATCGTGTTTATTTCCTCACGGTACACCTCGTCTGTCTCCATCCGTTGCATCATATTCATGCTCCCACAAGACTTTGTGAGTGAACTGTGATCCTATAAGTTGATCGCGGGTGCGCGTCGATGCAAGACAGTCGGCAGGAGACCTACCGTGGATATCTCCGGTGATTCCGCACTCAGGACGGGGGCATCCATGCCACCAGCAACCGTTAAAGGAGTACAGAGTCTTCACACCAGTGACACGGTTTTCACTTAACCCATCAACCCAAAAAACACGTCCATTAATCTTAATGGTACTTCACCCGTGTTGCGGGCGTGCTTTATGTATACACCTGTCTGTTGCTGTAGGTGTATGAGCCAGTAAATAGCCTTGTGCCGTAACTGCGGGATTGTTTCGGTGATATATGGCTAAGGTGTCTTTAGGCATGAAGTTATTCTTGAACACCGTAAAACATAATGATGCGATGGTGGTTGCGACTTGCTGTGGATCGCATTTGAAACGGGCTATGTACATCCTTCTAAAGGCCTGGAAACATACTCTAAGCACGCGCACATCATTCACGCAATAACGCTCACATTCATCAGCTATATTATAAGGGTTACTTTCATTAAAACTGTCGTAGTATCGATCAAAGTCTTCACGTTCATCCATACAGTCAAAATAATGTTTGGGGGGTGGTGGGCCTACGTAGTTTAAAGTCTCGCTGGTGAGGAAAGTGTAAGGGAAGTATCCTTTGGAAACTTCAGCTGCTACTCCCATCACCTTGGGTAGCTTTGCTAATTTACAAGGTGTGAATAATAAAGTATCTTTAAATTGTACATTGCCTCTTATCTGCATCTGTATTAATTTGTTGCCTCTTTTCAATGGATCACCTGTAAATATCTCAGAGGATTCGTGTTCAAGCAACTCCTTATAAAGGAACTGCGTGTCAAACTTTGCCCCGTTATGGGCGAGAATATACACAGTCATTTTTTTGAACTTGTCGGCTAACTTGACAATATAGGACACAAATAGTTTCACAGGACTATCGCTGACATTCGTTTTAAAAACGTTTGTCCGTTTACCACATTTGGGGCACTCGTCACATTCGATATCCATACACTCATCACAGATAGTCTGGCTCACAAGTAAATGTGGAATTACCTCTTTGGTTTCAGCGTTCGTATATGTTTCTATATCGTAGTATACAGTTATACAAGGGTTATTTTTAGGCTTAGCATCTTTCATATAACATACATGCTTTACTCCATCCGCCTTATATTCCTCCTGGCATGTAGGACAGTGAATTACGTCACACTTGTGCTTAAATTTTCCCCAATTATCCATTGTGTGAAACATACCACATTCACAGATTCTCATTTTCCTGCACGTGCCAATTGATTTATGGAAATCAAAACAGCTATTATTGAAAAATGTGCGTCTACACACATCACAGTCTCTCTTCTCAGCTTCAACTACACGGCTTTCACATTTGGTGCTTTTACACTGCTCACATACCATGTGACATTCTTTACAATGTCTCACTATATCATCCGCAAACTCGAGGCACCCTTACACAAATCATGATGTCTCCCATATTTTCGACTTTTGTCATAACTCGCGTAAAGCCACCTTATATTACGGATGGGGAGATACGTTGTCCCTGACAATCCTAAAATAAGTAGGGGCCTTGTACGATCTCTCACACAGCTTTTAAAAACATACACAGTCCTACGACGATCATCCAACCCAAACACAACTATGCGGACATTCATTTCCTGTTCTACCCTTCTCAGCTCTTCAGGACCCATATTACAGTCAAATTCAAGTTCACAGTCTACAGCTAGTTTACGGGCACGCTCCACGACTGTAGGCAACCAAATTTTTTGAGTTCGTGTATTTTGTACAGTAAACATACGTGCTAAGAGTACTGCTATAAAGCCGCAACCACGATCGACGTTTATATGCCGTCTATAAATAGCTTGAGAATTGAGGTTAAGAGTATACGGTATGGCACTATGACCCGCAACACGGTATACATGGTCAATATTTACCGTGAAGTTGTCCATATTGAAGGCTATACTACTTTGGGCGGCTTGCATTATACGTCCTAATATATATTCTACATCTTCAGCCGCCAAACGTCTAAATGGCACTATCACCCAATAATCGTCTACATCACCGTCATCTGACCCGAATCCAAAGGACAGACTCGTCCTGACTTCACGCTCGTCGCGATTCTGAAGAGCAAACTCTATAATACGCTCTACAACCCGGCGTAGTCCGCGCTCAATACCATTGCTATACATGACTCTAGGGTCGACCCTGACTCTATACCGATTTCTAGTCAAGGCTGGGTGGGGGCTGCGGAGCGCACCAATTCGAGCGTTATATCTTCCTCAACAGAACGGGGGGCGGCGGATGAATTAGGGGGTATATTAGCGGAAGGTGCTGCTGATGGGGGGCCTGTTGCGTAGGAGGTTGATGGTTGGGGCTCTATTATTGTAGACTTAACAGAACGGGGGGCGGCGGATGAATAAGGGGATATATTAGGTGCTGCTGGGGGGCTTGTTGCGTAAGAGGTTGAGGGTTGGGGATCTATTACCGCTGCAACAGGCGCGTATTTCGGTCGCTTTATACCTGACGCGGGGGTTTCATACCTCCGCTTTGGACGTGTTACCGGTATCGCTGTTGAGGGTTCAGGGGAGGAGATCACAACTACACTGTCGTCGAGGTCATCCGTAATGATGGGCTGCTCTACCTCATCGTCATTCACGGTTCTGTGGGAGAAGAAATATAAGGAACAGCACTCAAAATTTGTAATATTTTGTAAATGACCCACTTAGGAGTGTGACGTGTTAGAAATGGACTCTGTAGAAAAATTCAGATTCACGAGCCCATCCACATGTATTATATCTGGACCTACAGGATGTGGTAAAACTGTGTTTATGCTTAAAATCATTAAAGAAAAGGGGGAGATGTTCTCGAAATTTGTGCATAAAGTTATATGGTGCTATTCGACGTATCAATCGGTGTTCAACGAGTACCAAGATGATATTTTGTTCCACAAAGGCGTATATGACGTTAATTCGTTAAAGGGAAATGAACATACAATCATTGTAATTGACGATCTCATGTTGGAGATGGATAAAACGTTTGCCGAGACATTTACAGTATTCTCCCACCATCTTAACATAAGCGTGTTCTTCATCAATCAGAATCTATTTTTCAAAAATAGATACATGCGCGATGTGTCGTTAAATACGCAATATCTAGTCTTATTCGCGCAACGTAGAGATGTATCACAAATTGGGGTATTAGCCAATCAAATGTTCCCGAATCAGCGTAAGGAGTTTTTGGAAGTTTATAAAGAAGCTACAAGCACGCGTTACGGATATTTGCTTTGCGACCTTCATCCGCGAAACACGTTTAGAGTGCTTCTGCGAACGAATATATTTCCAAACGAGCCTGAAACGGTGTATATTCCAGAATGACAAAGAGACTAAAGAAATACCGTGAATTAATAAAAATCTATCATCGACTGCCCCGGGCAATGCAGCAGATGTTTATTAAAAATATCGATGCCGACTTTTTAAAATGCATCTGTGAAATCTGTCTTAACGATAAATTGCAATGTATCAAGCACGCGTTACGGATATTTGCTTTGCGACCTTCATCCGCGAAACACGTTTAGAGTGCTTCTGCGAACGAATATATTTCCAAACGAGCCTGAAACGGTGTATATTCCAGAATGACAAGAGACTAAAGAAATACCGTGAATTAAAAAAATCTATCATCGACTGCCCCGGGCAATGCAGCAGATGTTTATTAAAAATATCGATGCCGACTTTTTAAAATGCATCTGTGAAATCTGTCTTAACGTTATAAATTGCAATGTATCAATGAAAACCCATCAGAAGGCTCGCCTACGCCGCTACAAGAACATAATACGTGCACTCGCTCGTAAAAGCCAAACTGTAGCGAAGAAAAAACGAATTATTGTACAAACAGGAGGGTCATTTCTCCCCATCTTATTTTCAGTTTTGGGTCCTTTACTGACTAGATTAATATAATGAAGAAAGTGGTAGTGATTCCCCACGAGGTGTACGCCTCACTGCAAAGGAATCCAGACACGTATCTAGATCCCCGTAAAAGCAGACTTAAAAGAATGGAAAGCGAATTGTTAGCCCTATTAAACAGTGAAAAAACACCTGATGAGAAAAGAATCTTATACCAAGAAGCTCTGCAGAAATTTCTTCACGAGTACGAAAATTATAAGAGCCCTACAGAGATTCCTGTGGTTATTAGGCACAGCAGGGGACGATGGCGACATAGGATCTGTGCCCGACGACACAGCTGACCAACCAAAAAGATTAGCCACACAAACATATCGAACATGTATTAAAAAATACCCTCCCACTTACATTGAGGAGTAAAGGCTTAAGTCTTTATAATCTATTGAATGAGGATCCCGCCATACAATGGACGATACAGGGGAGATCATTGTGGAAGGATCAAAGGTACAGGGATCGAATATCGTAGACATTGTCCATGATCTGGTGAGAAAGTGGGATAGGCCATCACCATCAGGATGGAAGCATATTAAAGCAAGACTACAACAAATAAATGTCCCTAAAACGTTGATAGGAAATCTGAACAGGTTAAAAGACTTGGAACATGCAACGCCTGTGACACAATTGAAGGCGCCGTCACCCCCGGCGGTAACACCTTTGAAGAGGAGCAAGAAGAGGTTAAACCAACCCTACCCACGTGCCTCTAAAATACGCAAATGGCTAACGTATTAACTAAACGCTATTATGACATTTCTACCCCATCCTCTTACGGCGGCGTAGATAGACTGTACAGAAGTGTTTACGGAGTAGGAAAAAAAGATGTTGAAAGATTTTTGAGGGAGCAGGACGCTTATACGCTTCATAAGCCTGTGAGAAAAAGGTTTAAAACAGCCAAGACAACGGCTTCCTCGATTGATTCTATTTGGCAAGCAGATTTAACAGACATGCAAAGATATTCTGTGTATAACGATGGTTACCGCTACATTCTATTCATAATAGACGTATTCTCTAGATATCTGTGGCTAGTTCCTCTGAAAAATAAATCACCTGAAACAGTTGCTAAAGCCACCAAAACGCTAATGTTAAAAGAAAACAGGGTTCCTGGCTATTTTTGTACGGATATGGGGAAGGAATTTATAGGCCGTGCTTTTCAGAACATGTTGACAGAGTTTAATATCAGCTATTACACAACCAATTCTATACATAAGGCTTCTTTAGCTGAAAGAGTTCAGCGCACCATAAAGGAACGCATGCACCGTTATTTTACACAAAAAACACATACAGATTTCTAGACATTCTGGAATCATTGGCATCATCCTACAACCGCTCACACATCGCACGATTGGGTAACACCTAACGAAGTTTTAGAAAGAGGTACGCTCCCGAGAAGAGATGGATCACCACCACCACACTCTGCGCGCTTCAAAATCAATGATTATGTAAGGCTGTCGCGTTCGGGGAATAAATTCGCAAAGGGTTTTGAGCAAGGATGGACACGCGAGATTTTTAAAGTTAGGGCTGTGAGACCTAAAGGTGAGATAATGATGTACTACATTGAAGATTTGAATGGGGAAGAAATCTCAGGAGGCTTTTACCGCGAGGAATTGCAGAAAGTTGCGTTTAATTTAGAAAAAAATGTGTTTAAAATTGAGAAAATTTTAGGAAGCAAAGGTTCAGGAAGGAGAAAAATGTACCTGGTGAAATGGCTAGGGTACCCAGAAAGCTTCAACACCTATATAAAAGCTGATGCAATAATGAAGCTTAAATAGTATGCAACATGGCTCCTAACCATTTCTACGTCACACTCCGTCCTCCTCGTCCCTGTCTGTACACCCTAACAACACACTAGCCAACTTTGTAACAGAACTCCATGGGCACATTGAATTGGGTCGTGATTCGTATGAGGTGGGGATATGCGAAATTCAGCTGGACACCGTCTTTTTAAATATTGAACATAAAGAAACCGTTTTTACGATTCTTAGAGACATTGACGAGTGTGAAAAAGCTGGGGTAGCTATGGATGAAACTATGCGCATCGCTCGGACTAAGATTGCACGGTATTACAGTACAGAAGTAAGACTAGGGCCGGGTCAATATGGTTCGGCCGAGGATGTTGTGAGAGGCTTAAACGTAAGTTTAAGAAACTCAAACCTTACGAATGATTTAGTATACGAAATCGTAAACAACCCTGCACATACACTAATCCTAAAATCAAAGACTAACAGACGTCTTAAAGAACATAGAAAGTTCAAAATTCTAACCAACGGCCGATATAGCGCAGCCTTCCAAAGAGACACATTTCACGAGACACAGTATAACTTGTCCAGATTAATGTATCAATTGAAGATGGAGAAATTGGCTGAAAGGTCCCCAGACATGTGCTATATTTACAGTAATATAGTGGAGCACCAGTTTGTTGGGGATACCCAGGCACGCCTGCTGCGCATTGCTCACATCCCCAACCATAGAGGAAGGAGTTTGAGTATTACATATGACAGACCCCATTATGTGAATGTCGCAACTAATTTAATAACCAATATCACAATATATATAAGAACGATTGAGGGCGAAAACTTCCCATTCGGTAACGGGAGCTTAACAGTGAAGCTACACTTTCGACGCACTGAGTTATAATGGATAGAAAGCCTTTCACCGTCTATCGAGGGATGCGATACCAGCGCGGTAGTGGACTTGGATCCATTTTTTCATCCATACTACGTACGGCTGTTCCTTTGCTGAAGAGGGGTGCCAGATACCTTGGAAGGAAAGCGCTACAATCAGGCCTTAACACTGCAGAAGACATATTGGCCGGGGCTAAACCTAAAGAAGCTCTAAAAAAACATTTAAAGCGTACACGGGACGAAATCATCAAAGATGCAAAGAGAAAAATGCGTGGTGGCGGGAAGAAGAAGAGGGCTCCCCGGAAGAAGAAGGGGTCACGTGGTATTAAACGTAAAAGGCTATCAAAAAAGAAGTGCTGTAAGCGAATGAAACCTATGGTTGACCACTTTTTTGACTGATATAAGCTAAGGATATTGATCTCATGAATCATAGTTTGTTTACCACTTGTCGAGCGAGGAGTCACTATTTCGCCATGGCACGCTTCATCCACCCATGTCACAATGCTGTAAATCGGAGCTGTCCCTTTTTGAGCTCCCGCCAACCCAAGTTTCTATTGAGCACAGTGACTTTATTACAATTAACCCTTTAAACACAATTAGTTCCCCGAGTGCACCTATAGAATTCGTGATACCCAGCTCAGGTCCTTACTTTTTTGATCCAAGCTGTGTGCACATGTACGCTAAGCTACGTATAGCCCATTCTGATGGAACGGTCTGCGATGACAAATATGCTGTATACCCTGAAACAAACTTTCTGCACGCCATATTCAACCAGTGTGACGTATATTTAAATCAGACCAACATATCGGCAGGCACGGGGTACTATGATCTACGAGCCTATTTGGAAAATGTCCTCAACTTTTCCAAAGAAGCGAAGGCTACCTTTTTAACGGTAAAGATGAAAATAGTATAAAGGACAAATTTAAAAATTCTAAAAAGAAAATATACGAGTGTTTTGGACGGTTGCACACAGATTTCACTTTCCAGGAGAAGTTGCTTGTGAACGGGATGGATATGAAAATAAAGCTCACCCGCACGAGTCCTGAGATCTGCTTAAATCTGGATGCGAATCAAGAAGAGGGTGCAAAGTCCGTTGTGGTTCACATTATGGACACATACCTCCGCGTACGGCGAGTGAAATTAAGTTCACCAAAACAACTAGAAATTGAGAAAAATTTACTAAACGCTACAGTGAAATATCCTATTAACAGAGTGCAGATCAAACTATATACGGTTCCTGCAGGGTTGGCATCGAAGCAGATAGAAAACATTGCCCTGGGAAATCTTCCTAAAAGGATATTAATCGGCATGCAGGACCACGCTTCGGTGAATGGAAAATATAAAAAGAGTGCCTTTAAATTCGAGAATTTCGGACTTAAAAATATAACTCTATACGTTAATGGCACTGCTTTGGGTGGAACAATGGGTACGGACTATTCATCAGACGCTGTGTTACCTCTGTGCCAGAGCCTATAGTAATCTGACCCATATTGCAGGTGATTGTGATGAGCTTGGTAATGGGGTAACGCAGGAAGAATTCATTGATCAATTTAACCTTTACCCGTTTGACATTACACCTGACTTATCTGCTGCGTAAATACCCATTTAACCCCACAGCAGAGCGGAAACATCTCAGTGCGGCTGGAATTCGCCAAGCCTATAGACGCTCCTATTAGTGTACTAGTATATCTCGAATCGCAAGCCCTAATAGAAGTAGATAGATTTAGGAGCGTTATCACTGACTTTTAAAATGGATGCTAATACACTTCAGAAAGTAATGGAGCGAGTCACACGTTCCAAATTTATCGGCGTGTTTGCGAAGAATGAAACATTGAGTTTGCCAAGTACGCGAGAATGCGGTAGTCTTATTGTGAACACAGACATCATCGGTAATGAAGGGATTCACTGGCGCTGTCTATTTTAAAAATAGGACAGCGCCTGTATTTTTGATTCACTCGGTACTCAACCCTGGAGTGACCCTATTATTGTAAAATTTCTCGCTCAGTTACATATCCCGAAGTTGTATGGACCCCATTTCGCATGCAAGGATATTTTACTAATGTTTGCGGAATGTACTGCGTCTCATTTCTCATGCATATGTCAATGATAAAGAATTTATAAATTTTTTAAATTTATTTGACCCGTGTCACACTCGCCGAAACGATGAAATGGTATGCAGACAGATAAAAAACCGTTTTCCAATTGTACGTACTCGTTGTATATTATAATGTTTTTGTTCGTATATTTGTAACGATATATTCTGTAGTTGTTTATTGTACTGATTTCTTTCATTTAATAAATTTATGAAAATATATTGTCTTCTTATCCCAAAAAGATCGAAAAACACTTACATTATTTCGGTGTGACATTGTTGACTGATCAGTATATCCCCCTATTCCGAGATTCTTCAAAAGATTGTATAACACGTGTCAAATCCTCATCGGACCTTAAAGGAATAATGCTTTTAAAACATATACAGAGTATACAGACAGATCCCCATTATGTGAAGATATCTTTGGTTCGAGAATAACATTGAATGCCATAAAAATTTCGATTTTAGCATAATGGGGATAACCAAATAACATTGATTGACATTTTTGGCGAGTATCTATTTGACGAGATACTACAACTCTCCATATATATATAAAAATTCTAATTATAGACACTTACATTTCTATGGTAGTCCCTTGCGTCGGATTGTAAGGAGCGTCACTGCACGTCTTCTACGGTTTGCGTTGTAAATAATTCATCACGGTCAACCGCATTAAAAAGGCTAATTGTCGTTAATGCTGCAGTATCACTCTTCATACAAGTCTGGGGAGACGTACAGGTCCATGGTGGAGGGAATGATTATTCACTGACGCGAAAATAGCTACTGTTACTCCAAACTGAAAAATATCCCCTTTTATATGCACAATCGCCAAGCTCCGCCCCAAAAGACCAGATGTTCGTAGTGATTGGCTGCCGATGTAGCTGGGTGGAGCTATGACGTGTACCAATCCGCTATAACGGGACCGGACGAGTAACATATATATATTTTCACCAATAGATTTAATACTCGTATTCTCCTTTGAAAATTATTTGGTGATTCGTATAGAACTTTTGATACTGATTCCAAATATGGTTTCAGAATTTTCTATCACCCATAGTTTTCGAGAAAATATTTACTCAGTTTCCCGCATCATTAGTCACTAATGTAATCGAGAGGATATAAAGAAATATATCCTAATTATATTTTAAAAGAACATTCGGTTTCAACGTTAAACTGTGGGTCTAAGGTGGGGTGAAAACCTTTCCAATTGCGCTAGGGGACAATTATTTGGTGTTTCTTATAAAACTTTTGGCACTGAGTCAGGTTTCAGAATTTTCTAATGTTAAACTGTGGGTCTAAGGTGGGGTGAAAACCTTTCCAATTGCGCTAGGGGACAACGAAAATTATTTGGTGTTTCTTATAAAACTTTTGGCACTGAGTCAGGTTTCAGAATTTTCTAATGTTAAACTGTGGGTCTAAGGTGGGGTGAAAACCTTTCCAATTGCGCTAGGGGACAATTATTTGGTTTCTTATAAAACTTTTGGCACTGAGTCAGGTTTCAGAATTTTCTAATGTTAAACTGTGGGTCTAAGGTGGGGTGAAAACCTTTCCAATTGCGCTAGGGGACAACGAAAATTATTTGGTGTTTCTTATAAAACTTTTGGCACTGAGTCAGGTTTCAAAATTTTCTAATGTTAAACTGTGGGTCTAAGGTGGGGTGAAAACCTTTCCAATTGCTAGGGGACAATTATTTGGTGTTTCTTATAAAACTTTTGGCACTGAGTCAGGTTTCAGAATTTTCTAATGTTAAACTGTGGGTCTAAGGTGGGGTGAAAACCTTTCCAATTGCGCTAGGGGACAATTATTTGGTGTTTTTTTTGGCACTGAGTCAGGTTTCAGAATTTTCTAATGTTAAACTGTGGGTCTAAGGTGGGGTGAAAACCTTTCCAATTGCGCTAGGGGACAATTATTTGGTGTTTCTTTTTTGGCACTGAGTCAGGTTTCAGAATTTTCTAATGTTAAACTGTGGGTCTAAGGTGGGGTGAAAACCTTTCCAATTGCGGTAGGGGACAACGAAAATTATTTGGTGTTTCTTATAAAACTTTTGGCACTGAGTCAGGTTTCAGAATTTTCTAATGTTAAACTGTGGGTCTAAGGTGGGGTGAAAACCTTTCCAATTCAATATAACGTCGAATAATTGCTGCTTCGAACACAATGGCAAAAGATACAAGCATATCCCGTTATTTGAACAAAACTCTCTCTCTCTCTCTCTCTCTCTATATATATATATATATATATATATATATATATATATAATTGTGGGCATATCTAAGAAATGGAGTCGAGAGAGGTTTTGTTCAAGCTGTCTGTGAGAAAGGTCATTTATGGTCAGAAAAAAATCGCCTCTGGCAATAGGTGAACCGATTTGAACAGATTCTCGGAAATGTGTGTTTCATAAATTTTCATCTCGATACAACTTAGATATATATATATATATATATATATATATATATATATATATACATATATATATACACGGGTTTGGGGAATGACGATCGTCGAATTGTTTCATAAATTTTAATTTCCGTTCGTTTTTCCCCACTGATATTCGAATGTTTATAATGAAAATTGAGTGTGTAAAATTATGTATTTGATAAACAGAATTTAATTGGATTCACCCAACGTCAGACCATTACTTCGGTCTTATATAATTATTTTAGGAGAATTGAATAAACATAATATTAAAGTACAATTCTTTCTCATTAAAATGTTCAGGGTCACGCGGCCTTTTTTTTTTTTTTTTTTTTTTTTTTTTTTTTTTTTTACGACAGATTTGTTTGTGGGTACTTCTTTTATTTATTTCTTGTAGTACTTGTGTTACCTTATTTCTATACAATAATGTCTTGAAGTGCTATTTTTGTACGGATATGGGGAAGGAAATTATAAGCCGTGCTTTTCAGAACATTCGAAAAGTTTAATATCAGCTATTACACAACCAATTCTATACATAAGGCTTCTTTAGCTGAAAGAGTTCAGATATATGTATATATATATATATATATATATGTATCATAAGCTGTTTAAAAGACTGTATATATATAATTATAGTAAACGAAATAAACTAGTTAACCATAAAATTAATTATTTTCTATTATGAAGTTTTCGAATTATGTGTGGTAAACTATGTTATTTGTTTCGAAAAGTTTAGCTTCAATGAAGTTCAAGTTAATGTTAAATTTGCTTCTAAACGTTAAACTAAAATTAAATGTTATAATATGAAAAATAAAAATATATATATATATATATATATATATATTTACATATACCTAACATAAGATGTTTAAAAGAATGTATATATATATATATATATATATATATATAGCATAATAATATATATCTAGCAAGAGCAATCCGATCATTGCAAAAAAAACTGGAAAGGTATGCAATTAATAAAGATTGAGTGTATTTATTTAATAAACAGAATTTAATTGGAATAACTACCGTCATATTGTGTTACACAATGGATGATTAATATTTCTGGGACACACGGCGATATCTGGCAACTGAACACATTGCGCTATCTGGCATCTCTGCCAGAATAGAGGTTTATAAAAGACCGAGAAGTTGATGAAAGACTCATTCAAGCTCGGCTCCCAGCCGAGCAAGGACCTCTGGTCCTTCTCTTTCAGGCCCTTTGGTAAAACCCCTTAGTGGCCTCTTAGGTTAGGAAAACGAAAATAACTTGGGGGAGAACTCCTCTCTCCTTCAGGTCTCTCTCTCTCCTACAGGCGTCTCTCTCTCTCTCCTACAGGCGTCTCTCTCTCTCTCCTACAGGTGTCTCTCTCTCCTTCAGGTGTCTCTCTCTCCTTCAGGTGTACCCCTCCCCCCTTGGCTCAGTCAACTGGCTGATTCTGGCTGATTAGGAGCCTATAAAACAACGCCTACTCGGCTGAAGTCTTAATATGCACTTGGCTCCTGCCAGGTGAACACCTCTCCTCCTTTCTCTCTGTCCCTTTGGGGGGAATAGCTTGGGGGAGGCCCCAAGTTGCATGCCCCTTGCAACCTAGGTTGGCAACAAAGGCCCAGTACTCTTTTTTCTTTTTTCTTTTTTCAACCCCCCACCCCCTCCCCCCTTTGCAACAACCCCACCCCCTTTGCAACAACCCCACCCCTTGTAACAACCCCACCCCCTTTGCAACATTACGTCATCACTTGCAACATTCTTGCACACTCCCCTTTTTCGGCTATACTACTGTATCACTCAGAAATATTATAGTAGGCCTACTCCATTAGCCACCTTCAACCGGTGATACTGTAGGACATCATAAATTGTTAACCCAGCCTGTCATTAATAAAAAATCAATTTGCATCAATTAATCACTAGCATTAAATTAATCATTATCACCTTAAACCGGCTAAAACTGGAGCCACTACACACACACACACACACACACACACACACACACACACGAGTATACCTTTCAACCTTTCAAATGTTCCGTGCAATGATTCCTCACTTCACGAAGGTCAAACTTGTCGCCCCTCCTCTCGAGTTGGCCTGGTGAAGTAGAGAGTTAGTTTCTTTTGCTCTCCACCTCACACAGTCAGGTACGCCCAGCTCATCTGGGATTGTTCTGAGCTAGGCGTCTAATCTTCTTTTGAAGATATCCACCGCAACACCACTCGTGTTCGTTAGTAGATATCCACCGCAACACCACTCGTGCTCGTTAGTTCCTTGGGCAGTTGGTTAAACAATCTTGGTCCTCTCACAACAAAACTATACATATATAGTCGAGTCTGCTTGTTATGAGTTGGTCACTTAAAGGCAGATAATTGCCGAGTCTACAAATGATTTTAATTGCTGTCGTTAATTAAGGAAACTAAATCAATGTTCGACTTTCGACAGAACAAATGTCACGTTATTCGAAACACACACACACACACTGTATATAAAAACGGCAACATTATTTGACAAGGGGTAGCTAACTGGCTGCCCGCGGGCTGTATCCGGCTCGTGAGATAGTTTGAAATAAAAGCAAATAACTAAACATTAAAGTTCCTTCGCATGGTTCATGCATTTTTTTAAAATCAAACACAAAGCACCGACATGTACAGTTCCGGAAAAATGTTCGCCTACAAACAATTTCAAAAGCAAAAAAAAGTAATAATTGGTAATATTCTTGTTTTCTTTTGATATTTTATTCTTTTAATGACAGTAATAAAGTTCTGTAAACAGAACCCAATCTTTACTGATTGGTAATATTTTAGGTTTTTTGAAAAAAAAATTAACGTTTCAAAGAACTTTTTCTGAGATTGTACAACAGCGTTCAAAAGTCTCATGACAATTACGGAGTCAAATTTAATTTTCAAAATGAGGTCATCTTCAAAATGAGGTTTGGCCATCTGACCCGGTGGTGGGGTGGAAGTCGAAAGAAGTTACCCCCGAACCAAACAGAAGTTGGCCATCTCTATTCTAAACAATTTTTATTACAATTATCTAAATAGATTAATCTAAATAATTTAAATAATGCTTAAAATGTAAATAAATTCTAAATTTAAGCGTTAATTACCGATGATTTTGTAGCAGAATGAGGGTACAGTTTAAGACAACGTTTGATTCCTTTGACACAACTCTCTTCAAAAAACTTTTGGGTGATTATTTGAGGTTGAGAAGATATTGTTTCAGCGATGATGTCAAATATTGTGGCTCTTTCTCGCTTGCTTTGATTGTTCTTTGAAATGCAGATCCAAGTTTCTAGCTTCAGATGGTGCTAGAAAGAGTTAAAACTATTAGAACTGTAAAATTTCAATTATCTTTATCGTTCTCCCTCCCTTTTTTTAATCTTTCTATCTCCCTTTTTTTTTTATCTTTCTCCCTCCCTTTTTTTTTTATCTTTCTCCCTCCTTTTTTTTTTCTTTCCCTCCATTTTTTTTCTTTCTCCCTCCCTTTTTTTTTATCTTTCCTCCTTTTTTTTTTATCTTTCTCCCTCCTTTTTTTATCTTTCTCCTCCTTTTTTTTATCTTTCTCCCTCCCTTTTTTGTTATCTTTCCCTCCCTTTTTTTTATCTTTCTCCCTCCCTTTTTTTATCTTCTCCTCCCTTTTTTTTATCTTTCTCTCTCCTTTTTTTTTATCTTTCTCTCTCCCTTTTTTTTATCTTTCTCTCTTTTTTTTTATATTTCTCCCTCCCTTTTTTTTTATCTTTCCCTCCCTTTTTTTTATCTTCTCTCCTTTTTTTTATCTTTCTCCCTCCTTTTTTTTTTATCTTCTCCCTCCCTCCTTTTTTTTTTTTATCTTTCTCCTCCCTCCTTTTTTTTTATCTCTCCCTCCCTCCTCTTTTTTTATCTCTCCCTCCCTCCTCTTTTTTTTTATCTCTCCTCCCTCTCTTTTTTTTATCTCTCCCTCCCTCCTCTTTTTTTTTCTCTCTCCCTCCTCCTCTTTTTTTTATCTCTCCCTCCCTCCTCTTTTTTTTATCTATCCCTCCCTCTTTTTTTTTATCTCTCCCTCCTCCCTCTTTTTTTTTTTATCTCCCTCCTCTTTTTTTTTCTTTCTCCCCCCTCTTTTTTTTTCTTTCTCCCTCCCTCTTTTTTTTTCCTTCTCCCTCCCTTTTTTTTTTATCTTTCTCCCTCCCTTTTTTTTATTTCTCCCTCCCTTTTTTTATCTTTCTCCCTCCCTTTTTTTTATCTTTCTCCCTCCCTTTTTTTTATCTTTCTCCTCCCTTTTTTTATCTTTCTCCTCCTTTTTTTTATCTTTCTCCCTCCCTTTTTTTATCTTTCTCCCTCCCTTTTTTTTTTATCTTTCTCCCTCCCTTTTTTTTTTTATCTTTCTCCTCCCTTTTTTTTTATCTTCTCCCTCCCTTTTTTTTATCTTTCTCCCTCCTTTTTTTTATCTTTCTCCCTCCCTTTTTTTTCTTTCTCCTCCCTTTTTTTTTTCTTTCTCCCTCCCTTTTTTTTATCTTTCTCCTCCCTTTTTTTTTATCTTCTCCCTCCCTTTTTTTTTATCTTTCTCCCTCCCTTTTTTATTATCTTTCTCCCTCCCTTTTTTTTATCTTTCTCCCTCCCTTTTTTTTTATCTTTCTCCCTCCTTTTTTTTTTTTACCTTCTCCCTCCCTTTTTTTTTTTTACTTTCTCCCTCCCTTTTTTTTTTTACCTTTCTACCTCCTTTTTTTTTTTACCTTTCTCCTCCCTTTTTTTTTTTATCTTTCTCCCTCCCTTTTTTTTTTTTATCTTTCTCCCTCCCTTTTTTTTTTTTATCTTTCTCCTCCCTTTTGTCGCGCACATCCGTAAGATGGCAGGAACTGGTCTGACCCAGGAGCATTAAACGCGCTCAGTTTGTCTATTCTATCGCAACGACTGTCGCGGTACACCGAACACTATCCAGGCCAGCATCTTCATGCCTGACGCCTGGCTCGGGGATTACGCGGGTGTCCTCCGTGGTGAACACTCCGCAAAGTACTCATTCAGCACATAGCGATGTCCGCGTCGGAGGTCCGCAGCGCACCGCTGGGGTCCTTTAACGGGCCTATCATGCTTCTAATGGGCTTTCTACTATTAACATAACGAAGAACTACTTAGGGTTCCCCTTACAGAGGGTTGCCACCTGAGTTCTTTGTTACGTTTGGCTAGCCTAACCTTTGCCTTCACTTCCCTATGTCCGCCTGTGAAATGAACACATTAGAATGAGAAGAGACAGATCTGTACTGTCCCAGCTGTGGTGAGACAGGGGAGGGGACATAAAAACAAGGATGGAAATAACCCTCGGCATACGAGGCCCAAAACTATTAACGTGAATAATTTCACGAACCAGCTGGACAGGTTCTTGTGCAAAGTCCCTCACCGGCCTACGTGGCTGGCTACGAGGGCAGGAGGAGAGCGATAACCAATCTCTCCTCCACGAAGTCCCACAAATGAGAGATGCTGTAGAGCGGTCGACCGGAGGTCGATTCTGAAACCGTTGTTCGGAACTATCATAAGTTATCATATACTGTATACTCGTATAAATAAAAGGTTCCATTAGAAATTAATTTCTATACTAAGAGCTGTAACTTTAGCAGAATTTTTTTTAAGTAACTGCGAAAATTTCCACATCTTTTTTTTATGCAGGAAGGAGGGAGCCAATGGCGAATGCCCGCATAAGCGCCCCCCCCCACATAGAAGAACAAGGGAGCCAAAATTAAGGTCTGGGGTTTTCGAGACACACTACGTTTGAAAGATGGGAGGTCATAGACAGGAGGAAAGATGGATTGAGGAAGATTGTTCCAGAGTTGACCGGTTGAGTAGATGAAAGATTGAAAGTACTGATTAACCCTGCCGTTAGGTAGTTGGACAGAAAAGGAATGAGAAAGTGTAGAAAGTTTGGTGTTGCGTGTTCTTAAAGGAGGAGGCATGCAGTTGAGAGTTCAGAAGAGCAATATCCGTTATCGTGGCCGGACAGTTTGCCTACGGACAGTTTGCCTACGGACAGTTTGCCTACTGGACATTATGCATACTGGACATTATGCATACTGGACATTATGCCTATGGACACCATGCCTATGTGGTATATTTATCCTTACCTTATTTACTTATTTAACTTATTTAACTTCAGATTCATGCAAAAGAATTAATTCAAAATTAAAATGTTGTTGTTGCCCTTAATAGCATAAATGTCTGAAAATATATCAAGTAAGAAAGGGAAACAGAAGTTTTCACATAATGGATATTTGTGTGTTTGATAAATGTAGCAAGCGCGACCCTTCGTTACTTTTTTGGCGGTGCGAGCAAAAGAGTCAGTGTATTATAAGGTGTACATATATATATATGGGTACTTTCCGTTATCTGCCCCATTGACGATTGGTTAGGTTCAGTCATGATATTTTCATTAAACTATCAAAAATATCACAACTTAACCTAACCAATCGTCACTGCCCCCGGTTAGGTCAACTGTACGCCGTGACGATTGGTTAGGTTAAGTCGTGATATTTTCGTTAGTTTTAACGAAAATATCACGACTTAACCTAACCAATCGTCAAGGGGGCAGATAACGGAAAAGTACCCATATTAATATACACACCTTATAATACACTGACTCTTTTGCTCGCACCGCCAAAAAAGTAACGAAGGGTCGCGCTTGCTACATTTATCAAACACATACAAATATCCATTATGTGAAAACTTCTGTTTCCCTTTCTTACTTGATATATTTTCAGACATTTATGCTATTAAGGGCAACAACACATTTTAATTTTGAATTAATTCTTTTGCATGAATCTGAAGTTAAATAAGTTAAATAAGTTAAATAAGGTAAGGATAAATATACCACATAGGCATGGTGTCCATAGGCATAATGTCCAGTAGGCATAATGTCCAGTAGGCATAATGTCCAGTAGGCAAACTGTCCAGTAGGCAAACTGTCCAGTAGGCAAACTGTCCGTAGGCAAACTGTCCGTAGGCAAACTGTCCTAGCGCCATCCGTTATAACAGCGATAATAAAGAGAGAGTGAGGCAACATTGCGGCAGAGAGAGAAGGATTGAAGACAGTCAGTAAGAGAGGGATTGAAGACAGTAAGAGGTGGGGAATTGATGAGACGAAAGGCCTTTGATTCCACCCGGTCAAGTAGGGCTTTGTGGATTGAGCCGCCCGACACATGAGAAGTATGCTCCATCGAGAGAGCAATTGAGTGGGGGGGGGGGGGTGAAGAAACCGCGGAGCCGCTACAGCACACTAACCTCTTCGAAGCTGTTATAGAAAGAACGTATATATACACGTGATTTTTCCAGGAAAGGTCACTAGAAAAGGAAACTCCAGAAATGTCAAGAGGAAGGATTGAGTTGTATATTGTTGAAGGTAAGGAGATAGTCGTGTGAAAGATTGTGACGAGTAGACAGGTGGAGGAACTGAGGTTTTGAGGCACTGAAAGCTACAAGGTTTTCTCTGCCCCAGTCAGAGATAGCAGAAAGATCAGTAGTCAGGTGTTCCACTGCCGTCCTACGCGAATCATGGAGTGACTGCTGTGAGGGACGCTTTGGGAAGCTGGTGAAGAAGTGAAGTGAAGAGTGAAATCATCGGCATAGGAGTGAATAGAACAGGAAGTGCGAATTAGAAGATTAATAAATAAAAGGAAAAAGTGGGTGACAGGACAGAACCCTGAGGAACACCACTGTTGATAGTTTTAGGAGAAGAACAGTGGCCATCTACTGTACAACCGCAGCTGTAGATCGGTCAGAAAGGAAATTAGAGATGAAGGCACAGATAGAATGATAGAAACCGAAGTAGGGTAGTCCCTTGCGGAACCCATTCTGACGATCTGAAAGAAGATTGTGAGAAGAGGTGTTTAAGAATCTTCCTATTAAGGTAGATTAAAAAAACTTTGAAAAGGCAAGAAATCAAAGCAGTTGGACGATAGTTGGAGGGTTGAGAGCGGTCACCCTTCTTTGGGACAGGCTGAATGAAAGACTTCAGCAGGTAGGAAAAGTGCAGATGAGAAACAAAGACTGAGTAGTTTGCCTAGGCAGGTGTCAGCACAGAAGCACAGTTCCTAGGAACAGGAGGAACACCATCGGGTCCGTACGCCTTCCTGGAGTTGATCCCAGATGGGGCAGAAAAAACATCTTTGGAAGAGATTCTAATTTCTGACATAATAAGGTCATAGGGGGAAGGAGGTGGAGGAACAGCACCGGAATCGTCCAGGGTTGAAATGTAAGCGAAAGTTTGAGTGAAAGTTCAGCTTTATCAGAAGAGACAAGCGAGCCGTTGGAATAGAGAAGAGGAGGGAAAAAAAAGTAAGTAAAGTTGTTGAGGTTTTTAGTTAGATGCCAGAAAGAGCGAGAAGAATTAGAATTGGATAGGTTTTCACATTTTTGTCGGATGAAGGAATTTTTGGCGAGTCAAAGAGCATGACTCCGGCCAGAAATATAAGCTGAGTGAGAGTCAGCAGTTGGTTAGCGATGGTACCTTCTGAAAGCCCCTCTCTGTTGCGGATAGCATTGGAACAAGTAAAGTTAAACCAACGTTTTTTTGCATTAGTAGTAGGAATAGAACATGGAATGTACGCCTCCATGCCCAAAAGAATCACCTCTCAAATATCAGTTTAAAATAAAACAATGAAAATATTAGTAATACACGAAGTTTTGTTACCTGGATTATTTTGATCATCAAACCACCTATGAGAAGTAAAATAGTTATTCGAGACCGTCAGGCGTCAACCCAATCGAATATATCATTCCGGTTTCCAAATACTGCCCCACCACCATGAAGCACCCTCCAAATGTTAGTTTTGTCGCCCAGGACAAATGGGACATCCGGTTTTGTCTAAATGACACAACTGTGAATTCCCATATCTACTTAAACATCCTTGAACAATATACTGTACTCTGAGAACAATGTACTAGTAGCTGGGCGGGTATTCCTGATTCCAGTAAGATAGTGTCCTTCGCCATACGGTTAAAGCTTTGGGAGAATGGTTTTTGAGAAACCAAATTTCAATTCTAGAATGACCTGGTTAACTATCTTCACCTCAATACGAGACAGAAGTTTCTGAAAAGAAGTCCGAATCCCACGAAGATGTTTGTTCTGTTATAAAAACACTTTGGTAGTCCGAAATGATCCTGGAAATATGTCCGATTCTTATGTCCATGCCCAACAGGATCAAAGCAATCGCCGTTGCCCACTAAATATTAAATCCACAATAAAATGTAATTCCTTAAAATTTTGATTCAAAACCCTTGGCAACGACTGTTTATAGAAAATAACTACCACTCGCCATTCAGTGATTGTTCTTTTTAAATTAAAGATAGATTGTAAACGTTTTTGGAGAAACAACCTGTTCTAAAAGCTCTTATTACATAGGTCTTGTATAATCGAAAATTAAAACAAAGTATGGAAATATTTCATATCTCTCTGAAAGTTCTTTTTATATCCATATCGGTATGCCTCTCCTGGATATTGAGCACAAAAATTCACCGCGAATAATATTGATTGCTCGCAAATTGAACCGTGAAGATTCATCGCGAGATTTTTCAGCGTTATGAAGATTCGTACCCGTGAAATTCGCCGCCTTCATTATCGTAAAATAACACTAGTACTAGTGCTGAATACTTGTGCATTAATGAAACAGATGGCGCTCGAATTTTACCACCATATTTAAGGCTTCACTAAACAATATTTTCCAAAACTGCTTTTCTGACTAGACAGTGGCATCATATTTATGGATGTAACGGATATCCGGCAAGGTTTTTAATATCTGGGATCCGCCAGATATGCGGTAATATCTACTATTGCGTATAATAAATTATAAATTCAATGAAATATAAACAGATCTACGCTGTTACAGGCTGATTTATTTTCATCACCTAATGGTTTCCATGGCCTAAAGTGAGAAATAATTACAGTGTATCTGTTAGGCTAACTTAAAAAAATACTAATTGAGAAGAAAACCTATTTTTAAATAAAAAAAAAATTTTTTTGCTGTAAATTAGTTAACTAGTACTGAAAAGTAAAAAATTCTAAATTTTTCATGATGAAAAATAGCTTTTCCACATTTTCAGTAGACACGATTTCCACTATCTGAACAGCTTCTCCCTGCTGCACTAAAAAGTCTGAGTAAAGGGAGCTACAGTAGGTGGAGCACTCAAATATTTTAATGCTTGAAATTTAAATTCAACGAGTTACTTTTTAATCCTACATAATTTGTAGGCGT
Organism: Bathynomus jamesi; assembly: GCA_023014485.1. Lineage (NCBI taxonomy): Eukaryota > Metazoa > Arthropoda > Malacostraca > Isopoda > Cirolanidae > Bathynomus > Bathynomus jamesi. The sequence goes on from JAJOZX010005260.1 coordinate 234,870, forward strand.
GTCACCTATACGAGTATTTCACATTTAAAATTGTTAATTTTAATACACAAGGCAACATAGTAAAATTAATAATTAGCCAAATTAATCTCTACATATATCATACTAATTAATTAATTAATTAACAAAATAGATAAGTAACTACACGACATAATTTATATACTACTTCTTTGAGCCATTGTAATAGATTTGAGTTCTGTGGAATAATTTATGCCAATCGTAGATTTCATTTTCTTTTCCGAATAGCAATATAGAAAATGGCGGTGTTATTATTAGGGATAACTATAAAAAAGTGACGCAATAGATACGAGAAGGTCTGTTTAAATAATGGCATTCGTATTATGGTTCTGCTTTATATACGGTATAAATGCTTAAATTAACTTAACATTCCACTGTTGCAAACTGTTAAATTAAACAAAATTTTCATGTGAAATAAATTTTTTTCCAATTAGTCTCATTAAATACATTAAAAAAAACCCCCGAAAACGGCAACATTTTTTTTAGGAAGTTTTCCATCGTTATTAGAAATATAAGCGTTTCATAATTTCTGGTACCGGTACAATGATAAACAATTTTATAACATTAATAAAACTAGTACCATTCAAACCCTATATAAGTAGTCTGAGGAAAAAATTAGCGCGGTTTATTCGACCGGATATCCGGTATCCGATACAACCCTAATCATATTGCGATACTTTTCCGTTATAACCCGCAATATCTTCTTTTCCGGTTAGGTCAACCAAACGAATATTTTAACGAAAATATCACGATTTAACCTCACTAATTGTCAAGGGCGTACAGTTGACCTAACCGGGAAAGAAGAAATTGCGGGGCATAACGGAAAAGTGTTCGTATTGTTTTTAACTTAACCTGAAATTTCAAATCACTTAGTATTTAAGTTAGGCAGAATTAGACGACTCATCCGATTTTAATAAATTGGATAGCGGAATAAAGTCGATCTGTACAAAGTCGACATGTATAAGGTCGCTCTGCACACTGTCGACACGCATAAAGTCTATATTATGCCTGGTTAGGTCTGGTCTGGTTTGGTCGAGTTAGGTTAATAATAATTATTTTCATTGAAAATCTGAAGTGTAGTTTGAAATGTGAAATCCCTATACTCGCATAAGGTCGAACGTCGACATCGTGAAAATCGATGTTGTTCGTGTAACGCTAATAAACTCTCTCTCATTTTAAGGACAATTTAAAGGGTTTAATATGATTTCTGTTTTATTTAGTTATCCTTGGAATTGTGGTTTTGTCGTCCCGTTGAAAAAGGGGGCCACATTTTTGGGAACACAATGTATTTTTGCAATAACCGAACTTACAAAATCCCGCAAGAAAATAAAAATGACAACCTTTCGGCTAATAAACCCTCATTATTGAGGGTTTATCAGTGGAAAGCTTGTCACTTATTTTCTCTCGGGATTCATCTCTCGCTATATATAAAATTCATTATAATTCTTACCTTTGATATTCCAGTTGAGAAAAATGAGAAGGGAGAAGAATATAGCCTTCATAATTATTCCAAATAATGAAGGAATAAGAAACTTTTTTTTCTATAACTGTAAATGTATCACGATTCCAACATTTGGAAACAAAGCGATCAATTTGGGGTCTTTAGGACTAGTGCCAACTAGTGCCTCGTCCAAAGAAAGACGAGTATATAGTGTAAGTAGAGATGCTAATTTTCAGGTGACTGAAAAGATCGTTTTAAATAATACGAGTGATCCTCAAAAAAAAAGTGTTCCCAAAAATATTTGTAAAAAAGTTATTTCTGGGAACCTATTTTTGGATCACTCTGTATATGTATATATTATAGAATATAAATGGAATTTACGTTCGTAAAGAAGAAACGCAAACGAGATTACCACAAAAACACTCGACAAAATGGAACGAATGAATTGTGGATTATTTTCTTGTATCTCCTTTCTTCAAATAAAGATAAAAAGAGAAATATTTTACAGTTGTTGGAAATGGGAACCTTTCGTTATCTTTCACAATTTGTATTCAACGAGGAAGACGACATTATTAGGAGCCTGTTTGATGCCGTTGAAAACTGAGCCGAATATTTTGGCCCTCCTATAATTTGAAAATGTTACCCTTTAAAAAAAGAAAATGAAAAATTCTATGGAAGAAATTGTAACGCAAATTGTAATAATGAAAATGTATATTAATGGTATTTTAATATATGTATTAACATTGATGCTAATGTTACTAGTACTAATTCTGATAATAATGTTGTTAGTGTTAAAACTAATTTTAACACGAAAACTATTAAAAATTTAGCGAACCTGAAGCAAAACAAAATAAGGTCAATACTGAAACACACACACTTTTTCAAAGGAAAATGGGAATTTTTTTTGAAAGGTTTCTCATACCTGTTAAGCTTGTTATGTTCTGCGTATATATATATATATATATATATATATATATATATATTATATATATATATATTGAAATGTTGCAGTTGAAATAAATAATATATATATATATATATATATATGATGAATAAAACCACGAAGGAAAGGAAACACAAAATGGTGCTCAAGCGCTTTCGTCTAATGACATCCTCATTTTGTGTTTCCTTTCCTTCGTGGTTTTATTCATCATAAATATTTTTCACGTGTTACCTTCGTGAAATAATTTTCATATATATATATATATATATATATATATATAGTAAACCTCCGATTTGCGGGATAGATGCGTTTCTGAACCTTTCGCGTAAAATGAATTCCACATAAATTGGGGAAACTATAACATATAATTTAATGGTGTAAGTATGGGCCACCCCAACCCGAAGACACGCTAAAAATTAATAAAAATAAATAATAATAATAATCCGCCAGAAAAAATAAATAAATAGATAAATGCATAAACTCCTCTGTAAAAAAAAAAAAATAAAAATTAGTATAACCAATAAATAACAAAAAAAAAAACACCATTAGGGTCTCTCTGAGCTGGCTTCTTAATCACCAGTGCTTTTTTATTTATTTATAAAAAAATTCTATTTTTTGGACGCGCAAATGGGGGGGTTTTCTCTCTCTCTCTCTCTCTCTCTCTCTCTCTCTCTCTCTCTCTCTCTCTCTATATATATATATATATATATATATATTATAAATAATATTTCACGAAAGTAACATGTGAATAATATTTGATGAAAATAACCACGAAGGAAAAAGGAAACGCAGAATGGTGCTCAAGCGCTTTCGTCTAATGACATCCTCAGGAACACTGAAATAAATAACAAGTTTGAGACTATATATAGGTCACAAAAAAAAAATTATAGGAGCATACAAATTTATAAGGAAAAGCTACCAGAGTTTTAGCACTTTGCCCCCTCTTGTTCTAAATCCGTTTTGAACGAATTCAAAACAGGATTAAGCGCAAAAAGGCCCTGGCTAAATTGAAATTATTTGTAAGTTGAATAATGGCAGACTGAAGAATGTTTCTATTAACACTGTTGCTTGAGTGAAGCAAAATTGAAGCATTATTCCCATCAATACAGTGGGATAACTCTGACAGATGGAGAAAAGGGCACTGGACGAGTGTCCCGTTCTAACGGAATATTGATGCTGTTTTACACGCGTGTGCAAATCATTCCCGTCTGCCCAATGTAAAAGGAATCACATTGTTTACAACCAATTTATAGATAATGCCTGAATTATTGGTAGGGCTATTTTTTACTATATTTTTCACAATATTGTCATATGAAAATACTACATTAATATTCAAAAGTTTAAGTACATTAGCAATGCCTAAAAAGCCTGGGAAAAATGGAAGTACTAAAATATTCTTTGACAAAGTGCGAGGGTTATTATTCACACGATAGAAAAGTTCATTTTGCCTTGTTAAGACAAGATTCCAAAAAAAGCAGGTGGGTAACGCAAATCACTTCCAATAATGTTGATTTTTTTCTAATTCGGCATCCATGTATTCCGGACTGGCGATCCTAAGAGCGCGGAGAAACATTGAAGAAAATATGACTTTCTTGATGGGAGTGTCATGTCCAGAGTAAAAGTGTATGTAGGCAAATTGTTTTTTTTTCCGATAAATACTAAACTTAAAAACTGGGTTTCCCAGGATGTCATTAGATGAAAGCGCTTGAGCACCATCTGTGTTCCTTTTCCTTCGTGGTTATTTTCATCATATATATATAAAACCTTGGTTAACTGGTTTTGCTTTCGTCCGAATTGTTCATTCTGACGAAGGTGGAGCTTGTCACTCCACCTTTGACCTACAGTTTAACGTGAATCCGAGCAACGCCCCACCAGCAGCCCAGCGTCTTAACCACAAGGCTACCCAGGGTATTTATATTAGGGTGGTCCACAAAATCGAAGTTATTTATTTTTTTTGTGCTCTGTGTTTCTTTGGTTCCATTTCCCAAGAAAACACTGCATATCAAGTTTTAGGTCATTGACTTTGTTTAGGGTATGCACAAGCTGACTAAGAAAAGCTCACATTTGTTTGATCTCTTTCCCTATAGAATGACTCATGTATAAGGAAAATGATACTCAAGTATTACATATCTATAGGTAAATTATTATTTAAGTGATTAATTTATTAATAAGAGGCAAACCAAACACAATGAATGTTGATTGAAACAGGAAAACAACTCTCCCGTCCTCACGATTACAAGTTAGCCTTGCTTGCACTAGGAAACTGGCGTCGATGTGTAGCGACCACCTACAGCAGATACTGTTTCTGTTCTTCGTTCTTCGTAATGGAAGAGTTATAATCCTGAATTAGCTTCATCCCTCTTTCAGTCACATCATTCATTACCAGCATATCTTGGAGGACTTCCTTGGCCTGGAGGAAGTGCGGATCATCCTTCCATTGGGATGGAACTTTAGAGATGAATCCGGAGCCTAGCAGCGTGATCTGGAAGAAGCGGGTGGTATTCTTGGATGCCAGCTTCTTCAGCATCAGTGACGGAATGTCCTCTTCCGGCACTTTAATTCTCTTCGGTGGATCTTTCTTTCTCTCCTTCCCTTACCCTCATCGACTCCAGGATTCCTCTCTTCTCCATATTGGAAACTGCGTCACTGAATAGAGTCAGAGCTACCAACTCGCTCAAATACCACAAATGTCGTTGGAATGCTTTTGTAGCTGCCACTCCAACTGCTCCATCCACTTTATTCCTGTATTCTTGAATTTGCTTAAGGAAGGAGATATCATTGCTCGGAGCTTCAAAGATTATGTGAGCCTTGAACCATGCTGGTCCGTAGTGAGAGCAACAAAGAGGGCCATGGTTCGAATGGATTTCTCTTCCTTGGGGGACACCTTAAACTGATGAGGTTGAAACATGAATATTTGGAGACAGTATACTGCCTTTGACATCCATCGAGCATGGTGTATGGGGTCAGGCTGTCCAAATCGAATCCTTCGGGGAGGTGTCCCACCTAGGAAGACTACGCTAAGCTCCAGGAGTCGGCGGTATCGTCGCGGAGTTGCGTACATTGAAGAGCTTTTATGTAGTAGTCGAGAGCTTCTTGTACCCATTCAGGGTTCTTTGAAAACTACACTGACGTGGTCGTCCATCATTCCAGTCTTGAAATTTGCTTGATTGACCCGCTGCCAATTCTTTTGGAACCGTTGAAATAGGAGAACCTCCGGACCGCTGGACGATCCATGAACTGTCTTGAAGACGTCTCTGAGAACGACCTCCGATATGGTGTCTGCAAGCAAGGTGGAGTAAATTTCTTCCCAGCCGCTGTTCAGTCAGAGTGCAAGCTCCACCAATATGACCCGTATTGCTTGGAGTCGTATCAAAACTCATGGTGACGACTCTGTTTTCGACCTTCCAATCCTTCAAGGTTTCAACCACGGCGTCTGCTTGCGCCATTCCTGTTCCACATGCGAGCTTCGGAACACCCAGGAGTTGGATGTTCTCCTCTGACGATGACGAAACATCCTTCCCAGAGATCAGTACTGGGAGACGATCGACGTAGTCATTTTCTGTGAGGAATGAAGAGAGTTTCCCGTCCCAATGAACAACAATTCCAGTATTGGCGCCAGAAGATGAGACAGCTTGTTTCACAGAAGTGATGTGGTCACTGCAATATCGCATATGGGTTCTCTTGAATGTGGAGCGACTGATGGCCAGTTCATCAATGTCCCCTCCAAGGCTTTTCACAGTAGCTGCCACGATGTGAACTGCCTCACGATCGCTGGTGTTGGTTCTATCCAGGGTGGTAGCGAGACCAGGGGGCATGAAGTTCTTAGGCCTCGTTTGAGGTGTAGGACGAGGAGCTGCATTTGACGGGCCAGGGACATGAAAATCCGGATCCATTCCAACTCGAGGCATCTTCGGAAATGAACGATAGCCTTCATCATCAGAAGAGGCATGGGCGTCCGGAGGGGGGGGGGGCAAGAGGGGGCAGTTGCCCTTCCTTGGAAATTTGTGTTTGCCCACGCAACGACTTCTATAATTCTACTGCAGCTCAGTCAGTGTTTCCACATTCAAGGAAATGTCGTTTACTTTACCTTTACTTTACCGAAGTGCCGTGTCGTTGAACTTAGAAGTGTTAAATAAACTATACTGAAAGATATAGTAATGGAATTATTTGCAAAGATCATTATATTGAGTGTTTTATTTATTTTTTTCTCTCGAAAACCTTTTGGTCAATTTCACTGAAACTTACACGATTATAGTTAATCATAGTATCATATAACATATAAAAAATTTAGCACCGAAAGCAGGCTATGATAAGGGGAGATGACGGTTTTTACTCGTAGTGGTCGCAGTGCATTTTTTTTTCTACCTAATAAAGAACTAATAAGAACTAAGAACTAATAAGTTAGTTTTGCCCCCCCTTGCGAAAAATCCTGCGGACGCCCCTGAGAAGAGGTGCTGGTTGACTCCAGCTGAACGGTCTCTTGCTCTTCACGCATCTGCTTCTCTGCTACTCTTTTTGCTCTCTGGCCTTCTTCTTAAGATACTTCTTTTTCACTTCTTTCTTAGCCAGGGCTTCGTCGACTCGTCCCATGTGAAACTTGCGTTCCCCCTCTTGGTCTTTCAAGAAGACTGTCTTCCTCTATCCGGATCAGTCTTTCCACATCATGATACTTAATGTTGAAGAGCCTTTCAAGATTGAGAACTCTTGTTCCTTTTGCATTTGTGGCTTCTCCTGTTGGAACCCTTTTTCAACTTCTCCCAAGTGGACAGGATTCCATTCAGGGTTCGTTTGATATTCTGCTCCTCTTGAGTAGGGATGCGGGCCATTCCCCAGATATCCATGGTTTCCTTCACCACTATATTGATGCACTCGTTTTTCGTAGGAGTTGGCTCATTCATTTTCAGGAGATGAAAATAACGTTGGAGAACTTGCGTAAGATTAGTCAGACAGGACTTGGGAATCGCTTCGATGGTGCCGCTAACCAAGTAGATAGTTGTTTTCTTATGCAATGCAGTTGCCATCATCACAACCTAGAAAGAAAAACCAAAAATTAACATTTATTGCTATGGAAATAATGTAGAAATACAGCAACTTCAAACATGTAGACTTTTAAAGTCACACTTTAACATTTGAACATACACTAATGTACATGAATTTTCAGCAAAAATTATTATTCAACATAAACCAAAAACAATAACGCAATAGTAATATAGCAATTTTAAGCGTCATAGCAATTTATAACGCTATAGAATATACTGTATATTCGCCTTAATTAAATTATTATTAAATATTAATTAAATATTAATATTTAATTAATTAAATATTCACCTGAATCATCAAAAAGCAAGCTAAGATAAATGATTCCCAGTGATGCGTGAACATTTGATACATCCTATCCAATTCTTGCTGGGAGAGTAACTGAGGAAAACCGTTAGTATTTGAAATACGATGCCAAATCGTAGTATGTACAAAAATAAGAGTTGTCAACTGTAAAATTAATTAGTTAATTAGGAACCGTAATTTAAAATTAGAAACTGGGCGAATTGCGCAATTTTTTTTACGTTCAGAGTTATTCCTGCTATATATACTCGTAGGCCACGTCAGAACCGAGCATTACAGGGCATTAAAAATGGCAGCTGTGCATACATCCCTAAATATTCATAATTTAAAAAAAATTTACGTGCACTAGTTTCTCATCTAGTGGATACGTTTGGGCTATGAGCACACAAAAATTTAGGGGAAATATTTCCCCCCCCCCCCCCCGACTTCTGTGGACCACCCTAATATATACCTCGTAACCTCGTAGCAGTTTTTCTGTACGTTGGTCTCTCTTCACACGAAGGTCAAGCTGGTGACCCCGCCTCTAGGCCTGCCTTGGTGGTAGAGCTAGTTGCTCTCTTGCGCACTCCCTCGCACATAGCCAGGTACACCCGGCTCATCTGGTACCATCCTGAGCTAGGCATCTAGTCTTCTTTCGAAGACTTCAGCTTTGACCTCTGTCACGTTCCTAAGGTCCTTTTGGAAGCTGGTTAAAAAGTCTTGGGCCCCCTGACAACCAAGTTGTCTTCCTTCAGTGTTAAGGAGGTCCTTTATCGGGCCTCTTAATTTGGGAACACTACACATTCTGCCTTTCTTATTTTCCAGTGTTATTTGGATAATAATTGGGTTTAGTTTGAGGTTTGGTACCAGTTTTTCAATAATTTTCCGTATGTATCATAGGTTATGGTGAACCTCTCTCCTCTTTGCAGGGAGTACAAATTTAGTTTACATAGTCTTTCCCTGTAGTTGAGTTCTTTGCAGTCATCGATCTTGGCTGTGAAATGTGTCTGGATATCTTCTAGTTTATTAATTTCTTCCTTTTTGTATGGGGTCGTCAAAACTGAGCAGTATTCAAGTTTTGGTATGATCAGTACATATATATGTGTGTGTATATATATATATATATATATATATATATACAGGGTGGGCCGTAAGTTTCCATACATAGGAAAATTTAAACGTTTGTTTTTATGTTTCAGATACCCTAAGAATATACGTTTGTAAGATCTTGTTTACTGATGAAGCAAATTTTTACGTCAATGGAGAGGTTAATCGGCAAAACATACGTTATTGGAGTAATGCTAACCCTAACTGGCTGAGTCCGACGAAGATGCAAGGTGCCGGTAAAGTGATGGTGTGGGCCGGGATATGGGGTGACAGAATTATTGGACCAATTTTTGTCAGTGGAAATCTTAATGCCGAAAGGTATCTTAACATGTTGCAAGAAGAGATTTTCCCATCCCTGCTAAACGAGGAAGGTAACTTCCCAGTTTACTTCCAGCAAGATGGAGCTCCACCTCATTATGGTCTTCACGTGCGTCGGTATTTGGATCAGCAGTTTCCGGATGCTTGGATTGGTCGGCGTGGTCCTGTGGAGTGGCCTCCCAGATCCCCAGATCTCACCCCCCTTGATTTCTATCTTTGGGGGCACTTGAAAGCCATGGTGTATCAGGAAAAGATACGAGACATAAATCATCTAAAGGAACGTATCACCAACGCCATTACAAGCATAACGTCAACTGTGCTAATGCGTGTTCATCAACAGTGGGGAACACGTATTGAAATGTGTTTTCAAAACAATGGCAACCATGTAGAGCATATTATATAAATAAAAATGGTTGTCCATAAAAAAATGTTTATTTTTCCTATGTATGGAAACTTACGGCCCACCCTGTATATATATATAATATATATATATATATATATATATTAATACTTATACCTACTATATATGTAAAGGCTTGAAAGTAATGATGGTAATCATAGTAGTAATAATGTCATAGGAATTTTTATTTTCATCGTTCGGAATTTAATGGATAAAATTTCGTTTTTATGATCTTTTGTAGAAAGAAAAATTTATTTGCTGAAAAATTGGATTCACCAAAATTCGGATGTTGGAAAGTGTGTCTAAACCACGCAAATTTAACATAAAAGGAAGTGCTCGTTCATGGATCATTAAATACTATTCATTTTCATAATTACACACACACACACACACACACACACACACACACACACACACGAGGGCCACTCAATATATTTTGCCCCTTTCTTTCCGCTGGAGCCACCTCTTAATAACCTCATCGTCACTCTGAAACTTTCTTCCACGAAAGGCATCCTTCATTGGCCCAAACAAATGGAAGTCTGAAGGGCCAGATCTGGGCTGTATGGAGGATGGGGTAACACACTGAAGCGCATTTTTGTGATGGCCTCTCTTGTTTGCAAACTGTTGTGTGGTCTTGCGTTATCGTGCAAAAGAAGGACGTCTTCCAGTTTTCTCTCCGGTGGAACTCGCTTTACAGTATACGTCTCTGGAGTCTGTAGGAATGATAGCAATATATGCCTCTGAGTTAATTGTTTGTCCTTTCTTCATAATGTCCACCAGAATCACCCCTTTCATGTCCCAGAAGATGGTGACCATAACCTTTCCTGCAGAGGGAGCCATTTTGAACTTTTTCTTGAGTGGGGAGTCTACGTGATGCCACTCCATGGAATGGCGTTTTGTTTCAGATTCAAAATGGTGTACCCAAGTCTCATCCCCAATTACAATTCGTGAAAGGAAGTCATCCCCTTCTGTCTCGTATCGAGCCAACGACTCGGAAGCAATTTCTTTTCTTTGGGCTTTGTGATCTTGTCAGTCAGTTCGCGAGGAACAAACTGTGAACACAGTTTTGAGTATCCCAGTTGCTGAATTATCGTATTCACACTTCCTTCACTAATTCCTAGCTCCAGTGATAGCTCCTTGTATGTGAGGCGCCGATTTGATCGAATGATGCTGTTAACACGTTGCACAGTGTGAGATGTCACAGCCGATGCCCGGCGACCGCTGCGTGGCTCATCATCGAGGCTGGCTCTCCCTCTCCGATGTCACGTTTAGACCAGCGTCCAACTGTGCTTCGATCAGCATCATCATCTCCGTAAACGTTTTGTAGATGTTTGTGAATATTTCCAACTGTTTCCTTCTCTGCGGTTAAGAACTCAACAACAGCTCTGTTTACGACGCCTATCACTGTCAGACGTTATTTTCGAAATTGCGTTAACCATCGGTTTTATACAAGTAGCGAAGGTTCAAACTGGAGAAATCCGGTTATGTGAAGCGCAGAAAGTTCAAACTTGTTAGTGTTTTAGGTCGACTCTAGAAATATGGGAAAGAAACGCTTCATATTGGTTACGGAATTACTATGACAAACTTCAAATGCAAACTACAAATTGGCGGAATTTGGTTTGTATTTCGTATTTGAAGTTTCTCATCGTAATTACGTAACTAATATGAATTGTTTCTTTTTCATATTTCTAGGTTCGACCTGAAACACCCTGTATGTATGTGTATATATGTATATATATAATGTACGTAAAAACATTGCAGAAATTGATATAAATGTGACGTTTGTTGATATCAAAGACAACTCACGGAAGAAATTAATTATAGGTTGTTGTTGTTGTTGTTTAGCCGATCAGCCCACCCTGATCGAGCAAGCCGGCGGCACGCAGGTAACCGATCACCCTCTCCGGAGTGAACCAGAGGTTCAGCGCACTAGTGATGATGTGTTGTGTTCGTTGTTGTGCTAGAGCGGTACAGTCTGTCATAATGTGTTCAATTGTTTGTGGTGTGTCCTGGCACAGGTGGCAGGTGTCGTCTATGGAGTTGTCTAGTCTGTGTTTATATGTCTGTAAGTTGGGGTGATGTCCACATCGGAATCGTGCTAAGTTAACTCGATCCGATCTGCTCAGGCTGATCTCTGACCTGTTAATGGGTGGCGGCTTCGCACCTAGGACCGCATTCGGACCGAGTCGTGTCAGTGCTTTGTGGGTTAGGTGTGTGTGTGTGTTTTATGTACTGTGATGTCTGTGGGGCGTGGTATGGAATGGAGTATTTGGTTATAATGTGTCTCTGGTGTTACCTTAACGGTGCGAGGTGTTGGTGCATGATTGTACATGTAGTGGCAAGGGTGTTGTGGGTTAGTTGTCGCTGCTGCCATGAATTGTGTTCCCCTCATGTCTAAATGTTCACTAACTTTCAGTATTTTTGTTTCTGTGTGCAGGTGTTCTATTGGTGTTGTTTGAGTGCATCCTGTAATGATACGAAGTGCGTTGTTTTGTATTGTCTGTAAGGTGTTTATGTGTGTGTTTGAGATAATGGGTGCCAAGCATGGGCTAGCATAGTCCATAACTGAGCGAATATATTGTTTGTACATTAATGATGATGTTTCCTGCTGGTGTCCAAAGTTTGTGCCTGTTACTACCCTAAGCGTGTTAAGTCTTGACGTACATTTGTTTTTAATGTCCTGAATGTGGTTTGCAAAAGATAATGATGTGTTGTATGTGACCCCAAGTATTTTGGTCCTGAGTGTGTGTGGAATGTTGGTGTTGTTTAGTGTAATCTGTGGAATTACCTGGTGTTCTTTTGTGTTGCTTGTAAGCAAGGTGATGGTTGATTTTGTGGGCGCTACTTTGAGTCTATTGTGTGTGAGCCAGTCTTGTATACTGTTTATGTATGTTTGTAGGTTATTTGTAGCGGTGTTGATGTTGTTGTTGGTGGATGTTAGAGTGATGTCATCTGCATATGATGATAAGGTAAGCTTGTTATCTATGGGTGTTGGAATGTCATGCATGTATAAGTTGAAGAGTGTTGGTGAGAGAACAGAGCCTTGAGGGACCCGTTCGGAAAAAGCTTGTTTTTGGATGACTTGCCATTAAATGTGACACGAGTATCTTCCTGAGAGAGAGTTGCTCAGCCACCTTTTGGTGTTATTGTGCATGTTTGTGTTGAGTATTTTATTTATGAGAGGGAAGCGTGGGATAGCATCAAATGCTTTACTAATGTCTATTGTTGCTAATAGTGTACGTTGAGCTGGTCGTCTGGAGTTGATGCCATCCATGATGTGCTGCGTGAGGTTAGTGAGTAATGTCGTGGTTGAGTGGTGAGGTCTGAATCCATGTTGAGTAGGCGATAGTGGAATGTGTGGGTTGGTGATTTGTAAGATTAGTCTTTCTGTTACTTTGGAAGGTGTGCATAGTAAAGTAATGGGTCTATAGGAAGCTGGTTCTGTTGGATTTTTGTTTGGTTTGAGTAGTGTAATAATTTTACCTTGTTTCCATATGTCAGGAATAATAGTGTTGGTATGAATATGTGCTGATATTTGTGAGAGCTACTATTCCTTGTGGGCCCAAGTGTTTAAGGTGTATGTTAGATATGTTGTCTGGTCCAGAAGCCTTCGAATTCTTAATGTTTTTGATGATCTTGGTGGTTTGGTCTGTATTGAAGGGTGTAATGGTCGTGTCGAGTCTGTAGGTTTTCTTGTGTCTGGCTGTTTGTCTGTCTGCGTGTTTCTGGTTGTTGTCTCTGTTTAAGTGACTTATCTTTGCGTAGTGATTAACTAGAATGTTAGCTTGTGTGTATGTTGAGATATTATTTTGGCTGCGACAGATAGCCGCGTGTGAGGTGTGAATGCCGCTGTTAGAGTGGGTAATGCTGTTTATAGTCTTGTATAGCCTGGATGTATCTGTGGAGTGGTTTAGTGTTATGAATTCCCTGAATGTTTCCGTTTGTTTTTCTTTGAGTTTGTTGTTTATTTCTGTGTTGAGCTGTTGTATCTGCTGTTTTATGGCTTCTGTGTGTGGTGTTTGTGTTATATTTGAGGTTGTTACGTTGCCTTATGAGGTGGGCTATTTCTCTAGTGTAATTTGGGTTGCATTTCCTAATGTTGCCCTTGGGTATGTATTTGTTTGCATTATTGATAATCTGATTAAATGTCTTGAGTGTTGTATGATGTTTATGATGGGTGTGCTGTTTAATGTGGTGAATTGTTCCTCAGTCTGTATTTTGAACTGTTCCCAATCACTTTCTTGTAATTTTTGTAAGTGTGCCTAAGGCTGTTGGGGCAGAGTGTAGAATGTGTTGTAATGATGATGGGCAGGTGGTCTGATGACAGTTGTTTTTCTGTTCTCCATTGTGTGTGTTGCTAGTGAGGGGGAACAGAACGTTATGTCTGGGGAGGAGTTTGAGTATCCTGCTTGATGTGGTATGTGTGTATGTTCTTCTGTATTGTTAAGAATGAAGAGGCTGTTTAGTTGTGTGGCTATGTTGGCGCCTCTGGTGTTGTTTTGGTTGTGCAGGTACCAACTAGTGTCTTTGGCGTTGAAGTCTCCTCCTAAGATGACATTAGTGAGAGAGGCAAGATTGTGTAACTGTGGATTGTAATTGGTTGGCACCTGAGGTGAACTATCTGGTGGGATGTAAATGTTGATTAGTGTGGTGGTGTGTTTTGCGCGTGTTTTAATGTTAACTGCCTGTATTTCTATCGTGTTATCTGCTTGGATTGTGTTTGTAATGTTTTCGGTAGCATCAGTGTAGCTAATGCTTTTACGTATGTAAGTGATGAGTCCACCCCCGTTACCCCCAGTACGATCTTGACGGATCGCCGTGAAGTCAGGGATGGTGGGTGTTTTGTGTGTGCGTTTTAGTTTTGTTTCTTGTATAAGTGCTATGTGAATGTTTTGTTTGTGTACGAATTCCCTAAGCTGCATTATTTTGTTTGTGAGGCCATCTACGTTGTACTGTAATATGTTAATATTATACTTCTGTGTGTGTGTCATGGTGCTATTGTGTCTGTCTTTGTGTATGGTGACATGTGTAAGTTGTAGTGGGGCCTGGATTAGTCTTAATGTCGCCGGAGAGTAAGAGTAGACCGGGGAGCACGCAATTGCTCCCGTAATGAAAAAATAGCACGCTGAGAATAGGTCCGGCCCCGGGAGCGATCGGCACTCTGACCGTGCCACGCAACAGGCCGTCGACTGCCAGTCTGGCCAACCGTAGACAGCCCGCTGCACGGAGATTTGAGGAAGTTTGGCCACCAGCGCGTTGATGTTTTGGTTTGACGTCGTCGCCTCTTCGCGTTGACGTGTCCCGCGCTGGAGGATGCAGCCACTGTTAGAAGCTTCCTCGTCAGCTGGGTTGTTTTGTTGTTGTTGTTAGCCGATCAGCCCACCCTGATCGAGCAAGCCGGCGGCACGCAGGTAGCCGATCGCCCTCTCCTGAGTGGACCAGAGGTTCAGCGCACTAGTGATGTGTTGTGTTGTGCTAGAGCGGTACAGTCTGTCATAGTGTGTTCAATTGTTTGTGATGTGTCCTGGCACAGGTGGCAGGTGTCGTCTGTGGAGTTGTCTAGTCTGTGTTTATGTCTGTAAGTTGGGGTGATGTCCACAGCGGAATCGTGCTAAGTTAACTCGATCCGATCTGCTGAGGCTGGTCTCTGACCTGTCAATGGGTGGCGGCTTCGCACCTAGGACCGCATGACCGCATTCGGACCGAGTCGTGTCAGTGCTTTGTGGGTTAGGTGTGCGTGTGTTTTTTCTCTACTGTGTGATGTCTTTGGGGCGTGGTATGGAATGGAGTATTTGGTTATAATGTGTGTCTGGTGTTACCTTAATGGTGCGAGGTGTTGGTGCATGATTGTACATGTTGTGGCAAGGGTGTTGTGGGTTAGTTGTCGCTGCTACCATGAATTGTGTTCCCCTCATTTAAATTTCCCTAACTTTCAGTATTTTTGTTTGTGTGCAGGTGTTCTATTGGTTTGAGTACATCCTGTAATGATACGAAGTGCGTTATTTTGTATTGTCTGTAAGGTGTTTGTGTGTGTTTGAGGTAATGGGTGCCCAGCATGGGCTAGCATAGTCCATAACTGAGCGAATATATATTGTTTGTATATGATTGTTGTTGTTTCCTGCTGGTGTCCAAAGTTTGTGCCTGTTAGTACGCTAAGCGTGTTAAGTCTTGACGTACATTTATTTTTAGTGTCCTGAATGTGGTTTGCAAAAGATAATGATGTGTTGTATGTGACCCCAAGTATTTTGGTCCTGTGAGTGTGTGGAATGTTGGTGTTGTTTAGTGTAATCTGTGGAGTTATTTGGTGTTCTTTTGTGTTGCTTGTTAGCAAGGTGATGGTTGATTTTGTGTGCGCTACTTTGAATCTATTGTGTGAGAGCCAGACTTGTATACTGTTTATGTATGTTTGTAGGTTATTTGTAGCGGTGTCGATGTTGTTGTGGGTGGATGTTAGTGATGTCATCTGCATATGATGATAAGGTAAGCTTGTTATCTATGGGTGTTGGAATGTCATGCACGTATAAGTTGAACAGTGTTGGTGAGAGAACAGAGCCTTGAGGGACCTCGTCCGGAAAAAGCTTGTTTTTGGATGACTTGCCATTAAATGTGACAGGTGAGTATCTTCCTGAAAGATAGTTGCTCAGCCACCTTTTGGTGTTATTGTGCATGTTTGTGTTGAGTATTTTGTTTATGAGAGGGAAGCGTGGGATAGCATCAAATGCTTTACTAATGTCTATTGTTGCATAGACAGCAATTATTAATTATAGGTTTAGTATAAAGACTTCCCTCTTAGACTATCGATAGTGATAATTGGCTTCAGGAACTAATTTTTGATATAAGTAGCGAACATGATGCTCTTATTATGGGAGATCTTAATCCACCTTACAGGGACTGGGGTGGTCTTTTGCAATCTAATTCCGGTCGTCGGCTGTACGACCGTTTGCTTGAAAGTTTTTTCAAATGGTCAAGGAACCGACTGGAGAACACAATATTCTAGATTGATTTAAGTACAGACCTTCGACTTAATTGATATCATCTCCGTAGGAGACTATTACTCCACCAGTGATCACAGGCAAGTAACATTTGAAATAGAAATTAATGTTCATAATTCGGAAATCCTGGCATAAGTTTTGGATTTTAAGAGAGCTAAATTTTGTTACATGAAACTGCAACTTTCGACCCATAATTGGGATGAGGCTCTATCGCATAATGATATCACTGGCACATGCACTTTTATAATTACTAGCAAAAGTAGGCCCTACGGACCCATTTAGCTAGACCTGCGGTGCTGGGACCTTCGGTCTCGGTAACTGGGGGCCCTGCGGCCCCGAATTACTGGGGAGTACATAGTTTTCGGTCAGTAAAACTATAGAAAGGAACGCATCCATGAAAATCTTAAGCTTCACAAATCTTGATACAATGGGTTCGGATGTGAAGCTTAAGATTTTCGTGCTGCGTTCTTTTCTATACGTATTTTTATTGACCGATAATTGAACTTTCAGTAATTGAGGTGGGGGGGGGGTCAATTATTCGGTCAATAAAACTAGAAAAGAACTCGGCAATGAAAATATTAAGTTGCAAGAGCAAGAAGTTGAAACAAAGCAAAGCGCATTTATTTCTATGTTCAGAATCGCTTAATAGTAAATACATGGTGTCTTCGGACGGATGGACGGACAGACAGACAGACCTGGTTTTTTATAGTATAGATTTTAAACGTTTAGAATCAAGTAACATCCTATTACGTAAAAAGAGACTGGCGAAGTCTGTTAAACCTAAATGGTGAAATGCTGAAATTAAAAGTAGCTTAACGTTAAAAAGGAACGCGTATTTCAAATTTAATGAAACCAATAATTTTTCCTCTGAAAATGATTAAAAGCTATTATTGTTAGGAATAAAAAAGTAGCTTCGCAGACTGTTGGTACACTCATAGTAGAAAACAAAAAAAAAAATTACGATGACTTACAAATGACGGAAGTTTTAAATAAATTCTTCTCTTCCGTGTTTACTAACGAAAATATGAACAACATTCCTGTTCCCATAATCATGCTCAGTGATGACCAGTTAAAGTTCACGATTTTACCAATAGTGAAAACGAAGTGCTCTCAGCCATAAGTAAAATTGATCCTAATAAAATTCCCGGTCCAGATAAGCTCTACCCAAGGGTACTTAAAGAAGTGAAGTGCGCAATAGTCTCTCCTCTTGCATATATATTTAATAATAATAATTATTATTACATATATATATTTAATAGATCGTTACAGTCTGGAGAAATTCCGGTCGATTGGAAACTTGCAAACATTACGCCAATATTTGAAAAAGGGGACAAATCGCTCCGGGTAAATTATCGCCCCCATCACTCCATCAGCCTCACTTCAGTAGTTGGTAAACTTAGGGAGACTATCGTTAGGGACAAAATAGTTAATCAATTAGAAATTAATAAATTAATCAAAGATTCTCAACACGACTTTCGACGTAATCGTTCTTGTCTTAGTAATTTGCTCGATTTCTTTAATGATATTGTAAATACTCGTACATATGACGAGAGTAAAACCGTAGATATTATAATTTACATATTTCGATCTTCAAAAAGTGCTTAATAAAGTGTCATATAGAAGATCATTAGCTAAACTTCATTCTCACGGAATTGATGGTAATGTTTTCAAATGGATCTAAAATTGGCTTAGTGAACGTAAACAAATTGTGGTCATTAATGGCAAAGCGTCTCACTGGAAAAGTGTAACTAGCGACGTGTCGCATGGATCAGTTCTGGGACAAGTTGTTCTTATTATTTATATCAATGACATCGACTTGGGAATTAAGAATATAATTTCAAAATTTGCGGATGACACCAAACTAGGGGGACAAACAAAATCAGCGGCAGAACGTTCGCAGATTCAAAAAAATATTAATAACTCGAGTGGGCGGAAATTGGGCAAATGAACTTTAATGTAAAACATCGGTAGAAACAATATTAAAGAAAAGTATTTTATACGCGACAAGACACTAACTCGTGTTACGGAAGAAAGAGATTTAGGTGTTATTGTTGCCGACACTCTTAAACAGAATAAGCAATGTATCGAAGTCGTCAGAAAAACAAATATAATCTTAGGATTTATGAGTAGATCGTTTGAGTTTGTCGGAGAAAACAATGCTGACATTATATAATTCCTTAGTACGCCCCCAACTCGCAATACTGCATCCTGGAAATATTTGTTTTAGCGCACATCGGTGTTTTTCGATTAAAACATTTTTCTGGTCAATTTTCAGTCGTTTTGCACGAATCGTTTTTATCTAGTGATTTCACCATTTTTTTTTTTTTTTTTTTTCCCGCTCGTTTAGTAGCCGTATTCGTGATATATTGAGGTTTTCGCTCTTCATTTAGTTATCAGCCGTACCTTATTCGCGATATCTTGTGCCTTTCCTTTGATCTTGATTTTGAGGAGCTGATCCGCCATATGTTAGGTTAGGTTATTCATTAGGGAAAGATGAAAACCTATTTTTCTTGTAAATTTTTGGTAGTTTTACGAATCTGATGTCCGTTTTCTGTGCAAACGCGTAGTTTTTGCGATATCTTCAAGTGAAGATATCTAAAAAAGTATACATTTGCACAGGAAACGGATGTCAGATTCGTGCAAAACGACTAATAAATAATTGACCAGAAAAAAGTTTGTCGAAAAACACCGATGTGTGCTAAAACGAATATTTACCCTGCGTCCAATTCGGGTGTCCATATTTACGACAGGACAGAGACAGAATGGAAGGAGTGCAGCGACGGGCTACTAAGATGATTCCTAGACTTAGAAACAAATTATACGCTGCCCGATTAGAAACGTTAAATTTATTCTCACTCGTAAAAAGGCGAATTCGAAGAGATTTCATTCAGGTTCTTAAAATGATTAAAGGCTTTGATAATGTCGATGCCAAAAAACCATTCACCTTCAAGAATGCAGACAGAACTCGCGGTAATGGTTCCAAATTAGTGAGAAAACAATTTTAATGAAGCTGAACATTTTTTCTACAATTGTATAGTTAATTTGTGGAATGGATTTTCTGCCAGCATAATTCAAGGTAATTCGCACGAATCCTTTAAAAAGAAACTAGATGCTTATCTTGCCTTAAACCTCTGGTTGGAAGAATATTTTAGCGCATAGAAATGTTGTAGAATTTTCACTTGGATTCCCTCCTCTGTACTTCAAAATGTTCACTTCATCTTTAAATTCTTTCCTAACTTTCAACCTCTTTTTCTGTTTTGTTTTGAAACTTTCATTTGTCTTTAAATTTTCTTCCTTCTTTCAACCCTCCTTAAACAGACAGCCTCGTAAGGACCAGCCGGTATGTTGCTGTTTGTATTCCTTTGTTGTGTGTGTGTATGTATATATATATATATATATATATATATATATATATATATATATATATATATTAGTGATGTAGGTCACATCCGCATCCGCGGAACATCCGCACATTTTCTCGCATCCGCATCCGCACTTTGGACTGCGGATGTCGTGCGGATGTGGACCGTTGAGATAAAACGTCATTAATAAGCGGAAATTATCAAATTCTACTATATTAATAGAACTAGTTCATTGTGCGCAAAAGTGATGCAAGCGACAAGACGAGAGGCTGTTCTTGTATGAAGTTACTCTCTTGCAACCTACTTAGATCCACGTTACAAAGCTAAGTTATTTTCACCTAGTACATTAGAACGAGTTAAATCATCACTTGGCAAAGCAGTTGAAGAGCTTCAATCTCTTGAATCTGTCGCTTCGCCACCCACCAAAAGAATAAAAGTTTCAGTGACAGAACCAACACCTTCAACAAGCAAATCTATCACAGAATCTGTCTCTCAGTTTCTTGAGTCAAGCAGCAATGACGAGACCTACGCGATGTCAAAAGATGTAGTAAAAATGATCGAGAGCTATCACCAAGAAAAACGCCTGGCTGCATGTGACAATCCTATTAGTTGGTGGAAAAATACGCAGAATATCTATCCATACTTGAGTAAACTTGCAAGGAAACATTTAGCCTGTCCTCCAACAAACGTACCAAGCGAGAGATTATTTAGCAGTGCTGGATTAATATATGATGAAAAGAGAAACAGACTGGCAGCAGAAAAGGCAGAAAAATTAATGTTCCTTAAGCATAACCTTCCTATAATTAAGTTTGAACATTAAACGATGAACATCTTAGTTTACTTTATTTTAATTACTCATTTATAAATATGCCTAATAAAACTTTAAACTTAATATAAATAGTTATCAAGCTAATTAAAGATCTCTTTCTATAAGGGTGGAGGTTGGGGAAAGAGGTCGGTGGGGTCATTTGAGTTGGGTTCACATCCCATATCCTGGTAACACAATTATGGTTTCTAATTGTGGCTGAAACTCAACAAAATATAACGAATTTATTTGCAGACGAATTCACTAATTGATTTCTATATTAGTTAGATGCTTGATATTATTTTATATGTTCAGAGAAAAGTACAGCAATTATTGTACAATTAATCAATTATACTACATTATAGCTACAGCTCTCTCTATATAATAACTTATTATATACGTTAAACACAACAAATCTCGAATATATCCTAAAAAATAACGAAAATGTAGGCATCCGCATCCGCATCCGCGGATGTTGAAATCAAACATCCTCATCCGCATCCGCGGATGTGAAAAAAATGACATCCGCTACATCACTAATATATATATATATATATAATAGTCCGAATAAGTAATGGTAAATGACATACTATAGCTGGATCCTATCTGCTTTGCAGATAGCTGGTGAGGGAAGCTATATTTTTGGGACCTCTTTGCGAGTGACCCGACTGACCCGTTGCCCACGTCGAGCTAGCATCATGAAAAAGAAAAAACTATAGTATTTGTCATTTACCATTACTTATTCGGACTATAGTGGATTTAATTTTCCTAGAGGACTTCCTTGTTCCATGCACGGTCTGTGTGTATCATAAAAAACCTCAGGGAACCATTCTGAGTTCATTCCCATATATATATATATATATATATATATATATATATATATATATATAATATATATATATATATATATATACTGTATACGGTGTTTCACAACCGGTCTGCATACTTTGGGGGGGTGATATCGAATAAAGAAGTTAATACAACATTGGTGCTATTTCCAACCGTTGCGGAGCTACGGACGTTTTAAAATGTACGGAAAAAAAATAAACGAGAGTATTAATCTGATGTATTTATTGCTACATTTTATGAGATACACCTTATAAATGTTCAAAATGTCCGCTTCGGTTTTCAATGCACAACTTTGCTCGTTCTAAACAAGAGTCCACTGCCCATTGAATCATTTCGGGGTGTTCCCGTATGTAAGCAGCAGGCATCCATAATCCGACGCGAGAGTTCCTCTCTCGTTTGTACTTTGGTCTTGTAGACCATCTCTTTCATAAGGCACCATAAAAAGAAATCTAACCGGGTTAGGTCCGGAGATCTCGGGGCCACGATATTGGACTAGCACGACCAATCCAACGATTCCCGTACCGCTGATTCAAGTAATCTGTAATATGACACACAAGTAGGGATTTGTTGTTTGCACATCTTAAAACGTCCTTAGACTCCGTACCTCCGCAACGGTTGGAAATAGCACCTATGTTGTATTAACTTTTTTACTCGATATCATCCCCCCATAAAGTATGGCAGACCGGTTGTGAAACACCCTGTATATTTTGCAGTGTGTGCGCGCGCGCGCCAGTCAGAGATGGTGTTTTTTTTTTTTTTGTGAACATTAAAAACTGTTTATAAAAATTCCGCAAACCTTTTTACTGTCGAAAAAAAAGGTTTGCCTTGGTTAGGTTAGTTAAATTTAGGTTAGGTAGATTAGAGAGTATCTCGCTATTTAATGAGTTTATAGAAATAACCTTTCGAGTCCCAGTTGCTTCCGAAGCACTTATCACGACGTCCTTCTAGGTTTGATGGTACTAAAGTTTGGTTTGGTTAGGTTAATTTTTTCAGATATGGATTTAAAAAAACAATACCTCGCTTTTGCGGAGATGCGTAGTGTGTGTGTGTGTGTGTGTGTGTGTGTGTGTGTGTCCAAGAATGGTATTGTAATATATTGGAAAAGTTCCAAAAAATTATTCGAATTAGTTTTATGAACGTAACTAAAATTTTACGACTTTGGCAACTTCATAAAAATTTGTTTTCAGTCAATTTCAAGTTTCGGAAATGAAATATTCATTACCAAAAATGAAAAACCATCAGTTTTAAAAGAAACTGAAGTTCAGTGTTACTTTAGATTCTCTCTGTCTATCTATCTATGTCTATCTGTCTGTCTGTCTGTCTGTCTGTCTGTCTGTCTGTCTGTCTCTCTTGCGGATGATCTAAAACTTAAAACAGACAGGGGAATGTTGATGGGTATTTTACCGCGGATGAATGCCAGTGACCACGCGCTCAGTAAGGTTATTGGCGTCAACGAGAGGGTGCAAGACTTGTGCGTTCCACTGGGCGTGAGGTTTGTTGACCCCTTCGACGTGTTTTCGGGTAGGTGGGACCTTTATCAAAGAGATGGTCTCCACCTCAATGACAAGGGTAAAGGTGTGCTGGGCATGCTGCTCAACCGGTACCTATACCGTATGGTGAGGTCAAGCCCGGGAATTGATGATGGGTCCCCAACGGGGGATGATGATGAGCCGGTGGCGGACGTACCTTCAACTAAAGGGTGCGTTCATGTACAGGTGGGTGACCCTCCTTCCCCGTTGGAGGGGCTCAGACTCATGCGGAAGTTGCCCCCTCGTTGGTGAAGGGCTCTTCAACTCTCGACAGCCCTGGCTGTTCGGGAAACGGATCGTGCTAGGGGGCGGTCAGAATGGGAAAGCTCCCTCCGTGCAGTGCTTTTTAATGCTAGGTCGATTAGGAATAAGTTTTGCGAGCTACAGGCGCTCTTAGCATCAGAATACCAGGATATCGTTGCTATCACCGAGTCCTGGATTCATACTGATCGTAGGGACTACGTTGGGGAGTTCGAGATTCCCGGGTATAGTGTGTTTCAGAAGGACCACACCCGTGGGGAGGGGGGAGGGGTACTAATATATGTGAGGGACACGTTGAGTTTGGTTGACTGCCAGTTCCGATCGGAACGGGGGCTGCTTGGCGCCGATCTGAATTTGGCAGGGGCGAACTATAGGTTAATCTTGGTGTACAGACCTCCGCATCTCCTTCTCGAGGAGGATATAGCCCTGTACACCGAACTCCGTAGCCTGCTAGGGGACAGGGTGTGTGTAGTTTTACGAGATTTGAACTGTCGCGGCATAAGCTGGGAAGACAGGACTGCTGATGTCGAAGGGAGGAGGCTAGTTGACTTTGCTGATGAGAACTTCCTGACTCAGTGCGTCAATGGGCCTACACGAGGCGAAAGCGTTCTAGACTTATTATTCACGACCGAAGACAACCTCGTCAGTGGCCTGACCGTTGCCGAATCGTTGGGAGGGAGTGATCACGGTCTGATTAGGTTCTGTGTCTGCGTCCCTCGGGTGAAGCGTAGTAACTGGAGAGGCAGTAAGCTCGATCTACGGCGGGCGGACTTTGTTAGCCTCCGGGATAGCGTAAGTGAGATGGGGTTAGAGGTTGGCGGCGATGTTGAGTGAGTGAGTGAGTGTGGAGTGCATTCCGGGACCAGTTTAGGATGCTGCAGTCTGCTGCCATACCCTCAAAACCGGTCACCCCCCTTGCTTCAACGCAGCCTAAGTGATTCAGTCGTGACATCGCTTCAGCTATACGAAATAGGAAAGCTGCGTATAGGAGGGCGAAGGCCAATCGTTCCCATGAGAACACTGTGGCGTATGTCCGCCTGTGCAGGGAAGTGAAGACGAATGTTAGGATAGCCAAACGTAACGAAGAACTCCGGGTGACAAGCCTATGCAAGACGAACCCAAAGGAATTCTTCAGTTATGTTAATAGTAGAAAGCCCATTAGAAGCATGATAGGCCCGTTAAAGGACCCAGCAGTGCGCTGCGGACTTCCGACGCGGACTTCGCTAATGTGCTGAATGAGTACTTTGCGGGAGTGTTCACCAGGGAGGACACCGCGTCATCCCCGAGCTAGACGTCAGGCATGACGGTGCTGGCATGGATAGTGTTCGGTGTACCGCGACAGTCGTTGCCGATAGAATAGATAAACTGAACTCGTTTAAGGCTCCTGGGCCAGACCAGTTCCTCCCCAGAGTGTTGCGGGAAGTGCGCGACCAGGTGGCTCCCCACCTGTCTACAGTCTTCAACAAATCGTTGGAGACGTGCCTGGTGACTGGAGAGAAGCCAACGTGACCCCTATCTTTAAGAAAGGGGATCACGAAAGTCCAGGGAACTACCGTCCCATTAGTCTCACTTCGGTCGTAGGTAAATTATTAGAGGAGATAACAGCGGATAGGATCGTTGACCATTTGGATTCCTACAAGCTGCTTGGGGACTCCCAACATGGGTTTAGACGGCATAGGTTGTCTCTCACCAACTTGCTCGAGTTTTTCCACGTCATGTTGAGTATGATAAGAGTAGGGCGATTGATCTACTTTATCTCGAATTTGAGAAAGCCTTTGATAAGGTACCTCACCGCGGCTAATGGCCAAAGTGCGAGCGCTGGGTATTGGTGGGGAAGTAGGTAGGTGGATTGAAAACTGGCTGAAGAATAGGCGGCAGAGGGTTGTAATTAAAGGGGTTAGCTCGGGTTGGGCCTCGGTCACTAGCGGGGATCCTCAGAGTTTCGTTTTTGGGCCACTGTTGTTTAGCATTTGCATAAATGATATCGACGCTGGCATTGTCAGTAGGATCGCCAAATTCGCTGATGACACCAAGCTTTGGGCCAATGTTGGAACGCCCGAAGCGATCGAGCAAATGCGTGCGGACCTACATAGGATACGAGAGTGGTCCATAAAGTGGCACATGCCGTTTAACTTGGGTAAATGCAAGGTGATGCTACGCCAATCCCAAGTCGGACTACTACATGTTGGGGAGTAATATCGAGGCTACTGATTTGGAAAAGGACTTGGTTGTGCTAATTAGCAGCGATCTTAAATTTACCAAACTGCGTAGAGGTGGAAAAGCCCAGAAGTTGTTGGGTTATATGAGGAGGCAATTTCGATTTCGAAACAAGGAGATTGTGCTCTCTTTCTACAATTCCCTGATCGGCCGCACCTGAGTATGCTGTGCATTCTGGTCGCCCACCATCAGGAAAGATATTGAGAGGCTGGAGCGAATGCAGGCGAGGAGCCACAAAGTTAATCCCTTCCGTTAGGCATATGAGCTACAATCGACGGTTACGCGCCCTGAATTTGTTTTCGCTGGAAACTCGGAGGCTGCTCAGTCAACTCATCGAGGTTTTCAAGCTCTTACACGAGTTCGACGATGTCGATTTTAGAAGCATGTTTAGTTTAAATAACTCGACTCGCAACAATGGTTGGAAGTTGGATTTGAAACGGTTTAACACTAGTGTATGGGAATTACTTTACCTATAAGATCTGTGACACGTGGAACAGGTTATCTTCAGAAGGTGTGAACAGTTCCTCTGTGGATCAGTTCAAGAAAAGGTTAGGCCAAATCGCACACTATTTGAGGGTGTGTGTTATTTTCTTCTAGGGTGGCTGTTCGAGAAGCTAGCTCTGACAATGTGTAGGAATTTTTCCCTGGCACTCGTTGCCATTGGTACCTCCTCGGTACGGGCCGCAAGGTCTTTTGAGGTACTTCTTGTCCCCCCCCCTCTCTTTCTCTCTCTCTCTCTCATATATATATATATATATATATATATAATATATGAGAGAGAGAGAGAGAGAAAATTATTTGAAGGCCTTTCCTTGACGCGGTGTACTGCTGAATATGCGAAAGACCTTGAAATAATTTTTTCCTTGTAGGACTGCATCATTCATTCATTTCACATGTTTAAGTGAGATTGTGTGTATCATAAAATATCTAACGGGACCATTTTGAGTTCTTTTTTTATATATATATATATATATATATATATATATATATATATATATATATTATGAACTCAGAATGGTCCCCTTAGATATTTTGAAACAAGGAACTCTTCTGGGAAAATTAAATCCACTCTAGTCCGAATAAGTAATGATAAATGACAAACACTATAGTTTTTCTTTTTTATGATGTTAGCCCGACGTGGCAACGGATCACTCGCAAAGAGGCCCCAAAATATAAGTTCCCTCACCTCCGAATTTTTAGATCCAGAAAAGATAAGCTTCCATCACTTTCTTTTTCAACCGTGAACTTAATAGATGGGACTAAATTGTTGACAATGTTGAGCCTACCAAGAAATAAGTCAACATCCAAATTGTTATGCCAAAGGCATAAAATAAAATATCTATATATCGGTACCGAACAAGGTTAAAATTAACAATAGTAGGCAAAATTCTGCTTTAAAAAACTTCCATAATAAATTAACTAATACCGGCTTATCTTTTCTGGATCTAAAAATTAGGAGATGCTTGAATCAGTTCAAATTTGAAGTCTATCACAAGCCTACTAATAATAACTCTTATGTGCATTTTTATTCTGACCATCATCCCTCGATTAAATCTTCTATTTTCTCTGCTATGTTTCTTAGAGCATTGAGAGTTGTCAGTCCTGAATTTTTAGATTCCGAGTTATGCAATATCATGAATATTGGTTCTAAATTGTTATCCTATTTCATTTTTAGATAACTGCCTGAGGAAAGCCAGGAATAGGTATTATAATAGTGTAACTGTAAAGGAATTTGAGCGTAAAAATATCTTTAGCCTACCTTACCATGTTAATTTTCAATATCTTCCGCCTTTACTTAAAGCAATTGGTATCAACGTAGTCTTTAAGTATAATAATACTGTTAAATCACGCCGAATAAAGAATAGCCTGGATAATGCAGTTGGCTGTGTGTATTCGATCGGATGTACACAATGCAACTTAGTATATATAGGCCAAACGCAGTGGCGGTCCTAGCTTACATGACGCCCTGGGCGAACCTCACCTTCAGCGCCCCCCCCCCCCCCCTGTTCGCCAACACACACACATTCGAATCCCCCCAAAATAAAGGACAGACATAACTCTTTCACAAAATAACTTTTTATTGGACTAATTGTTGGAACTTCAGAACCAAAACAAAGACTCAAATTTCTGAATTTTACAAATCCTTCATCACGTAAATAGAATAACTCACTTAAGAGAATGTAATTATGATACTATGAACAGGAAAAATACAAATTAAATTGCACAACTGCCATAAATAAACTAGAGAATCAAATTTCTAAATTGTACAAATGCTCTATCACATAAATAGAATAAGACACTTAAGAGAGGGTAATTATTATGCTACACTTTGAACAAGAAACAAAATAAATTGCACCACAGCACAACTGCCATCTAAAGCCTGACTCTTCTTACCTTCCTTGATGCAAAGTCATGAATTAAATCATCATATGAAATCTGCTCAGCAATTGTATGATTTATACTGATGATGGCCAGACCGGTAAGGCGTTCCTGTGACATAGTTGACCTCAGGTAGGATTTGATGAGCTTCAGCTTTGAAAAGCTCCTCTCTGCTTCAGCAACAGTGACTGGAAGAGTAAGACCAATTCTGAGAGCAGTCCACAAATTTGGATATATTTCAGAGAGCTCCCTTTCATGGATAAATGTCAGCAGTTCAAGCAAGGATATGGTCTTTGATGGCAAGTCAGGCAAGTTCTTCAGCTCCTGTGCAAGCTCTCTGCCATCCAAGTCAGATTGTCCCTTAAAGTGTAGTGTAGTACTAAGGTTCACACATTGTTCTGTCAGCTCCTCAAATGTGAGATTTTGGAAATGTGTCAGCACTCCAAACTTCTCTCCCACAATTTCCAACGTGGAAAATCTTTCCTGAATGGCTGATGTTGCAGCATCAACCACTGCATTGAAAAATGTCACCTCCAGCTTCTTCAAAGCATCAATCAAGGGCTCATCAGATGCTTCATAGGAGAAGTGCCGCTTTGTGGACCTCAGCCGTTTTTGTTTTAACACAGCCTCCACATTCATTTGTTCACAGATATCTGTGGCTGCCATTTGTGCAGCCACAAAACCTGTTGCCCTGTAATTGCGGAGACCTCTCTCTGTTTTTTTTAGGAGATTTACTGCAACATCAACGTGCATGCTAGGAGACTGCATCTGCTTGCTCACATGCTGAATTTGGCACAACAGGTCATGCCACACCACTGAACAAATGGCGAAGCGGTATGACCCAACCTCCTCTGACAGAGATTGAGCCTCGACCTTTATTACAGAGTCTTTGGTGTGGTCCCTCACCTCGATCAGTGCATCTCTCACTGCAGCTGCCTGATATCTCAGGGGCTCCACACTCTTGATCTTGCTTTCCCACCTTGTATCAGACCACATCTTCAATGTGATGTTCACATGTTTTTTCAAAATGGCCCATCGTTGTGTGGAGGCTGAAAACAAGTTGTAAAGCTTCTGCAAGATGCCAAAGTAACTTGTGGCATCAATAGATCCCTTAGCAGCATCGGCCACAAGCAAATTCAGAGAATGAGCCCCACATGGAACAAACAGAGCTCTGGGATTAATTTCTAGGAGCCTGGATTGAACACCCTTGTTTTTTCCCCTCATGTTGGCCCCGTTGTCGTATGATTGTCCTCTACAGTCCATGAAAGGAACTTTTAGCTCCTCCAGTCTCTTCAGAATCAGAGATGCCAAATGTTGACCAGTGGACTCCTCTGCCTCCAAAAACCCCATGAAATGTTCCTTTATATGGGGCTTCCCCTCCAGTGACACAACCCGAATCACAACTGACAACTGTTCAGTGTGGCTGATATCTGGAGTGCAATCTAGAATTATTGAAAAAAACTTTGATTGTTTGATGTCGCTCACCATTGCTGAAATGGTCTTGCTGCTCGACAAATCAATGAGTTCGTTTTGTATGTGGTGGCCGAGGTAGCTGGTGTGACTGGAGGTCCCTTTTTGGACACGGTTAATGTGCTCTTGCATTATAGGATCAAATTGTGCCATCAGTTCAACTTCTTTCAGAAAATTGCCATTTGATGGTGAGAACAATTTTTCTGTATGTCCCCTTAGTGCCAAATTCCTAACTGCCAGAGAATGCACAATAGCAGTGAGACGTGTCAGCACCGCTCTCCATCTCAACTTCTCAGCCTCCAGAAGTGCCATCTCCTGCTTGTCAATGGTCTCCCCCTTTCTCATCCTCACTGCCAGTTCTTTCCAGATTTTCATAGAATTTAGGTGTTCTGAACTGTTGTCATGTGATGTGAGCAATGAGCTTGCATGCTTCCAGTCCGAGAGTCCCAAACTTGTTAAATTTATTTTCCTCTTGGAAAATAATGTACAACAGAAACAGAAAAGGCTGTTGTTTTTTAAGGAATAGACCAACCAACTTCTGGTTATATTTTCCCCACTAACCAATGACTTCCTGAAGTATTGATGGTGGAAACTTCTTCCGTCACTGTCGTTTCTAGGGAATACAAAGTCAGATGGTACTTGACTTGGTCCCCTGGAAACCAGTTGTGTCCGAATTCTCTCAGTCAGAACTGAAGGCCAGTTAGCAGGGTCGGTGGACAGAGACTCATCCTCAGGAGGCGATTCTGCTCCAGGCATTTCTAATAGAAAGAACAAGAGCATTACTCATTAGTATACACACCTAAGTTAGATAACATTATTCACAGCACTTTGTTATGGTGGTGGTGTTATGGAATTATGGTGGTGAAACACCACACATACCCAGTAACCCAGACCCAGTGATAATAACATTATAATTTATAACTGTTTGCAAAATGCTTTGCAGGGATGCACACACATACACACACACGCACACACTCACAGACATATGTGCACACAAACTCACCTGAAGAGTCCTGCCGGGGAGAAGTAGAAGCAAATGGGTCTTCATCCTCAGGATCAGACTGCATTTGTGGAGACATATGTGAGGCTGAGGAGGTAGATGGCTCCTCAGCCTCAATAATGGCAGAAGTAGACGGCTTCTCATCCTGGCTAGTGGCAGAGGGTGTTCCAAAATATTTCAAAAGTGCCCCTGCAAATAGTAAAATAGAACATAACAGACCAATGCATGAATAGGCTAGTACAATTAATTTAACATGTTATTAAGCACAATTTATTAAACTTTTAGAATAGGAAACAAATGAATAATACAACCTCCTTGGTTAATGGCTAATTATATACATAATAGTACACTTCAAATGACTCAGAAAGCTATATCACAAAATAGCAGTGCAATATAGCAGTGAAGAGTAGATGACATAGCTCTATACCTTTATCTTTTGCTCGTTTCTCCTCTTCTTTCCTCTTTTTTCTAAACTGAGCACCTGATAGCTTTGACCTCTTCTTATCCATTTGCGGTTATTTGACAGACCTTAGTGGCTTAGTGTGAAGATTCGTTCTGTAATAAATAATATACATTTCACTATTTAACCAAACCCAGAAAAATAACATTACATATGTTAAAGTATGGGCCTTTATTCCCAATAATATTAATCTGGAAGCATTTTGCATTGTTTAGGTCTTTTATGGGAAGGTTTATGGAAAATGCAATAGATGGTTTTTTATTAATAAAAATATATTTATTGATCTTTTATTATTTATTTTATTTTATTTTTTATTTTTATTTATTTCTTTATTTATTTATTCTTATTTTTATTTTTATTTTTTTTGCAGGCGCTCATGCCGCCCCTCCACAAATGCCGCCCTGTGCGGCTGCCCATATTGCCCATATGAGGAACCGCCACTGGCCAAACGGGTAAAACGTTAGATATTAGGGTAAAACAGCGTAAATATGCGTGTGAACAGCAAATAATTTTAATGCATTGTTTAACCATATGTATAGCTGTAATCATAGTATCAAGTGGGATAGTTCTAAAGCGCTCGTTAAAAACATATAATTGAAAGGAATATTCTAGAATGTGCATTTATCCATTTTAAAAATAATTTCAATAACAGTGTGTGAATGTATAAAATTGAGAATACCTGTTGAAATACCTTTTGCCTTTAATTAACTCTTGTTAATCATGTGCTAATCTTTTTGTTTTTGTCCCGTTGTACATATGCATATATTTTCGTCATCTCGCCTTCTCCCTTCATTCCCTGACGAGGTGTACTTCTGAATACACGAAACACCTTGAAATCATTTTTCTTTTTCCTTGTGGATTTACATCATATATATATATATATATTTTTTTATCTTGTGTATTTTTTTGGTGACTAATAGAATTTCAAAACAACCTAATCAATGATTAGCAATTTTTTTGCTTTTTAGAAATTTTCGTTTTCTTGGGCAATTTTTTTCCCTAACTCTACAAAAGACAAAATGCAAGTAATTTTATTCGTGCATGTATATCACGTGTTGGACTTTATTGTATACTGTACATTACTTCGTTATTGTATGCTTATTGTGCTTTCTGCATATTTGATCATTGAAAGAATCCTTTTTGAGTCACTTTAGGAAGGTAAAAAAGCACTTCATTTCATAGTGACAAATTATAAAGATTGGTTTATATAGTAGGGAACCAGCATTTGTCGTATTTCGGAAGTTATTAGAGTTGTAGAACACTTTTTTGTGGTAATTTCAATACAAATCGTGCGTAGTTATATAGGCCTATATTTATACAGTGCACAAATAGGTGTACAGGACGACAAATATTTCTGTTAAATTGTTTAACCCCTTGGAATTGCTTTTCCTTTTTGCTTGTGGGTTTGCACGAGGTCTGATCAAAAAGTTCAGGGACAGATTTATGTATTGCAAAACTAAATGTCACATACCTAATTAATTCGTCCTTTCAAAGTAGTCTCCTGATTGTAAACAGTGATTCCAGCGGTCTAGCCATTTATTTATTCAAGCACCTGTTATATATACTCTTCTTTCGGAATGTTCTTCAATTCTCGGGTCACATTTTGTTCGATCTCTGGTACTTCCTGAAATCTTTTTCCCTTGAGGGTGTTTTTCAGCTTGGGGAACAAGAAAAAGTCACCGGTTGCCAAATCCGGCGAATACGATGGTTGGGGAACCAGTGGAATGTTGTACTTCGTTAAGAATTCCCTTATGGGGAGAGTGCTGTGAGAGGGCGCATTGTCGTGATGCATACATCCACGAACCCGACGACCATTTTGTCGGGTATTTTGCACTCTCCATAAGGGAATTCTAAACGAAGCACAACATTCCACTAGTTCCCCAACCACCGTATTTGCTGGATTTGGCACCCTGTGACTTTCCCTGTTCCAAAGCTGAAAAACACCCAAGCAGTAGCAGAGATCGAACAAAATGCGATACGAGAATTTTCAATAACTGGCTGGACCGCTAGCATCACAGTTTACAATCGGAAGGAGATTACTTTGAAGGAGACAATGTGATTAAGTATGACATTGTGTTTGCAATAAAAACATCTGTCCCGGAACTTTTTGATCAGACCTCGCGCGCGCGTGTGTGTGTGTGTGTGTGTGTGTGTATATACACAGGGTGGCGCGAAAGTCAGCAACCATAGGCACATTTTATTAAATTATAATAAATATTTGAATTGGTGGCCTTCCATTTGGAGACACTTTCTGACACGGTGAATGCATGATGATTGAACATTCCTTAACACATTGGTACTGATTTTGGCACATTCAGATGTGATTTTATACTTTAGAGAACGTATGGTTCTGGGTCGATCAGCATAGACTACCGACTTGAGATGGCCCCACAAGAAAGTCAAGAGGTGTGAGGTCTGGAGATCTAGGTGGCCATTCGACGGGCCCTCGCCGTCCGATCCACTTGCTTGCGAATGATTCATCTAAAGAGCTCCAGACGATGGTTGCGAAATATGGTGGTGCTTCATCCTGCTGAAACCACATCTCAGCTCGTTCTGCCAATGGAATGTCATCCAGTATGGGCATTAGAAATATTTGTAGCATATTTAGATATGTTTCACCTGTTACATTGCCGTCGAAAAGTACGGACCAATTAACCGATCCCCCCAGAGCGCAGCCCACAACCATAATTCGTGGATCGAATTACACATGTCCTTCCTCCATCCAGTAGGGGTTCTCATTGACCCAATAGTGTGCATTATGCCTATTGACACGACCGCTGAGGTGAAATATCGTTTCGTCGCTGAACATGATCCTTCGTTGAAGTTGTCGATGTAGAAACCACTGGCAGAACGCTACACGACGGTCTGTGTCGTCACCGTGCAGTTCCTGAACGAGTTGGACTTGTAGGGGTGGAAACGATTTGTTGTAAGAATTTGTTAAATGGATCTTCTGGAGACACCCGTTTCCTGGGATAACTTTCTTAAAGACTTACGTGGGCTGTTTTTGAGGTGATTGAGTACCGTTAGTGATATTGCTGCATCGGTTGAACTTTTTGGCCGGCCACTACGCGGCCGATCATGAACACTTCCCGTTTCTTTGAAGCGAGTGAACAGTTTTCCACCTGGACAACTGGCGGCCTCTCAGGGTGTTTGTCATTAAAAGCAGTAGCAACTGATCGGTGTGTGTTACCACGCCTTGCACACATTAAAACTATCTCCACCCGTTCATCTATTGTCAATTTCTGTGCCATAGGTTCAACAACAAATCTGAAAAGAAAACAACTCATTAAAACATTATTAAAATGTGCCTATGGTTCCTGACTTTTGCGCCACCCTGTGTAATATATATATATATATATATATATATATATATATATATATATGACAAAAATAGTAGTAATACAAGTTGAAAATAAAATACAATGACAAAAGTTTTCAAACTAACAAACGTTTTCATACCATGAATTCCATAGCGTAGATGACACGTGACAGGACTCAGGAATAGCTTGGATAAACGGGTTGATGATTTTTTACTTTGCATTAGACTGTATTCAGCACGTTACCTTTGGGAGGTTAGAGACATTTGATTAACAAACATTTGCGAAGCTGAGCATCTGTGAGATAACTTTTGTACGAGTCTGAAAGATTTTTTAAAGCAAATTTAGGATTCTGCTAGAACCTTTATTAAATCAGTCATGTTTGCTTTAGCACGGAGGCTTCAATATTGTTTTCTTATACCAGAGTCATCACTGTAGGAGCTAGTGATAATTTGACCCAAATACTTAAATTCTTGTACTTCCTCTGTTGGTTCACTTCTCATTTTGAAACTAATAAATCAGCCGACTGTTTAGAGGTTTTGTAACATTGAAAAGCGTATCATAGTTTTGGGAATATAATTCGCAGACTTTTAAAAGACAATCCAGACCTTTAACAGAGGGACTTATTTACACCGTATCATCGGCATAGACCAAGTTATTTATTTTCGTGTTATCTACACGTTTAACATTTACCTCGTTAAGTGAAGCAATTACCCCATCGATATACACATTAAACAACAGCTGAGAGAGGAAGGAGCCTTGCCTCATTCCACAGGAGGAACCAAAACACTCATTGCCCCAACTAACCCAAGATTGGTGGGTATAGCAAAATTTCAATAAATTTAATAGCTACAAAGGGACTTGCCTATTCTTTTATTAAAATAAAATGTTGTAATTCACTCCTTCGTATGCCTTATTATATCCAAGAAACAGCTATAAATAGTTGAATTACTGTCAGTGTATTTAAATACAATTTCTCAATACATAGATACACAGATCATTTGAGTGGATATATATATATATATATATATATATATATATATATATATATATATATATATATAAGGGGTCGCGCGTCTTACGGTACCTAAGCGCCACAACAGGCGAAAACGTGTTTTTGATGGATATCACTATTTTCACCCTTCCTCTATCGCGTGGTTTGGGTTATAATCACCTTACAACACTAGAAGTATGGTTGAAAACCTTATGAAGCGAACTACTTTTTTCACCTCTATCGCCAGCCAAAAGTTCACCCAAAGTTCGGCATAATAAGAAAATCAAAAAACTAAAAAAATATATAAATATAAGATATGAAAATCTATTCCAAAAACTCAACATCTTCATTAGCATACTTAAAACTCTAATTTAGCCCAAAATGAACGTTCTAGCTAAATTAATAACAGAGATAGTATTGCCAGAATATTGCTGAACTTTGGAGGCGATTTGTGGCGAATTTTAATTTGGTGCTTAGGTACCGTAAGACGCGGGACCCCTTATATATATATATATATATATATATATATATATATATATATATATATATATATATATATATATATATATATATATGTGTGTGTGTGTGTGTGTGTGTGTGTGTATGTATGTATGTATATGTATATTCGTGATCAGTCTTTCATTCGTGATCAGTCTTTCATTCGTGAACAGACGTGTTTTATCGAGTGTCCAGTATTATCAATTGAATAAGTGGTTTTCGTTGAAGAGTTTAAAAAAAAAAGTGTTCGGTGCATTCATAATTAAATTACTTCGTGCTACTAATCATTCATTAACGAATATATTTCATTTATTGACGTTATTCAATACTATATTATTTGATCAAACCAAGGCTACTGCACGTGGCTTGCCGTGTTGTTTTTCAAATCTATCAAAAAACGTGCAGACATAAGGTTCATTTTTCCTTCCTTCGAGAGGTCAGGTAGAGTGTGGTCCCGCACCGTGTGAAGAAAAGGAAAAAAGGCGGGTCAATTCGCGGACAGATAAGTGTTATAAATACTCTTCTTTTACAGATCTTTTGTCGGTAGCTTAATTCTATATGTATTTAGTATAAATTTGTGTTACAAGAACCTGTTTCTGCGTTTCAAAAACGCGGTAGACCTACGTTGTAATTTATTAATTTTCAAACGCTCGTTTTTTTTGTTTAACTAATTAAAAACATGGCACCCCCGTCAAGTACTTGCAGTCGCTGTGAAGGGAAATTTGCCGCTTACGCGTTTACAATGGCTAATAATAATGAACAGTTAGTTTGCAGGTGGTGCTCAAACTTGGAAGTGTTGAGGAACGAGTTAGAACGTGAGAAGGAGGCCAGAGTAAGCCTTGAAGAAAGGGTGATGCTCCTGACGGCTAAATTAGAATCCCTTGAGACTCCAGTTGCGACCCCTCCTGCCTCAGTTTCTATTAATAATATAAATAGTATTAATAGCCCTCTCTCTTCTCCTAGTTCCCAACCCTTCGTTCGAGTGCGTAATGGAGCCCCATTGAGAAAACCTAAGACATGTCTACCAGCAATAACAAACAATAAGTTTTCTGTTTTAGGTTTTGAAGATGATGATGAACCGGAAATACGACTCGTTGGCGATTCCATTGTTCGAGGACAGCTCGAGGAATTCTGTGGGAGAAACCCTCGTCGTAGGCGCCGTTACTGCTACCCTGGTGCAAGGGTGGAGGATATAAATAGTGTTGACCAATTTACAGATGGTACCTCCGAGGACACAACGTATGTTATTCATGTCGGTACTAATAACGTTTCAAATTCTAGATCGGAAGAACTGCTGGCTAGGTACAGGGACTTACTAGAGCGATTAAAGGAAAAAACTAATAAGATTGTTTTAACAGGTATACTTCCTCGAATTATCCATCGTAACGATTTCTACAGCAAGGCGACCTATATTAACAATAACCTAAAGTCTCTCTGCCAACAGGAAGGAGTGCATTTTGCGAATTTTTGGAACAGTTTCTACGGCAGGAGGGACTTGTTCCTCGGAGATGGACTTCATCTAATGACGTAGGAGCTGCGCGTTTAGGAAGACTATTTCATAATACTGTCTCTTCTTTTCAGGCTGCCGTAACTCGAACGGTCCCAGCGTAAATTCCATAAATTTCCACTGCGCTCGCGAAGTTGTCGCAATTACAAACAATTTGAAGGTTCTATCCTTAAATGCTCGTAGCCTACGAAATAAAATAAACGAATTTTTTTCTTTAATTGCTTGTAAAGACTATTATATAATTGCGATAAATGAATCGTGGCTTAGCACTGAAACTCGTGACTTTGTAGGGGAGTATCAAATTAAAGGTTATAGACTTTTTATTAAAAACAGAATAGGTAGGCGAGGAGGCGGTGTTATGTTGTATATCAAAGATAATATAGCGAACGTTATAGAAGTAAAGCACACAATTCCAGAACCGATGATTCGACTATAGCAGAACTTAAAT
>JAJOZX010005260.1:277500-322384 GCA_023014485.1 Bathynomus jamesi
AGTCGTGGCATGCCTCAATCGCGGGAAAAAGTTTGGTTTTCTCAACGGGCAGTGTGTATTCTGTGAAGTCAAAGAAAAAATGCATGCCTTCATAAAGAATACATTCAATTTAATCTCTGTTTATTGTTTGTAACAAAATGGCGTCTTAGCCGGGATTAGTCAGGTTTAAAAACATGCACGAAGTGGCTTTAAAAGATTTGAACAAACATTTAACCATAATCTTGAAACTGTGATAATACCACTAACAACTTAAATTTTACACCATATGCAAGCTAATTGCGTTTCTTTTTTTGACCAGTATACATTACAATATATACACTTACGAGGAAAAGTGTAGTTGTGGCTGTAAAGACTGTACAGGAATGTAGAAATGTGTGTGCACCCATTATGGGTCTCCCATTTAAAGGTGTTTGTGGGGCAAGTGAGGATCATGAGTTTTTCAATACCTCACAGTACTATGGCGGGCACCGCTCGGCAGAGGAATCTCTCTAAATGGGGTGTGTAAGGACAGAGAGTATCCCCTAACCCAAGACGCTGCCTCCCTATATCCCACAACACTTGTGTTGAGCTGTGGGATCTATCCCCACAAAGGCTTAATTTTACTACCTTAAACTATACCCTTTCTATCAACATGCGCGTCTAACCGATTTTTAAACATGTTTATAGACGTGCTACTAATTACTTCTACCAGCAAACTATTCCAGGTATTTACTATTCTATGCGTACAAAAGTTTTTCGCAACTGCTGTCTCGAACTTTCTACTTGTCAACTTACACCCGTTATTTCTAGTCCTATTATATTGAGATATTTCGAAAAAGCTATCTCTATCTACGTTATGAAACCCATTCATAATTGAAAACCTGGATTAGATCACCCCTTAACCTCCTAGTCTCGAGTGTAGTCAATTTTAACTCCTTAAGCCTACTCGTACGACTTTGACCTAAGAGACGGAATCATCTTAGTTGCTCGTCTTTGAACTCTTTCGATTTTGTCTATATCTTTGCGCATATGCGGATTCCAAAATTGGACCGCGTACTCCAAATGGGGTCTAACTAATGATTTATAAAGAGGAACTATAATATCGCGCGATTTGTACTCAAAATTTCGAGCTAAAACCTAACACTTGTTCGCCTTATTGACCGCTGCTGTACTTTGTTTCGCTACTTTTAAATCACCAGTCACTATAACTCCTAAATCTTTTTTCCTGCTCTACGCTTGTTAAATCTTTCCCTGACAACTATACGCAAAATTACCGTTACGCGAACCTATATGCAAAATTTTGCACTTATCAACGTTAAATCTCATTTGCCATGCGACTGACCAATCAACGATTTTATTCAGATCTTCCTGAATTTTACCTCTCTTCGTCATTCATCGCCCTACCACCCAGCTTCGTGTCATCCGCAAACTTTGAAACTGTACTGACTAGGCCTACATCTAAATCGTTAATATATATAAGAAAAAGCAAGGGCCCAATACAGAACCCTGAGGAACGCCACTCGCTACATTAGCCCAACACGACTCCGCTCCATCAACGACCACC
Organism: Bathynomus jamesi; assembly: GCA_023014485.1. Lineage (NCBI taxonomy): Eukaryota > Metazoa > Arthropoda > Malacostraca > Isopoda > Cirolanidae > Bathynomus > Bathynomus jamesi. The sequence continues at coordinate 279,044 of JAJOZX010005260.1, forward strand.
CTCTGTTTCCTGCCTTGCAACCACTCTTCTAGCCAATTTATTACTACACCCCTGATTCCATGAGCCTTAGTTTTCTCAATGAGTCTTTTGTGAGGCACGGTGTCAAACGCTTTTTGAAAATCTAAATACACTACATCAACCGCCCGATGTCTATCGTAAACGTCAACCACGCTTTGGAAAAATTCTAAAAGATTAGTTAAGCAAGATTTGTTTCGCCTAAATCCGTGCTGCGTATTTCTAACTAGCTTATGCACTTCTAAGTGTTCGCCTATACGATCCCTAATTATTGATTCAAGTAGCTTACCTACAACAGACGTTAAACTGATTGGCCTATAATTTCCCACCGCACCTTTATCGCCTTTCTTAAAGAATAGGTGTTACGTTTGCTAACTTGAAATTATCTGGTACGCACCCCTCAGAAATAGACGCATTAAAAATCTTTGTTAGCGGCACAACAATGCTATCTTTTAATTCTTTTAGTTGTATGGGATATATGGAATCCGGACCCGGTGATTTACGCGTTTTCATTTTATCAATATAGCGCATTACTTCCCCTTCACTAACGACAATATTATCCAAAATATTACCATTATCAAAAGGTATTATGTCTATGACCGTAGGGATATTCGTTACATCTTCTATAGTAAAAACTGACGTAAAAAATTCGTTTAGCAAGGTAGCCATTTCCTTGTTTTCAGAGACTAGATCTCCATTTACATTTTTCAATGGACCCAAGACACTTTTTACTGGATTTCTATTATTGACATATTGAAAGAATCGCTTGGGGTTTTCTTTACCGTCACGAGCTATGGAGATTTCAAATTCGCGCTTGGACTTTTTTATTACACGTTTTCGCTTCACGCCTCAGAGATATGTAGTTGTTTCGTAACAACAAATTGTCTTTATCGCACTTATGTTGCCTATAAGCCCTATCTCTACTCTTTATAATGTTTCGTACTCTAGAAGTAAACCACAAGGGCTTGTTGTTTACTTTCGCACGCTTAATTTTGTACGGTACACATTTCTCATTTATAGTCCTAAATACTGTTTCGAACGATTCCCACATTAGTTTCGCGTTGGAGTTCCCCATCACGTTTTCCCAATTGACGTGTGACAATTTATTTCGAAATTTACAAAAGTCTGCGTGCTGGAAGTTAGGAATTTTAGTCGAGTTAGTTGGTTTCGAGTGACTTACTGAGAGGACAAACTCTACCATATTGTGATCGCTATTGCTTAACGGTTCTATTACTTGAAGATCAGTAATTAGCCTATCATCCGTAGTTATTACTAAATCTAAAATACTGTCCAACCTCGTAGGTTCCCCAACCTTTTGAATAAGAAAGCTATCCTCGAGAAAATTAACTAAACGATTACCTTCCGCGTCTCCTTGCATTGTATCGTAATTCAGGTTGGCGCAATTAAAGTCACCCATAACTAAAGCCTGCTCACTACCGATAGTAGTATGTATGTATATATATATATATATATATATATATATATATGTGTGTGTGTGTGTGTGTGTGTGTATATACAGTATATACGGCCATACGGGGCTCCAATAAACCTTAGCCCCCCGCCCATGGCCTAAACCATTAGAGGTACAGTAAAACTAAACATACCTTACAAAAGAGAATTTAATCCTGCATTTAATGAGAAACAATTAAAACTTGGTGTTCCCGCCATTGGCTTCCAAGACAGCCTGAATTTGCTTTGGGTAGCTTGTCAAAAGTGACGTGAATAGATCTTGATCGTTACGCAAATTTGCTAAAACAGTTTGTGTTGTTGCGTCATTGTATCCTTCGAAAATCGATTTGCTGCAGGTTCTTGAAACGAGAGACATTCAACCTTGTCCTTTATAACTGGTCCAATGTGTTCACAGACGTTCAGGTCAGGAGAATTTCCTGGCCATCCTTCATTTCCAAAGAAATCGATCTCATGGTTCCGCAACAACTGTTGAGTGGCTAATGCCGTAAAGCAGGGGGCCTTATCGTGTTTACGTGAAGCAATTCGGCGAAGACGGCCGCAGAAGTGGGAGTCCGGAGACTGGATGCTTCATCACAATAACGCAAAGTGTGTGGCTTCAGAAGGAGCGTACTTTGAGGAGATTAAGCCCCAAACCCTGTAAGTACCATATTCTGTCCATAATCGCATCAATCCAGATACTTTTTGGACCAACTGTGTGTGTGTGTGTGTGTGTGTGTGTGTGTGTGTGTGTGTGAGAGAGAGAGATACTATAGACACCAATTGACCAGAGAAGTGCTTGGGGGGTGGCATTAGGCGGGAGACAGGGAGTGCTGGAACTCTCGTTTCTCTTCTCCTGTCACTGCCCTCCTTAGCTGATATCTCTCCGTGTCTCATCCACCTTGTGAACAATCCAGCATGCTCTCAAACGTAGTTCTCCCCCTCTTCCTCACTACACACACACAAGCATCTTACATACTACACAATATATTCGTAATTATATATGAAAAATATGAAATGAATACACCTCGGTGGTGTAGTGGTTAGCGTCGTTGACTAAGAATCCATCAGCCCCGGGTTCTAGACCCGACGGCAGCCGGCGCGCAGCAAAACCCAGCTGTTCATCCTTCCACACAATAAAGAAAGTGGTTGGTAGATAAATGGGTACCCTAGGTGGCCTAGTGGTAAAGACGCTGCGCTGCTGATGGGGCATGGTTCGGATTTCACGTTAAACTGTAGGTCTAAGGTGGAGTGAAAAGCTTGACCTTCGTCAGAATGAACAATTCGGGCGGAAGCTAACGAAAGGTTAATAAAATAGCATCGTTTTGGACCTTGATTTCGGCTCTCCTCCTTCTATAGGGGAGGGGGGAGCATTCTTGCGGGCGCTCGCCCTTGGCCACTCCTTCCTGCATAACACACACACACACACACGTACCTGTATATATATATATATATATATATATATATATATATATATACTGTATTCAGTTTTTGTAAAAGGCTCGTCTGGAAACAAAATTTCTAAAAAGTTACAAATCATTAATGATTTTTTTTCTTAAATTTAATTTGTCAACAAAAATAATAAAATAAAGACCTATTCCCAATTAATAATTTTTTGAGTACAAATTTTATTAGGCGAACTTTCTTCCGTAAATGTACACTGTCTAATATTTCGCTATTGAATAACTTTTAGAAAGTAACTTCATAACCTTTGAAGCTAAATTTAAAATTGTAAATTAGAAAATTAAGTTTACGATTTCGAACTGCCCTTATTAATCACTTTCAAAAGTTGAAATGTTAATATTAGCAATTTCATGCCATCTGGAGCTGAATATAAACATTTAAATGTACGTTTCCTTGAAGTTTGCGAAGCTTTCAGTTCAACTTAAAACGTACGATCAATAAACTCACTCTGAAATTGAATTTTTAACACAAAATTGTTGTTTTATTTTAGTATAATGACCAATTTTTGTCTACACGCGCACACGCATACACACGCCTCCCGATCCGAGTGCAATTTTTTTAGGAAATGTGTCTGTTTGGGACTATATGAGGAACCCATTTGAAATTACGCCAGTTAATGGAATTCGTTTCATTTTGTTCATTACTGGGCTACGTCGTAGCGCGCAGTGATGGCGAACTTATGACACGCGTGTCAAAGGTGACACGTTGCTGTTTTTTTGTTGACACGCCTAAACTGACATTTCTATCGTCCAAAAGTTAAACAAAAACTATAAAGAATGAAAATCGATCAAATGAAGAGACGTTTTTAATTTCATCTAATTAAATAGGAAATGATTATATATATTTTTTGTAAATAAACATTCAATTCTCTATATTTGATGGCTATTTAATTACATATTACTGTGGTTGGATTTGAATTGAAATAAATTACCATTATAAATATAAGATTAAGCATTAATTTTGGCTGGCAACTCTGAATTATATATTCATAATTCAGAATTGGCAACCCTGATTTCTTCTTTCTCTGTCTTTAGTCGAGCCATGGCGTCGTTTTACACGGGCATTTTGATTTAATGAGTCTAAGTCATTATTAATCACTGTTGTGTAGTGTTATGTTTCATTATTAATTAATATTAAGTGTTTGCTGGTGTTAATTATAATTATTAGTATTAAGTGTTATTGATATTGTGTTGGAAAAATGAAAATTTTAATTCATCGTTTTACTTGCTCTAACATCCATTTGTCACATTAAATATTTGTGTTAACGATTTTGAATTGCTATTGTTTTTTAATATTTCAGCCTTGTCATAATGACGAAATCAGTAAACAAAAAAATAAAATTGTCAAAGAAAGGAAGCGGAGGGAGTTTCCAAGATTGGTGGACTGAAAAATATGGCGTTATTGATACGAACGACAAAGTTCTATGCATCCTGTGTAGTGAAACAGTTGTGAGCAGAACTTGGAATGTGAAAAGGCATTTCGACACTAACCACCAGTGGCTTCTAGAAAAAAGTGAGCAAGAACGTAAAGAATATATATTGCGAATGTTAAAAGATAAACAGTCTCAATCAGACAATTTACTTAAATTTGTAAGTGGGCCTTCAAATTTAGTGTCTGCAAGCTTCAGTATTTCACATACTATTGTCTAGCATGGAAACTCAATTAGTGATAGAGATTTCGTTAAGGAAGCTTTTATGAATGTGCACCATTTTTATTTGATGACTTTCAAAATAAAGCAGCTATTATTCAGCGTATTAATGAATTACCAATTAGTAGAAATACTCTTAAAGACAGTGATATGAAGATTAACTCTGATATAGAAAATCAAGTGGAAAGAAGACTTAAATGCGTGTGATTTCTTTTCTATTTGTCTCGATGAGACCACCGATGCTACGTCATCGGCTCGATTAGCTATTATTGCTAGATATCCCAATGGCAATGCAATATATGAGGAATTACTTACAGTAAGTTAGAAAATTTGCCTCTGAATACAACAGGAGCAGATATATGTGAGGTTGTTGTTAGAATGCTTCGTGATAAACAGATAGATATGTCAAAAATAGTGTCAGTTACGACAGATGGTGCCCCAAATATGGTTGGACGAAATGTTGGATTTGTGAAACATTTTACAGAAACTGTTGGTCATCCGCTTGTATGCTTTCATTGTATTATACATCAAGAGGTATTGTGTGCAAAGGTAGGTTTAAAAGAAGTTAATGATGTAATGGCAGTTGTGACAAAAATAGTCAATTTGATAGCTTCACGGGCTTTGCACAAACGAGAATTTGTCACTGTTAAATGAAGTTGATTCAGTTTATAATGGATTACTTATGTATAATAATGTGCGATGGTTAAGTCGCGGTAAGGTACTTGAACGTTTTGTGGAATGCTTAAATGAAATCAGGCTATTTTTAAATATGAAAAATATAGAACAGTTTCCTCAATTAACTGATGTGGCTTGGCTCAGTAGACTTATGTTTTCACTGATCTGTCATTACATCTGAATGAACTCAATATTAAATTACAAGGTTTTGGAAAAACTATTGATGTAATGTTTGGCTTGATCAAAGGCTTTGAAAGCAAGCTCAACATTTTTAAACGTGACTTGGAAAGTAGAAGTTATAAGTACTTTCATAGGTTGAAGAAACATTTTGATGAAATGAAGTGCCAAGACAGAGACGACTTGGAACAAGCTCGAGAACAATTTGTTGAAATTTTAAACTCTATAATTGAGCAGTTTTCAACAAGATTTGTGCAGTTGAGAGAGTGAGAAGGAACAAATTTTATAAAATATCCTGATAAAGCTGTTTTTACAAATCTGAAGTTAGATTTGTTTGACTGGTTAGATTTAAATGACTTTGAAATGCAGTTAGCAGAGTTCCAATCCAGCTCTATTTGGAAGCAAAAGTTTATTGATCTTAGATCTGAGTTAGAAACACTCGAGCGAGACCGCTTGCAGGGATCTGTGAATAATAATTCTGACAATGAAATTCTGAAAGTGTGGAACTGGATCCGGAAACTTTTGACACTCTTAAAAGACTTGCCAAAGCTATACTGACAATTTTTTCATCAACTTACTCCGCGAAACTTTGTTCTCAACTTTGAATAACATCAAAACGGACAAGAGAAACAGATTGGTTGATGATGTCAGTAACAGGCAAAATTGTAGTTTTTACTTCAAAACATTTTATTGTCATTTATTTTATTTTTCCTCTATTGTTCAAATGAACTAGAGTAGATAATTTTATTATTATAATTGCGATGTTCCTTTGATAACAGTGATCGTTTATGTATGTGACACGCCACTTGAATATGATCACGAAAATTTTTAAGTTTTGCCACCCAGGATTGAAAAAGTTCGCCATCACTGTGACGTAGCCAATGTCGTAACACAGCTTCCCGTTGATCAGCGAAGTTAAGCGACATTGGGTCTGGTAGTAGTTGGATGGGAGACCGCCTCCCGTCCAGATTATGTAGCGACCCGTGGTTCGGATCCCACGTAAAGCTGTAGGTCCCCTCCGTCATATGACCTTAGATGTTGCGAAGGAGGTTAAACAACCCCAATCATTATTATTATTTTGTTTATTGATGAAATAATTCTTAACAACTACCCGAAAAGTTGACTGCGTCCATTAACTTTGTGATATCAACTTTTCTAGGCTATTTAGGCCCGAGTGCTTGTTGTAACTAAGTAGGCCTTGGTTTAGATATACTGCCTACTAAGATGAGCTTAAACCAAATTGCCTTTAGGTCTAGGTCATCATTTTACTGTTTGAGGTTTAGTTGATTAGAATGACTGTTACGTAGCTCAATCTGTAAATGATTAACAGAAATACAGTTAATGCACGCATCATACCACAGAACGCCAAAGGGCGGTGTGCGTTATCTTGTATGCATTAATTCAGGGTGACCAGGAGTACTGTATTTGGCAGGGCAGTTCTGTTTTTCGCGAGTTTGTCTTGCGAAAAAATGGAGTACTGCAATGTTTTGCTCTTTGTTTTGCAATTTTGCAAGCTTTCACAGAGATATATATTACATTTACATATTTTTATTAAAAACATAAAATTATATATATAGCCTTTTCCAACACTGTACAATATATATATATAATATACAGTATATATAAAATAATATACCAAAAACATTATTGTCGTGCATCTGGAAGGTGTGTGCGCATCATTATTTTGGAAGTAAATTATGAAATCGTGAATAATTTCTCTCTCCGTTCGGTTTCATTGCCAAAATAATTGTACACTTATTACCAGTGATTTTTGTCTACACTGTCTTTGTGGTAAGTGCACGTGCATTGTTCAGTGACTGCTGTTTATTGTGTAAGTGCGTATGTATCCAAAACGAGTGAGTATTTATCGTGTAATGAGTAAAACATTTTTCCTGAGAAAGCCACGTAGATTATGTTAAAGACAAACACGTTATTTTCATAACATAAAACTTTATTCTTATGGCGGTTAAATCATCATCGGTTTTGTGTGCGCGTTTTTCTTTCCCTTTCTTTCCCTTTCTTTCCCTTTCTTTCTACAATTCTGGAGCGTGTGACATCGTCCACAAGTGGAAAAACATCTTGGATATTTAGAGGTAGGTTTTTTAATTGAGTAGCCTTGAAATCGTTAATTACTTTTGTATTTTATGATTCTTAAAATATACAATAGTATTATGATTATGTGAAATAAATAAATGATTTTAGATTTTTAGTTCAATGAAGTTTATGAATTAAAAAACAACTGTTGTTGGCCTGTTTTTTGATTTCTTGGACCTGGTCACCCTAATTAATTGCGTTTGTGCAAATTTCCCTCGACGCATACGCTACATCAGGGAAAACTGACAGATTTCAAGTATTTGTTTATATAATTGCTGTGGCGGGTCCAGGGGGGTTCGGGGGGTTCGATCGAACCCCCCTAAACCAGAAAGCCCCGCTCCCAAAGCTAACTGACTAAACATACAAGTTATTTTACAAACAACACTAAAAGCATGTAATATACCCTTTTGTTTAATTTGTTTCAGATCGTTAGTCGACCCTGTGTCTTACTTTAATACTCAAAAGTCTAAAAAGCAATATTCATTCAAAGTATTTATTCAATAGAATTTTCGGTTTACAATGTCAAGAGTTAAACAGCAACCAAGAATTGACCGATTTTTTGGTCCATCAAGTTTGGTCCATCAAGTTTGGTCCATCAAGTTTGGTCCATCAAGTTTGGTCCATCAAGTTTGGTCCATCAAGTTTGGTCCATCAAGTTTGGTCCATCAAGTTTGGTCCATCAAGTTTGGTCCATCCCAAGTCAGTGGCAAAGTTAGTATAACTATATTGTAAACTAAAACAATGACTTTAAAAACTACTTGGGTACTGATAGATTGCTCATATTAAATTCATTTTTTCTCGTTTTGAAGTTCAACTGTTCGCTGAACAGCAACCCCGACGAATGGCGCTCGTCGATCCAGTCTTTGAGAGTCATATCATCTCAGTCAACACAAAACTTTGTCAAAAAATATAATAACTTCAATTACATTAATGAACAAATCTAGAATGATAAAGTATGATTTTCAAAAGAAATTTAGGTTTTGATATTGTGAAATTTTCGTAAACAGTGTTTCTTTAAGACAGTGGTGCACAAACTTTTTTGATGTGAGGGCCAAGCGAAGAAAATAACTAAATGTATTAGCCTACTTACTTTCCATCTAAGTCATAAATTGGGTCACTTTTATATTCTAACTTTTTCATTGAATTGAAAAGACCCGTGGGGCCACTGAAAAGACCCGTGGGGACACATTTGGTCCGCGGGCCAGGGTTTGTGCATCACTGCTTTAAGAGCTATCACGAATTTTGTCTTTCCTTGTATAATTTTTTTGCAGATCAGTACATAACTTAAGATGTAAAAGCGAATAACTTGAACAAACATCGCGCAAATTGTTAAAACGCGTGTCTGAGAGCCTTAATTTTCAAAAATTTCCGGGGGAGCATGCCCCTGGCCCCCCTAGAAGCCTTCGGCGCTCGTACCGAGCCCCCCTCCAGCAAATACTGGATCCGCCCCAGAATTGTCATAGTAGGGTGTGTCAATTTTAGTAAAGTCAACAATTAAAAAACTACTAATGCTCAAATGATGTCATATTATCTAGCAAACTTAGAAATATCTTTGTTGTTTAGAAAAGCCATTTACCTACCGTACTTATATTTGACCATAAAGGTTTGAAATATAACCTAAATATGACTGTAGGCATCGTATATCAATGTGTCATTGATGTGTGTGGTCAACTTTGGTTATTTTTGAGCAGTATGGTTTCTAAGTTTCACATAGTCACAAATGCTGGAGTTTTGATTGTGAATGCATGTTTTCTCTCCTTTTTGACAATTTTGATTACTTCGTAATGTAAATATTGTGTAATTCAAATTATTCGAAATGTTGTGTGACCCAAACTTTCTGTATATTTTGATATGATAGATATATGAAATTGTCATTACTTTGAATAATTAAGTCTTGTACCTATAACAACAAACCTTTTATCTGAGCTTATAGGAAGATAAAGAATTTCAATTAACTTAATTTTATGTAATCATAATCAGTAGGCCTATCCAAATTTCAATGACATTTCTTTTGTTCACAGGTCCACAGGATGAGTCAGAAAGAAATCAGAACCCGAAGCAAATCAAGTTGTCACCCAAGACATTTGGTGGGGCCTGGGAGGGAAATTCTCCCTGCTGAGCTGCCCACAGCCAGAGATCTGCTGAGGTATGGTTTGTTGAGGAGAGAGATGAGTGAGGAAGACAGGAGGAATTACCCAGTTAATGACCTGATTAACAATGGCATTGTTCCAGGGCTACTAGCTCAGTGGAGAAAGGCCAACGCTCTATCCACAGGACCTGTAATCAACACTGAGGTCAGGATCAGGGCTAAAGTGAAGGTACTGTGGGATGAGGCAGTGAAGGTGTCCATTGGCAATGTGAAGCTAGAGGTCAAAGATAAGTTCATGATGAAACTGGACAAATTGGTGGACATCCTGACCTGTCACTGTGTGATCAGGAGCTGCAGTGAGCTTGGATGCAACCCTGTCTGCAACAGTGAGGTTCACATTGACTGCAGCTGCAGGAGCGAGCAGAAGATACCAGTGCAGGAGCTTGCCTTCATTAATGGTCAGAGAGAAAAGGTGGGCAGTGTGGGGGCGCACCAGATTGGTCTAGCTGATCACCCTAAGATCAGGAGACAGGAAGCAGTGCTGCAGAGACAGGAGTAGAGAAGGAAGGCCGAGGAGAAGAGGAGGAGGAGCAGAGTCAGCCAAGAAAGAAGAAGAGTTGAGGGAGGAGTCACTAATGGAGATGGAGTTGGAGGAGACTGGAGATATACTGGAGGAAGCAGGGAGGAGAGAGGAGAACGAAGACTTCATACCAGAGGCTGCGACAACTTTTTCCTTGCCTGTGGCTAAGATGATGATATCACCAACATAGCTCTGGATAACTTGAGACATCACACTGGGTTGAGAGAGAGTGCAGAGATTGCCACTGCTGCCTGATTGATGCTGGTCTTATCAGAGAGTTTGACATAGCACTGGTGATTGACCACAGCAAGGTGAGGAGGGCTCAGGAGAGAGTGACTAAGGAGCTGGTCAAGAGGTTTGATGAAGAGATTAGGGAAAATGGCATCACCTGTATCTTCTTTGATGGGAAAGAGATGACACCAAAGTGATGATGGAAGCTGAGGGCAGTGACAGCAGTTTCTTGGCCTCATTAAGGAAGAAACTACACAGTGTGCAATGAACCAGGTGGGAAATATTTGTGGCATTTTGTACCAAAGGAAGTTGCAGAGGAGAGAAGTCATGCTGAGGTCATTGCTGATCATCTGGTGAACTGGCTAAGAGAGAGAGGAGCAGACCAGACCCTTTTGGTTATAGGAGGTGACAGTACTAATATGAATACTGGCTGGGAGGGAGGAGTAATGCATTATGGGCCAAGCTTAGCAGGAAATTAGTATGGATTGTCTGTGACTTGCACACTGGGGAACTGAGTCTCAGACACCTGGTGACTGCACTGGATGGCAAGACATTGAGCAACAACAAGTGGTCTGGGCCCCTAGAGAAGATGTTAGACACTGCCACTGAGCTGGAGATCAACCCAAACTTCACGAGGATCACTGTTGGTTCTTCTCTACCCCATCTCAGTCAGGAGGTAGTCAAGGACCTCAGCACAGACCAATCATATGGCTACAGAATCATCACTGCCATCAGATCGGGAGAGGTACCTCAGAGTCTAGCTCTCCTGGAGATTGGGCCAGTCTGTCACAGTAGGTGGGTCACCACGGCTCTAAGGTTCTGCAGATTGTGGATTTCCAAACATGGGCTGAAGGGTAGGAACCTGAAGAATCTGAGGATAATTGTGGAATTCATAGTGGGAGTCTACATGCCAAACTGGTTCAACATCAAGTTAAATCACAGCTGGGTGGAGGATCCCAGGCATGTACTGTACCAGCTGGAGCTGCTCAGAAGTCAGAAGAAGGTGATAGGAATAGTGATGCCTGTACTGAAGAGATCAGCCTGGTATGCACACACTGAGGCTGTGCTCCAGGCTATGCTGTACAGTGAGGTGGAGGAGGAGAGGAGGGAGGCAGTGAAGAGGATCCTGGAAATCAGAGGTGAAGGAGATGAGGGGACACAGGTAGGAGACTGCAGTGTCAGACCCAGGAAGACTCCTGACATCAACCCAGATGCCACCAAATTCTCGGAGCTTATTGACCGGAACTCTGGCGTGACTGAGCCTCCTCTGACCTGCTCCCTCACCACTGCTGCAATCAAGGAGTTTCTGGATAGACCAATGGAAGTTCCTGCATGGCCCTCACACACACAGTCGCTAGAGAGGTGTGTAAGGATGACAACTGAAGCAGCACAACATGTTTACTCAAGAGAGGAGGGAGGCGTACATCAGTGGCCAAGTGGCCAGTAGGGAGCTCATGTCCAGGAACAAGAGCAAGGCAGACATGGCATCCTTGGCAAAGTTCAAGAAACCTATCCATATTTCTAAGTTTTAATATTGAAATACAATCAAAATGTCCTTAATTGTATGTTAATGTATGTAAAATGTAGTTATATACAATAAAAAAAATACTTGCAAAAATTGCTGATTTTTCGTACACTTCAACTTCAAATATAAGTAGCTAGGATTGGTCAAATCTGGATTTTAAAGCCATATTTCGATTTAGCACATAAAAATGCATCATTTGGTCACTAGTAGTCTTTGAAAATATAAAGATTTCACTTTGCTCTTTAAAATTGACACACCCTATTGTCATAGCAAAAATGATGAAAACTTTAGTAGAGAAGTTGTCATATTACATTGTTTTATTATGTCGTCAAGATTTGTAGAAATTTTTCACTTAGTTTGGAATTGTTTCGTCGGTAATTGAAATGAAACATGAATTTCATCAAAACTGACGTAATTTCGACTTTGTTATACATACATATAAACAGTTTCCTGCTATTCAAAACTTATCCCATTTTATCAATAGATTTCAAGGCGTGATATATATATATATATATATATATATATACACGCAGGATATATATTTCAACAAAGTCTATACATACATTCATGCATGTTAATAACTTACACAGATGCCTTCCATCTGCTTTACAGGGCCACATACAGTAATAACTTTGAGCCATCAGTTAAGGGCTATTTAACCATCCAAATTCAAATTAAACTCTAAGAAATATAATATTCTTTACCGAAATTGTACCCTGAATTTGATTAAAAATTTATATATATATATATATATATATATATATATATATATATATATATACAGTATATATGATGAATAAAACCACGAAGGAAAGGAAACACAGAATGGTGCTCAAGCGCTTTCGTCTAATGACATTCTCAGTGTTCCTGAAGATGTCATTAGACGAAAGCGCTTGAGCACCATTCTGTTTCCTTTCCTTCGTGGTTTTATTCATAAATATTTTTCACGTGTTACTTTCGTGAAATAATTTTCATATTATATATTGTATATGAAGAGGTCTTACTAAATTTGTTAATTATATATGAAGGAAAGCTTTCATGTATCAAAATTTGGAATTTGTGTATCCAGAATGAAGTAAATAAATTACACACACACACACACACACACACACACACACACACACACACACACACCACACACACACACAGGGGCTTGACAAAATAATGGAAACACATGATCGAAAAGTACAGCTTTTTAATATATTTATAGCGCGTTATAGAAAACCGTTATTCGAGAATCTAATGTTGATTCTTATAATGGTTATGACGAAATTAATGACATTAATCACGTTCTTCTATATCCCAGGCTATTTTTTTTTAATAAATAATACAATGAAGGATATCTCAGATGTTCAGAGGTCAAATAGTTGGCGCTCGGTTGGCAGGTGCGTCAGTGACTGAAACCTCAAGGTTGTTCAACATTTCAAGAGGAACTGTATCCAAGGTGATGGCGGCATACAATGAACGGGGGAAGACAACATATGCAAAGAACAACAGTGGTCGTGAGTCTAAGCTCATCGACAGAGACAGAGGGAAGTTGGAAAGGATTGTTGCGAAAAAACGCGAGACAACTACTACCAAAATAACCACTGAATTCAATTTACGTCTGAACGATCCAGTGTCAACAAGAACAGTTCGTCGTGAGCTTCATAAAGCCGGAATCCATGGTAGAGCTGCCATCGCTAAACCACTGGTTACGGATGTGAATGCTACGAAGCGCGGGACTTGGTGCACAGAGCACAAACACTGGACCTTAGAGCCATGGAAGAGAGTAATATGGTCAGATGAATCGTCCTTTACTCTTTTTCCAACATCAGGTCGAGTTTTGTTTGAAGAAAGCCAAAAGAAGCTTTCAACCTTGACTGCCTCTTACCAAACCGTCAATCATGGAGGAGGGTCAGTAATGGTTTAGGCAGCGGTGCTCCTATCATTGCACTGCATGGAAGAATTACTGCAAATGAATATGAGGATATTTTAAGTGACCGGGTGCTTCCCATGGTGCAAACATTGTTTCCCACAGATGTTGCCATATTTCAAGACGATAATGCCTCCATACACAGCTAAGCGGGTAAATTCTTGGTTTAAAGAGCATGAGGATGAATTCAAACGCCTTCCATGGCCTCCCATGTCGCCAGATTTAAATATTATTGAACCCTTATGGTCAGTTCTCGAAAGTAAACTGCGGAGCAGATTTCCATCAACTTGATCTCTTAAGGAGCTTGAAGCCTTTCTTGAGGAATGGTTAAACATTCCACTAGAAACCATTCAAAACTTGTATGAATCAATTCCACGAAGAATTGAAGCTGTTCTGCAAGCAAAGGGTGGTCCAACTCCTTATTAGTGATTAAATTATGCATTTCCAATAGTTTCCATTATTTTGTCAAACCCCTGTATATATATATATATAGATCGATCGATCGATCGATCGTGTCCCCCAAATATTCCCTATTTTTATTTGCTGTTATTTTATAATGGATGTATATTTTATTGTTGGGGTTTCCTCAGAAAAGTAACTGATTGGGGTTTTTATTCCGTGTATACGTATACATTTCTAATCTTTCATTACTTAATAACTAATATTGTTTATTAAAACCGTTGTTTCACCGTTTTATACTTAAAGTAAGGACTTTTCGAAATTTCGGAGAAATTACGAAAAGACGATACTGCTACCAATAGACAAGAACCAAGTGAGGACAGAGAAACCCTTACTTTGAAAAGAAAGCTGAAGCCGCATTTACACTGGGGTAAAATTGTTAGTTAACATGTTGGACGACATGTTAACTAACAAATTTACCTTTAACATGGTCAAAAAACGTTATCTAACATATTAGCTTAACTTTTGTGAACGCTCTGTTGAGTCGATAGTGTCATGTGCAGGGTTGCCAACGTGTTACGATCAAAATTTCGCTAAAAATAGAAAAATCTATCGCTAAATTTCACCAAATATGTCCCCCTCCCTCCCTCCCTCCCTCCCTCCCTCCCTCCGCAGCTCATTGATAGGATAGCTGCCCTGGAAAGGCGTTCCAGCGATGGACTAGACAGAGCTCAGGACCGCGGAGAAAGGGTAGAGATGCAACCGGGGGGCCAGGGTACAAAATGAGAGTCAGGAATCGCCAGCGACCCACGTGGAATGCGCGGAACCGCAGCGCAAGGTGGAAGGCAGGGAGGGCGCAAAGAAGGGGCCGATAGAGAAGGGGCCGATAAAGAAAAAGGGTGGGAAGGGGCCTACTGATGGCCCAAAGAAATCGAAGGATGTAGCTGCCGGTCGGGGTGGGTCGGCTGGTGTAAGTGCGGCTGAGTCTATGGGTGGCGACGGGTATCGAAAGGTATCGGGCAAGAAGGCTGCGAAGCCTGAGACCCCGGTTGCCCCTGTCAGACTTCCAACCGCTTTAGTCTCCTGTACTCAAAGGAGGAAGACACCGTTTTGATTGGGGATTCGCAGATCAGGGGCCAGGAGAAGTACTTTGCTTCTGCAAACCGGGACAGGAGGAAGGTAAGGTGCTTACCTGGGCGGAAATGGCGCACTTAAGGAAGGAGGTAGAGAAGCTGCGCGTGGCTAGTCGGAGGACTGCGATCGTTGTCCACGCTGGTGGAAACGACCTGTTCCTCAAAGGCGTAGGGTAGGTCTTACAGAAGGGATCATCACCGACATCATGTCTCTTGCGGATAATCTAAAACTGAGGACAGACAGGGGAATGTTGATGGGTATTTTACCGCTGATGAATGCCAGTGACCACGCGCTCAGTAAGGTCATTGGCATCAACGAGAGGGTGCAAGACTTGTGCGTCCCGCTGGGCGTGAGGTTTGTTGACCCGTTCGACGCGTTTTCGGGTAGGTGGGACCTGTATCAGAGGGATGGTGTCCACCTCAATGTTAAGGGTAAAGATGTGCTAGGCACGCTGCTTGACCGGAACCTATACTGTATTGTGAGGTCAAGCACGGGGATTGATGATAGGCCCCCACCGGGGAGAGAGGATGTTCAACCGGTGGCGAACGTACCTTCAACTGAAGGGTGTGTCCAGGTACAGGTGGGTGACCCTCCTTCCACGTTGGAGGGGGCTCAGCCTCCTGCGAAAGTTGCCCACTCGTTGGTGAGGGGCTCTTCAACTCCCGATAGTCCTGGCTGTTCGGGAAACGGGTCGGGCTAGGGGGCGGTCTGAATAGGGAAGTCTCCCTCCGTGCAGTGCTTTTTAATGCTAGGTCGATTAGGAATAAGTTTTGCGAGCTACGGGCGCTCTTAGCATCAGAATACCAGGATATCATTGCTATCACCGAGTCCTGGATTCATACTGATCGTAGGGACTACGTTGGGGAGTTCGATTCTCGGGTATAGAATGTTTCACAAAGACCGCACCTGTGGGGAGGGGGGAGGGGTGTAAATATACGTGAGGGACACGTTGAGTCCGGTTGACTGCCAGTTCCGATCGGAACGGGAGCTGCTTGGCGTCGATTTGAACGTGGGAAGGACAAACTATAGGTTAATCTTGGTGTACAGACCTCCGCATCTCCTCCTCGAGGAGGATACAGCCCTGTACACCGAACTCCGTAGCCTGCTAAGGGACAGGGTGTGTGTAGTTTTAGGAGACTTCAACTGTCGCGGTATAAAGTGGGAAGACAGGACTGCTGATGCCGAAGGAAGGAAGCTCGTTAACTTTGCTGATGAACTTCCTGACTCAGTGGGTCATGGGCCTACACGAGGCGAAAGCGTTCTAGACTTAGTATTCACGACCGAAGACATCGTCACTGGCCTCACCGTTGACGAATCGTTGGGCGGGAGTGATCACAGTCTGATTAGGTTGTGTCTGCGTCCCTCGGGTGAAGCGTAGTAACTCCAGAGGCAGTAAGCTCGATCTACAGCGGGCGGATTTTGTTAGCCTCCGGGATAGCGTAGGTGAGATGGGGTTAGAGGTCGGTGGCGATGTTGAGGGAATGTGGAATGCATTCCGGGTCGAGTTTATGGTGCTGCAGTCTGCTGCCATACCCTCAAAACCCGTCACCCCTGCTTCAACGCAGCCTAAGTGGTTCAGTCATGACATCGCTTCGGCTATCCGAAATAGGAAAGCTGCGTATAGGAGGGCGAAGGCCAATCGTTCCCGTGAGAACACTGAGTCGTATGTCCGCCTGTGCAGAGAAGTGAAGGCGAAGGTTAGGCTAGCGAAACGTAACGAAGAATTCTGGGTGGCAAGCCTCTGCAAGGGGAACCCTAAGCAGATGACCTCCGACGCGGACATCGCTAATGTGCTGAATGAGTACTTTGCGGGAGTGTTCACCAGGGAGGTCACCCGCGTCATCCCCGAGCCAGGCGTGAGGCACGAAGGTGCTGGCCTGGATAGTGTTCGCTGTACCGCGACAGTCGTTGCCGATAGAATAGACAAACTGTGCGCGTTTAAGGCTCCTGGGCCAGACCAGTTCCTACCCAGAGTGTTGCGGGAAGTGCGCGACCAGTTGGCTCCCCACTTGTCTACAGTCTTCAACAAATCGTTGGAGACGGGCCAGGTACCTGGTGACTGGAGGGAAGCCAATGTGACCCCTATCTTTAAGAAAGGGGATCAAGAAAGTCCAGGGAACTATCGTCCCATCAGTCTCACTTCGGTTGTTGGTAAATTATTAGAGGGGATAATAGCGGATAGGATCGTTGACCATTTGGATTCCTACAAGCTGCTTGGGGACTCCCAACATGGGTTTAGACGGCATAGGTCTTGTCTCACCAACTTGCTCGAGTTTTTCCACGCCATGTGGAGTGAGTATGATAAGAGTAGGGAGATTGATATACTTTATCTCGACTTTGAGAAAGACTTTGAGAAAGACTTTGATAATGTACCTCACCGCCGGCTAATGGCCAAAGTGCGAGCGCTGGGTATTGGTGGAAAGTAGGTAGGTGGATTGAAAACTGGCTGAAGAATAGGCGGCAGAGGGTTGTAATTAAAGGGGCTAGTTCGGGTTGGGCCTCGGTCACTTGCGGGGTTCCTCAGGGTCGCGTGTTTGGGCCACTGTTGTTTATCATTTACATGAATGATATCGACGATGGCATCGTCAGTAGAATCGCCAAATTCGCTGATGACACGAAACTTGGGGCCAATATTGGGACGCCCGAGGCGATCCAGCAACTGCATGCGGACCTATGTAGGATAAGAGAGTGGTCCGAAAAATGGCAGATGCCATTTAACTTGGGTAAATGCAAGGTGATGCACATTGGCTACGCCAATCCGAAGTCGGACTACTCGATGTTGGGGAGTAATATCGAGGCGACTGATTTGGAAAAGGACTTGGGTGTGCTAATTAGTAGCGACCTTAAGTTTAGGAAACAGTGCATAGAGGTGGAAAAGAAAGCCCAGAAGTTGTTGGGTTATATCAGGAGGCAATTTCGATTTCGGAACAAGGAGATTGTGCTTCCCTGTACAATTCTCTGGTTCGGCTGCACGTGGAGTATGCTGTGCAGTTCTGGTCGCCCACCCTCAGGAAAGATATTGAGAGGCTGGAGCGAGTGCAGGCGAGGGCCACAAAGTTAATCCCTTCCGTAAGGCATATGGGCTACAATCGACGGTTACGCGTCCTGAACTTGTTTTCGCTGGAAACTCGGAGGCTGCGCGGTCAATTCATCGAGGTTTTCAAGTTCTTACGCGGGTTCAACGATGTCGATTTTAGAAGCATGTCTAGTTTAAGTGATAACCCAATTCGCAACAATGGTTGGAAGTTGGATTTGAAATGGTTTAGGACTAGTGTGTGTGGGAATTACTTTACCTATAAGATCTGTGACACGTGGAACAGGTTACCTTCAGAAGTTGTGAACAGTTCTTCAGTGGATCATTTCAAGCAAAGGTTAGACCAAATCTTGCACACTATTTGAGGGTGTAGAAAATTTTTCCCTGACACCCGTTGCCATTGGTACCTCCTCGGTATGGGCCGCAAGGCCTTTTGAGGTACTACTTTTCCTTGTAACTCCTTGTAACTCCTTGTAACTCTCTGTATGAAATGAAAAGGTTTATTGGCAGACTATAGTCCATATGACAAATATTATTAATACAATGACAGTTCACATGCTAAGGATAGAAATATATACAATTGATTAGAAATAATACAGTAATGTCGAAGTTAAGTGAAACTACAGACAGACGTTTTCGTACCAAGAATTCCATATCTTAGAGGGTAAACGGCAGGACTCATGAATAGCTTGGATAATCGGGTTGGTTGATTTTTTAATTATTTGCGTTAGAAAAAAAACCCACACTAGACAGAATTTATTTGCACGACAGTTTCGACGCCCACTGGCATCCTCCTCGGGTGGATACAAAAACACGAATGAACCAAAACAAGAGGGAAAAACAGTCCAGGGACCGACCGTTAAGAAATTCGCACCGAGGTTAGATCCCATTCTCCCGACACCGAAGGGCATTTTCATTAAGTACATTCGCGCAAATTAAAACTATCTTCCTGTTCTAAACATACAGATTCTATTATTTTTTTACATAATTATTACATTTATTATTAAATTTATTACATTTAATATTGCATAATTATTTATTACAGAAATTATAAATTTATTATTACATTGGTTATTACATTGTTGTTTATTATACATAACTTA
This sequence comes from Bathynomus jamesi, assembly GCA_023014485.1. Classification (NCBI taxonomy): domain Eukaryota; kingdom Metazoa; phylum Arthropoda; class Malacostraca; order Isopoda; family Cirolanidae; genus Bathynomus; species Bathynomus jamesi. Next base: position 298,573 of record JAJOZX010005260.1, read on the forward strand.
TAAAACGAATGAAAAAAGCCGATTAGGAAACAATCCAGAGACCATTGAGAAATTCGCACCTAGGTTAGATACCGTTCTCCCGACACCGGAAGGGCATTTTATTACAGGGTCCGCTTATAAGTACATTCCCCACAAATTAAAACTATCTTCTTGTTCTATACATACAGATTCTAATATTTTGACATAATTACTGCATTTATTATTGCATTTACATTTTTAACATTTATTATTATTACCTTTACCCTAATTATTAAATTTATAAATTACCTTTATTATTACATCTGTTGCATTTATATTTATTTCCACATTTATTACTTCCATATTTATTACTTCCATTATTACATTTACTAAAGGCGAGTAAGGAAACATTCTAACCAATCCAGAGACATTTAAGAAATTCACACTTAGGTTCGAACACGTTCCCACGACTCCGTAAGGGATTTTTTGACCAAGAATCTCATTAAAGGGTCTAACTTATAAGTGCCTTCGCACAAATTAAAATTATCTACTTTTTCTATACACACAGATTCTATATTTTTTCTTTTGACATAATTATTACATTTATAAAGTACCTTACTTGATTCCCAATCTATAGCATGATTATTTTGGCTGGCGTGATAAAAAATGGCATTATTAGTATTACAACTTCTGAAGGCATATTTGTGTTCTTTAATACGGGTTTCAATATTTCTTCCAGTTTCTCCCACGTATACTAAATCACAACTTTTACAGGGAATGCTGTAGACACAGGCTTGTTCCTCTTTTGCAACGTTATTCGTAACCAATTTACTATTCACGGTAGACGAATATTTGAACGCCAAAGCAAACTTAAAATCTTTCGTCAACGGTTTTACTCTTTCTAAGCTGGCAATGTAAGGCAAACTCACATATTGTTTTTGGTTAACTGAAGGTTCCCGAGGGGCATAAAAATATGCCACTCGGGATATTTTAAATCCTTAAAAATGTTCCAAATCTTTGAATTTTCCGGGTCCAGCAAATGTGGGCTACAAATCCTGAGTGCTCTTAGAAACATGGAAGAAATAATTGAGCTTTAACCCCTTCATCATGATATGAAAAATAATGAATGTACGAATTACAATGAGTAGGTTTTCTATAGACCGTGAAATTGGGCTTTCCGCTTTCGTTAATGACCAAAACATCTAGAAAAGGTAATTGTTTGTCGTTCTCCCATTCATATTTAAATTTAATAGAGGGAACAAGATTATTTAATGACTGAAAGAAAGTGTCAAAGTTGTTCCAGTGTCAGGCCAAAATGAGAAAATATCATCTACATAACGAAACCAAATTAGATTCCTGGGACATATTGTTTGCAACAATTCCGACTCATAATATTCCATGTATAATGTACTCAGTATTGGGGATAAAGGGGACCCCATTCCCATACCAAAACGTTGCAAATAAAATTCTTCACCGAAGGAGAAGGCATTATTGGTGACAGAGTTTTATCAGTTCTAAAATACAGATGTGGGCATGCCTAGTTCTACGTTACATGTTGGCAATTTCTATCTAAAAAACTAAGTACATCATCAATGAGAACTTTCGTAAACAAGGACTCAACGTCAAAACTGATCATTCTTCCCCGTTTTAAATCTAAGGACATAACTTTGTTAATAAAGTCACAGGAATTAGTGATGTGCGAGTCTGAAAATTTACCAACTAATGGGGATAATTTATCTGCAAGAAATTTAGATAACCTGTAACTAAAGGAACCCCCGGGAACCTTCAGTTAACCAAAAACAATATGAGAGTTTGCCTTACATTGCCGGCTTAGAAAGAGTAAAACCGTTGACGAAAGATTTTAAGTTTGCTTTGGCGTTCAAATATTCGTCTACCGTGAAAAGTAAATTGGTTACGAATAACGTTGCAAAAGAGGAACAAGCCTGTGTCTACAGCATTCCCTGTAAAAGTTGTGATTTATTATACGTGGGAGAAACTGGAAGAAATATTGAAACCCGTATTAAAGAACACAAATATGCCTTCAGAAGTTGTAATACTAATAATGCCATTTTTTATCACGCCAGCCAAAATAATCATGCTATAGATTGGGAATCAAGTAAGGTACTTTATAAATGTAATAATTATGTCAAAAGAAAATAATAGAATCTGTGTGTATAGAAAAAGTAGATAATTTTAATTTGTGCGAAGGTACTTATAAGTTAGACCCTTTAATGAGATTCTTGGTCAAAAAATCCCTTACGGAGTCGTGGGAACGTGTTCGAACCTAAGTGTGAATTTCTTAAATGTCTCTGGATTGGATTGTTTTCCTTACTCGCTTTTAGTAAATGTAATAATGGAAGTAATAAATGTGGAAAAATATAAATGCAACAGATGTAATAATAAAGGTAATATTATAAATTTAATAATTAGGGTAAAGGTAGTAATAATAAATGTTAAAAAATGTAAATGCAATAATAAATGCAGTAATTATGTCAAAATTAAATTTTTTTTAATTTTATTTTCATAATTTTTCATAGTTTTCATAGTTTTATTTTCATTCTCTTTCAGAACCCTATTAATAATGAATACACAAGAACGCATCTTTGTTGTAACATCCCGTATCAAAGGAATGCAATGTAATGAAATCAGAGAAAAATTTACAAGAAGATTCCACAGAACCGGTCCTACAGACAAAGCGATTCGTGAACTTGTGAACAAATTTAAAAGAACTGGATCCGTACACGACGAGGTGGGAAGAGGACGCCCAAGGACAGCACGTAACAGTACCGAAGAGGTACGACAATTGTTTGAGGATGAACCAACAACTTCGGTTAGGGAGGCCGGTCGAAGATCAACATATCCAAGACAACAGTTCATAGAATCTTGCGTTCGACACTGATGAAAAAGGCTTTGATACGGGATGTTACAACAAAGATGCGTTTCTTGTGTATTCATTATTAATAGGGTTCTGAAAGAGAATGAAAATAAAACTATGAAAAAATTATGAAAATAAAATTATGAAAAAATTTAGAAATATATACATTTTTAACACATATTAAACATGATAAACATAAATAAAAGTGTGTTTTTAAAAAATTTGTCCGATTTCATTGAAATAGATAGTTAATTCTGGGACACCCTGTATAGAACAAGAAGATAGTTTTAATTTGTGGGAATGTACTTATAAGCGGACCCTGTAATAAAATGCCCTTCCGGTGTCGGGAGAACGGTATCTAACCTAGGTGCGAATTTCTCAATGGTCTCTGGATTGTTTCCTAATCGGCTTTTTCATTCGTTTTATAAGTTATGTATAATAAACAACAATGTAATAACCAATGTAATAATAAATTTATAATTTCTGTAATAAATAATTATGCAATATTAAATGTAATAAATTTAATAATAAATGTAATAATTATGTAAAAAAATAATAGTATCTGTATGTTTAGAACAGGAAGATAGTTTTAAATTTGCACGAATGTACTTAATGAAAATGCCCTTCCGGTGTCGGGAGAATGGGATCTAACCTAGGTGCGAATTTCTTAACGGTCGGACCCCTGGACTGTTTTTCCCTCTTGTTTTGGTTCATTCGTGTTTCTGTATCCACCCGAGGAGGATGCCAGTGGGCGTCGAAACAAACTCTGTCTATTAGAGTGGGTTTTTATTTTCATATTTTGACCTTCACGTAGAAAAAAGAAGTTTTTTGCATTTATTTGCGTTAGATTGTATTGAGCACGTCTTGTTACCTCCGGGAAGCTAGGGACATTGCTGGTAGCGAACATTTGCGAAGCTGAGCATCTCGGGAGTAATTTATGTAAGAGTCTAGAAGACCTGTTGTACAGCAAATTTAGGGTTCTGCCAGAATTTTTTTTATAATTCACCCAGAGTTGCTGTCCGTAAATATTAATGCAGAAAGTGCGAAAGAGTGCCTTTAGCTGCACTTGTACAGAACCGAAAGTTCCTTAGTTATATTCGCTTTAGCACAAAAGCTTCGAGATTGTTTTCTTATATCCGAGTCATCACTCAAGGAGTTGGTAATGGTTTGACCCAAATACTTAAACTCTTGTACTTCCTCAATTACTTCACCTTTCATTTTAAAACTAATATCAGCTGGCTGTTTACAGCTTTTAGGATGAAATTGCATAACCTTAGTTTTTGTGACATTAAGAAGAATATCATGTTTCTGCGAATACACTTCGTAGACTTTTAGTAGTCGATCCAGACCTTTAACTGAGGGACTTAAGAACATTTCATCGGCATAAGCTAAGTTATTTATCCTTGTGTTATCTATATAACATCCCACTGTTGCCTCATTAAGTGAAGCAATTAATCCTTCAATATACACATTAAAACAGCATAGGGGAGAGCAAGGAGCCTTGTCTCACCACGCAAGAGGAGCCAAAACATTCGGATAGTACATTGCCCCAACCTTACAGTAAAAGATTGGTGGGAATACCAAAATTTCAATAAACTTAATATGTACATAGGAACCTTCCTGTCTTCTAGTTTTTTAAATAAAATATTGTGGTTCACAGATGCGTTACTTATATCTTGGAAACAGCTAGTAGTTGAATTACTGTCACTGTATTTAGGTATTGTTTCTTTAAGTACATAGATACACAGGTCAGTTGAGTGGGACCTTTTTAAAACCAAACTGATTAGGAGATGTCCATAGATAATCATTTAATCGGAGTAACAAGAGTTTTTCTAGTAGTTTCGAGAAGCAGGAAGCGACATCAATAGGCCTGTAATTATTGCTGGACAGAATGTCTCCATACTTATTTTTGACCAGGGGCAAGATATATACCCTCATGAACTCTGCAAGGATATAGCTATGAGCAAGCATGGCTGATAGGAGCAATGATATATACAGACATATTACGTCAGTATATTTTAAGTGCTCATTCGATAGGTCATCTACCCCTGACGCAGAACCAGTCTTTAACTCTTCCTTTAATTAACCTCTTTACTTCAGGAACTGATATTAAAGTATTTTCCCTCTTCCCTCCCACAGTCGTTTCACTGCACTCTATCTTAAGATTATCCCTACTCACACTATTAAGAATGTTAGAGTAGTGGTTTTTCCACAGCTTTGCAATTTCATCCTCCCACGACACACCATCGATTGTCGGAGGGAGGACACTTTTGACACCCGTTTGATTCTTAACAGATTTCCAAAATTTGTTATTATTTATGCGAGCTTCACAGGCTTTTGATGCTCGAATAGACTCTTCTTCCTGTTTTCATCGCCTTATGGTCGCCTTATACTGACACCTACTTCTACACATATTCATGTATACTGGCCCTAATCTGGGTCTACCATGAAAGCACCACAAATCGTAGGCGTCTGTATATATTATACACAACAGTATAGGGCGAAATTTGGCGGTACATTTTTCTATTTTTGGCGAAATTTTGTTCGTTATAAGTTGGCAACCCTGCTGTCCACTAGTCAGTTTGCAGACATTTGTGGTTTTATGACATTGTTTCGTTTATATCCGGCAGATGGTATTAGTTGACTGAATATTTTAGATAGCATGTGTTCCAGTGTAAACGGTGGACACTAACTGCATGTTAGATAACAATGTTAACTAACATGCTAAGCCAACATGTAGATAACAAGTTAGCGTCAATGTTAATGCGGCAGCGGCTTAAGTCTTGACACACTCCACACATTGTTTGTGAAACTCTCAACTTTTTGAAGAAGCATTTTCCAGGCCACTAATTTCTCCATGAGCCAGTGGAATGGCCCCTGTACTCACCTGCCCTCACACCCCCGACTTTTTTTTGTGTGGTTACATAAAAGACATTTGAAGACCTAAATACCAAAGTCCATGAGGCAATCAACAACATCCCAGTTGAGCAATTTCCAAAAATTATGTCAAACATTTGTGCAAGGTTGAATATTGTTAGGAAAAAAATGGCGGTATACGGATACTTTAGCGTCGGAAATTATTTATACGTTTAATATCAACAAAAAATGCGTAAGCCTCAATATAACTTCATTAAAAGTATTAAAACCATATTACAACTGATAAATGCGCCATGTTGACCACGTAGCTGCTTCTTTGCCCGGTTAGGTCAACTGTACAGTATACACCCTTGACGATTGGTTAGGTTAAGTCGTGATATTTTCGTTAGTTTAAATGAAAATATCACGACTTAACCAAACCAATCGTCAAGGGCGTACAGTTGACGTAACCGGGCAAAGGAGGAGGTACGTCGTCAACATGGTAGATCACGTGCCTTATTTCCCAGTTATATTCACAAATTCTCATGGAGAAATAAATATAAAACTAATTTATTTGCGCATTTGATTATATCCATTAATGGCATTTATCAGTTGTAATATCGTTTTAATACTTTTAATAATAATAATAGTTATAATCATATACCAAAATGACGATTACATTGAACATGTTAAATTAAGGTTAATAAAACACTTTTATTTTACATACCTTTGGCGTTGGTCTTTGCATCGAAATTCTCTTTTTTAAGCTTAGAACATTTATTTAGAAATAGGAACATTTTGGGGAGACGCTTGGTTATGTACTATATACAGGGTGATTCAAAAGTCAGGTTACATAGGGCTTTTCTGTTTCTTTGCAGGTAAATGAGTTATGAGATGTTATCGAAGGAGGAGCGCATTGATGTGATATTCCTAACTGGCTGCACAAGTGCATTGCCGTTAACAGTGGCCATATCGAACATGTGATGTGACGATTCCCCCGTTTCATTACATAATACAGTATTTCCCTATGTAACCTGACTTTTGAATCACCCTGTAGTTCGTTCGTTAGATAGATCAATTATATCCCTTTATTTTCATAAATAAAACAATGTATTTTATAACGAAGGAAAATAAAACGATGAATTGTTTTTAAAACAAATGAAGCTTTATTCAGAACGTCTATTTTTATTTATCTTAAATATTATATTAAAATAAACATTTAATTTAACCAATGTTGTTGTTATTAGCCGTTTTCTAATAATTAACCTTAGAGTTAATTAAGCTTATTTATCTTATTTAATCAATTATTATAATTTTTCGGTTAAATTACGAATAAATCTCTAGGAGCGCTCCATTTTTCAATATTAAACATACACTCATAAAACATATACCATTTGAAAGCTCACATTTTTCTGAGTTTAAAGTGTAGTAATCCAAAAGTATCAATAGCAAATAAAAAGTAACTAGGTTTAAATATAAAACCCTATACCGATCAATTTGTGATGCTTGATCTTTACGGGGGCTCCGCCCCCGTGACCAAATACCATCTTACAACACACTGAAGATTTATAACTTAGCCAAACTTTATAATGTAGTTAATGACGTCACGCGTCAAACAATTAATTAAATCGTTACTTTTTATTTGCTACTTTTGGATTACTACATTTTTAGACTCAGAAAAATGTGAGCTTTCAAATGGTATATGTTTTATGAGTGTATGTTTAATATTGAAAAATGGAGCGCTCCTAGAGATTATCCAAATTACGAAAGGTATTTATGTGATTAAAGTTAAAAATTATTATAAAATATTTAGTAAATTTTTAATATTATTTTTTTTATAAAAATTAATTATTTTTTATTTTTTGTGGTGAGAGGGATTTATATAGAAAAAGGATCCATAGAATATATATATATATAGTATATATATACACATATATATACATATATATATATATATAAATTATTTACATTGTATTTTATATTAATATATTAATAAACTATAGTATATTCCTATATTATTACTCTATAATATATTTATATACTATAATATATTTATATAAGCATACAGAGATATTGTATTTCATATATTTTAACATTTCAAAGTAAGAACTCACAAATATAATAAGGTTTTGAAAACTAAAACAAAAAAAAAATGTGCATTTTCTCTCGTACTGTTCACCTCATCGGTTTCTTTTTAAAAACTGAATAAAATTATATTATTATTTATATTATATATTATATATATATATATATATATATAATATTATAGAATGATATTTAAGTATAAATAATGTGTAATTTATGAGAATTGAGTTTATTCGCGGATTTGATTAAAGATTTGATCGTTTCCCATTCAGTGTCATTTCCATTCTCGTCCGCGGTCCGAATTTGAGAATGTTCGAAGCGAGAAATTCTAAATTTGAGAAAGTGTATAAAAAGAGGGAAACAAAATTTAAGTTTTGGGAATGGATTGATTTAAGAATTGAATTCTTTCAGAAATTTCCCCTTTCGGATTTCTCCCCCTTGGCCGAGAAATGGTTCCAACACTGAGTGGGAACAGACGTAAATATTTAGCAAGTACAAATCTAATGACACCATCAAATATATATTATATATTTATATATATATATATATATATAGGGTGTTCCATAAGTCTGGTCTCATAGGAAAATTTATTTTAAATTAAATTTACAAAAGTTATACATTAGAACTAAAATGTATGTTTAAATTGATGTTTCATGAGGAAAAGGCCTTCGCCTTTTCCTCACTAGTGTAACTTTCTTCTATATGAGCCATTGCGTGTTATTCTACCTGCAACAAAAAGAAAGGTCCAAAACAAGACATAAATTTAAACATTTGTTTTAGTTCTAAATGTATTACTTTTGTAAATTTAATTTAAAGTAAATTTTCTTTTGAGACCGGATTTATGGGACACCCTGTATATATAATGGAGGGGGATAGTTACGAGTATACGCAATAGAGTATGTATTTATTTTTTTAAGTAAAAATGTTTTATAATAGTTATAGTTAAAAAATAAGGATTATAACATTTAGAAGATTGTTTATATAAAATTAACCACTCTTGTCATGATATACGAGAACATATACAATACATAAATATTAGGGGGTGTTTCCCCTAAATAGGGAGGGTACGATGCGTGCACCCAACCAAAAAATTTTTTAGCAGTATTATTGCAAATGTTATATATTTTTTCATATATATATATATATATATGATGAAACTTCCGAAATCATCCAAATTGTTTGATTAATCAATGAACTCGGGTAAGCCCAAACTAATTCCAATCAAGGAAATGTCGGTAAACATGGATAATTCAATGGATGTAATCGGTCGTAAGAGATGTTTAAATGATCACACTTGTAAATACTGTATTTCGTTAGGATTATTTTAGTTTTTTTATAGCAAATTAAGATGAATAATTTCTATAGACATAGTCCATAAGAGCTCGGGCCATTTGCTATGAAAGAATCGTATATGGAACAAACCCTTTGAATTTTTGGCACTATTCCCATAGATTCTCATTCCATTCGCCGCCAGGAAGTGGGAATACTCAAAATTGGAATTCTAGATCTGGGGAAAGAGTTTGTGTTTGAGTCCGTGAGGCAATTGTAAGCCCAAGGGGTATTTTCTATGAAAAAACAAACTTAAAACGGAAAAATCTTAAATTGAGAATGGATCAATTTGAGAATTTCCTCCTTCGGGACTCCCACTTTCGGATTTTTCATTCCTGGACGAAGACTGAAATAGCAATGACCGAATATGGGAAGAGACCTTCTCCCCCTCAGTATGATCTCCCTTAAACGTTGCTCTTCGTACCAAACACTTAAAATAGCGAATTACTGTTTTAAATCATTATTTCGCCTTTCAAATGTTTAGAAGAATGTGAAATGTTTAACCAAGTGTCATCCTTCCTTTAGAGTGTGATAAACGTGTGTATGTGTGTATGTATGCGTGAAAAAGTCTTAGGCACCAAACATTTTATCATAAAGATAACGAGTATGGATTCAGTAAGGTAATTTTATCGATTGTAAAAGATTCTTTGTTGAAATAAGACTCAAATTGTGAAAGTTATTGAGGGAACGATCCTACAAATATGTAATTACGCCTTAACTTGTCTCACTCAAATTTCAGGGAACTATTCTTAAACTTTTTATGTTGTCAAATACACGAGGAAGTGCCCAGTTGGGCAGGTTTTCCAGGAATGTGTGTGTATATATATCAGGGGTGGATCCAAGGAGGGTAGTCTAGGGGGGCACCAAACAGACATCATGCTGAGTATTTTATTTGATCTACATTTTTTTATGTACCATACGCTTCACCCACCATACTACTATGAGGTTGCAACAGGAAACAGGCTTCCTGTTCCTGTGCGTGAGCTGAAAGGTATAAAAAACTCGCACTTCCCTAAGGGGATGATCCACGTTTAAATTATATTATAATGCATACATAGACTTTAGTTTTCATTGGTGTTGTAGTGATAGTTGCTTTGACAAAGAAATATTTTTTTGAAGACATAATAAAGAAAACATGAAAATAATATGATTACTAATAAAATATTTATCAAATTTTGTGCATTTCAATTGTGATAAGCATGTAATACAATATAATGCAATACTTACTGTAATACTTACTTACAGTATTCTACAGTTATAATACAGCAATGATCATTATCATGATCTGGGTGTCATTTGTCCACAAAATGTTCACAACTCCACTCGTCCCCTGGTGATCTAGCCTAGGGGGGCACGTGCCCCCTGGATCCGTCCATGTATATATTGTAGAAGTATATCAAATGAGACAGAAGCCAATATTTTACTCTATGAAATATTAAGTTCATATTTTTAGCTGATGAACTTCAGTAATGCTCTTTTCTACGTCCGGGTATGAAATATGATTCCAGAGCAAATTATTTCTGATAAAGCGACCCATAACATTATACAAAGGAGATTACAATCAAAGGGAAATGGGTTAAAAAAAGATGCAGAACCAGTGTTCAGTGTTCAAAGACTAATCAAAACATACATTGAAACTGGGACCATTGATGATAAGATCACACCTGGAAGGATATTATAGTTACCAGAATCTCGTATTAAATATCTGAGGGTTAGATCACGAGGAGACACGTTAAATTTCCTGCAATTTCTTGCATTTCTTGCAGCAAGGTACTGCAGAAGTGCAGTGTCAAAGCTGACCCGTCAAACATAAACTGTACCAAAAAGGGCTAAAAACGGACATTTTAATGTTTTTTACAAAAATTGATCCATCAGTTAAAAATCTCTCTATGCATATAACAACGAGATTCCAGTATTATTCTGTCTTGACTCCCCCCCTCCCCCCGAAATTATTAGCTTCCTTTGTATAACGTTATTAGGGTATGGGGGCAGAAAGCCCCAATAAGTAATAGATTTACTATAATCACACACTTTCGAACTATTATGAGATTTTCCTCATCAGGTACGATGAAGACCTTGGGATAAACCGAAAGTCGTAATTGAGAATATTCGCATGACATTGTTTAAGTAAGCTTTGCTTTGCTTCATGCCACATACTGCGCTCTGGACCAATATCTTTTTTACCTGGAAATAGAAAAGTCATTAGTAAAGTAAGAAAGTTAATTCAAGTATTTCACACAATAAAATGTTGGTTGTTACCAACACACCAAAATTTACTTTCCTGCATTTACAAAATAATGAATTTACATAAAAATAAAAAAAATATCCCTGATCGTGAACTTCAACATTGGTTCAACAACATAAAGTCGGATAGAAAATTGGAGTACATTTTCTTGAAACTTACCCAACATTCATGAAGGAATTATTACATTCTATTTGAGAGACTTTACTTCACTGACGTCCCTAATTTTAGGTCTTACTTCAACTACGAATGATTTATAATCAATAAAATTAGTGAATCCATATCACTAGCTCTATGACCAAGTGGCAGATGTCGAAGGTAAAAACTTTTCTACAACACTGTATTCATAATTTTTGTTTTTCTTAGAGTACCACAAAAATAATGACAGACTTTAATGGCTAATATTTTAATCCAATCACTACATACACAATTATTAGGTTATTTTATGATATATTATTTTACATTATATATATATATATAAATATAATATATATTATATAATAATATATATATATATCGTAGTATATTTAATATTATCTATAATATCAGGAGTTGAGCACAGTTCATAGTATAAGAAGGAATACAATAGAATATTTAAGATATAAAATATATATATATATATATATATATATATATATATATATATATATATATATATATATATATCGCAAGGCATCGCTATATATAGAAAGAATATTACTTCATGAACATTGAAAAGTATTTAGTGTGTGTGTATTATAGTATATATATATATATATATATATATATATATATATTATATATATATAATATATATATATATATATATGTTATTCACTTGAATACATTATCGTTAGTAGAAAATTAAATGCATTTTTAAAATTATTTTTATTAAAAAAATTACACTAATAAGGTTAATTTCGTATTTTTTAATAAATTACATTTACCATAAATTATTTAATTAAAAAATTACATAATTTATACTGGAATTTATATGAATATAATCTGAAATATATTAAAATTATAGTCATAATTTATTATTTTAAGGACTTCACTTTAAGATTAAGTACGAGTATTAATAAAATAAGAATTATCAAAATGGTTTAATGTAATTGTTATAGGTATTGCCGTTATCTCAAAAATTATATTAATATTGAAGAGTTTTTAGTTAATGTATGTCGTTAGAATATTTGAATAGGCCTTCAATTACATATCACTCGTAAATAGCAGTTATTGATATTAAAATTAAAATTAATTCACAATGATATTAATGACAAGAGCAATAATATAGTAGTAATATATGCATGTATGCATGTATTTTATATATAATTGCCAAAGAAATATATATATATATATATATATATATATATATATATGTGTGTGTGTGTGTGAAGATAACCACGAAGGAAAATTAAAGCACGAAAGTGCTCGAGCGGTTTTTTCGTCTAATCTAATGACATCATCTCGAACACCTCAGTGTTCCTGAGGATGTCATTAGACGAAAATGCTTGAGCACTATTTCGTGTTTTAATTTTCCTTTGTGGTTATTTTCATCACAAATATTAATCACGTGTTACTTTCGTGAAATAATGGTTATATATATATATATATATTATATTATATATATTATATATATATATATATTATATATATATTATATATATATATATGAGGAAATTAATCGGTACGTTATTAAATATAATTAATCAATTAGTCCTCAATCGGTTCCTTCAGACAGGAGTAATCTATCTGAAAAGGATGGACGTCTGAGCCTTTGAAGCCTCCAAAGATGTATTTTCCGGGGCCATGGGGTGTCTTCCCCAGCAGGAAGTTAGCGAATGCCATAAGATAAACCTTCTCAGTCAAAGGAAAATCACCACACTAGGGATTAAAAGCAAAGACATGGTTAGATTACAGCTTTCGGAACATTAACCAGATATTCAAATATATAACGTTAGGTGTTGCTTAGCAACCAGATGTAGCTCGGAACATTTCCAAGAAATGATTAATTGGTGCAGAATTGGAATCTGTGTACTTGTACCTTGTACTGTTAAGGTTCATTGCAAATAACATGGCCATTTTTTCTTTTTAGAAAAGTTCTTAACGACGCGTCGGTTGGTTGCTAAGGAAATTAATTTATCTGGAAGTGAGGTATCTGATTATTAGTTAAGCCGTGGCTAACTTATGCAGTGAAAGAACAGTTACGATATTAAAATTGATTCACTTTGTTTTAGTGGGTATTGCCTATATTGAACGCAGCCCTTCGCTCCTCCCCCCTCTCCTCCTATATTTTCTGACTCCACCCCATTTTTCAAAATTAACCAATGGCATGGGATACAGTTTAATGCAGAATGTTATCTAACCAATCACGAACTGTTTAACTTATTTTTCAATTTATGAATGCGTTTTTAAATTTATTGTACAAGATGATTACAAAGTCCTTGTGCAACTTTAAATTTTAATAGCTTTTTATATAAACATGATAGAAACAAACTATAAACTGCATATGAAAGCATAATTATTAAAGTTTTTAACAGACAACTACACAAATTTCTAGGCTTAAACATAACTGCCATCTTTCGCGATACATCGTTCAATCCGATTTTCCAAAGCCCTGGAAGGCTGGAAACATTCCCGTGTCTTTGAAAAATCGGATTGAACGATGTATCAAGAAAGATGGCAGTTAATGTTTAGACCTAGAAACTCGTGATGTAGTGTGTTAAAAACTAATAATTATGCTTTTTTATGCCGTTTACAGTTTTTCTATCGTGTGTACATAAAAAGCTCTTAAAGTTGTACAAATACTTTGTAATCACCCTGTATATCAGATTTTTAAAATTTAAAATAAAAAAAATTATACTATGCCATTAAATAGTTAATTCTATGAAAAATATACCTAATAGCATTTACAACAAACTTAAAGGCAAAAATTGGGAATAATTTAAGAAATTAAATCGGATTTCCTAACCCCAAAAATATCGACCCTCCAGCCCTCCCCCCTTGTAGAAAGAAGGAAATGTCAAAGTTTTCTTAATTCTTATAATTAGTCGAAACAATTTGTGACAGTTAAATTACACTTTACGATTCTTAATGACATGTTGAGTTTTGCAGTTCATGTCAACATCATTTTGGAGCAGGTTTTGTAGTACCATTTTGTAGTCCTTACATATTATAATAATAATATGTCTAATAAATAATAATAATTATTATTATTATCATCAATCAAATTTTCCTGAATCTTTTCCGCTGTGTATATATATATATATATATATATATATATATATATATATATATAATAATAATAATAAGGGAAAAGATTTTCAGGAAAATTTGATTATGTAAATTGATAAAAAAGGAAAAATTTCCTGTTTTTTTACAATATTTCTGTGCCTTTGATATATAATTGAAAATAAATAAATGCGGGTTCTGATTATATTTTGGTACGCTGATTTATATAATTGTGTTCTAAAATTACCTGCTAAACTTTTATATGAACGCAATATTTTAACAAAAATGATGCGATATTTAAAAATTTTATTTCAAATACAGCAACAATAAGAAAAACAATAATTGTTTATTTTAGATCTTCAAAGTGTCTTCCTTCAACTTGAACACATTGCTCACAACGTCCCACTACTGATCGACCCACTACTGATCGACCCACTACTGATCGACCCACTACTGATCGACCCACTACTGATCGACCCACTACTGATCGACCCACTACTGATCGACCCACTACTGATCGACCCACTACTGATCGACCCACTACTGATCGACAGACGTATAAAAGTTTACTAGGTAATTTTAGAACACCCTGTCCAACACACTAGCCAAACGTAATTAATAGGTAGTCTAGACTTTTTACATATTTAACCCTTCCGCTACGGGGGTCATAAACCGGGTCAGCCCCCCGGTACGGGGGTTTTCACCAAAAAATCGACTATCACCAGATTAAATGATTTTGGTCTCAAAATGTAGCTAAACTCTTCTATTTTCATAATCTCGAATATTAATTCAATCGAAGCATTAGTATGGGCGTGAGGCGCGCTGGCGCGCATGCACCCGTAAGGCATTTTTGCGCTGTGGGACTGGTTGTGGAGGGGGGCGGAGTAGATAGTGGTTGAACCGATGGTTATAGGTGGTGGTATCAGCTGATTTCTCAATATTGTGAATGAAACGGGTCTCTGTAATGAATGGTAGCAGTGTAAGATACCATTAGTCTTTATTTTATCGATTTATAATAAGATTTATACGAGGATATAGATTTATAAAGTATATTCATAGAAATAGATTCGTATTGGTGGTAAGTCTCGTAGGCTTTCAAATATTATAACAGATCCTGTATATATATATATAAATTATTATTATATATATATATATATAGGAAGAATAACATCTATAAATAATGTATAAGTAAAATAAGTGCTCTGGTAACTCAAGATTTACTTGTAGTAGTAAGTCACTCCACCATGCAACACCACCCATCACCACCACCACCACAGCCACCACCAAGACCACCACCAAGACCACCACCACCACCACCTCTCTCACTCGCACATTTGCGAATCATGTTCAGCTTTTTATTTTTTTACTCTCTCTATTTTATTATTTTTATTTTCATCATTTTTAGCATTTTTGTTATTATATGAAAAAAAAAGGTCATGCGTGGGCAGGAAACCTCACATTTTGGGCAGGATGTCACACATTCGTGACAAATGTACCCATCAGTAAACATAGTAACAATTAAAACTCACGACGTGCTTGGACAGAAAACGCGGGAAAACATTCCTGAAACTTTGAAAAAACGTGCATTTTTCGTGGGCGTTTATTTACGCTTCCCGTAGTTTCGTCCTTTTTGGGAAAACGTTAATGTACGCTTCCCGTATTTGATTGAAGGGTTGAAATGTATACATTGCAAAATATATCGGAAACGCAACACGAACGACACTGTACGGGAATTACAGGCACCATCTGTTCCAATAACTGGGATACACTGGGCCACATCTACTTTATATAACCCAGTGTATGCCGATTATTGGAACCAATGGTACACTAATCTCTTTTGAAAGCTCGTCGGTAACGCTTTGTTGGGAAATAGATAGATATAGTAAGACAGATTTGCTCATGATAATCCCACTTCACGACGATAAGTGTGAATGCTGAGAATTTTATCTTATTTTCAGATAAGAACAACGTATTTTGTTAATATAAAAATGCCCAAAACGAGGGAACTAACAGAAGGGGGGAGAGCATAAATTCAGCTTTTCTCCTTTCAGGGTTTCAGTCAAGTTGTTGTAATTGTGGGGAAGTTAAATGTTCTCGGCGTAGGTCCAAACTATCCTGACATGGTTCCAAGAAACGAAATCGTATGCCAGCAAGTGTTGTAGTGGTAGAAAAAGAGCCACAATCACTCGTGAGAACGAGCATTTGAGATTTTGTTGGTGAAAAGTTGTAAAAAAAATATAAATATCTGACCTTTCTAGCCAACTACGAACGACAACTGCACGGAACTAATGTTTCGTGCAAAACAAGCCGTTAAAAGGAAGCTAAATGAAAGTGGTTTAATGGGATGGAAAACAATGTAGGTAGAACCTTTAATTGACTCAGATACCAACGGGAAGAGGTTTCAGTAGGTAGAAGACCGCAAAAACTAGACCACCGACGATTTAGCAAAGGGGCTCTGGTCCGACAAAAGCAACTTGAGGTAAACTGAGAGACCATTATTGCTATTTTAATTGGATAACACGGATAAAGCAAGCGCATGATTGTCAGTTGAACCATTGAAGCTTATCACCCTGAATGCGTAGTCTCAATAGTAAAACGGTAAGGTGGAAGCATCATGATGTGGTGGTATGTCATTCGCAGGAGTGTGGAAAGGGGAAACTGTTTTTGTGACGGCAGAATGAACTTTCGGACTTAAACGAATGTCTGACGTAGAGTTGAAGGCTTCTCTGAAAAAATTGAACTCAACATCTCGGGACAGTTTTGAACAAAGTGAGAGGAAACGCAAATGTTTGCCAAAAAATTATTTATACTTTAAACTAATGAAAGAAGGATACATGATAAGCAGTGATAATTGTACTGTCGAAAGTTTTCCCAGAAGATTCCTAGAAGTGATTGAGGTTATGGAAGATGTACGAAGTATCGTTTTCATAAATGCAGTTAAACCACATAATTTTCATTATTACAATTAAATCTTATAATCTCATTAATCCTTATATTTACTTTTTGGACTAATATATATATATATATATACATACACATATGTATGTGTGTGTATATATTGTATAATTTAAAATACATAAATATTTTCAGCGTTTCGATACTTAGTCAAGATCTTACTGTAACTTGAATCGAAACTGAAAAAATCTTTAATTCCTATTAAAAGATTAGACATAGATAAGTATAGATAGGTAGAGAGATAAATAGATAGGGTATACCGATGTAAGGGCTGCGTAGGCTTCTTCTGTCATGGGTTCCACCAGATCATCTTTCAACTTGATAAAATGCGCGTAGAAAGATTTCAATTCCTCAAACGATATGATGCCGTTGTCTGCACACAAAAAAATTATTATTAGGAGTAGGAATATTAGTTATCAGTAGTAATAGTACGATATAGGTGTGTGTGTGTGTGTGTGTGTGTGTGTGTGCGCGCGCGCGCCATATACATTATTTACATTTGTTTACTTATCGTTAGGGAAAATCTTTTTAGCAAAGCAATGAAATTACACTTTAGGGAATTGATCTTGTCTGATATTTCTTTTTTGTATTTCTAATGGTTTCAAGTAATAGACAGGGTGTCCCATAAGTCCGGTCTCGTAGGAAAATGTATTTTAAATTAAATTTACAAAAATACAGTAATACAATATAACTAAAACAAATGTTCAATTTGATGTCTTGTTTTGGGACCTCTCTTTTGTCGCAGGTAAAATAACACGCAGTTTCTAATATGGAAATGAGTTGTACTGGTGAGGAAAAGGCCTCCGTACAAAGGTATATTATTATTATATTATTATTTTAATGAATAGTTACATAGACAAAGATACATACATGCCAGTATTTAGTATGTTCCCTCTTTACCCATATGACAGTTTGAATTCTATTAATAATGGTGTCAGTGTATTTCTTTACCACTGATGGCGGAATATTTATCCAAATATTTTGTGGGTCTTTCCACAGTTGTTCAGTATTAGGTGGCTTTAGTTTATCCTTCTGAACGTCTGCGCAGTCCCATATAGACTCTGTTGGATTCATGTCGGGGCTTTGTGATGGTCATTCCATTATGTTCAGTTCTCCAGCGTTCTCCTTCCCCTTCAGATTTTTTACAATCCGTGCCGTATGTTTGGGGTCGTTATCTTGTTGGAAGATGAACCCTTGTCCAATCAAACGCTTTCCATCTATCACAGCATGCGGGGGAAGAATTCGCTCTCGAGTTAGAGTACCATCGATTTTCATAAGGGAGGCAACTCCAGATGAACTTATGGACCCCCAAACATTAATAGATCCTTTACCATGCTTTACTGTTGCGTGTGTAAGCACGTATTATATTTCTCACCCTGCCACTGTCGTACGTACCGTTTTCTTTTAGACTCAATGCTTTAAAATTTTGACTCCTCTGTCTACGAAACTTCGCCCAATCAGTCGACGTTCAGTGGGTATGATCTCGTATATATTTTACCCTCTTAGACTTGTTTCCTGATCTCTGGTACGGTTCTTTGGCAGCAGCTTTTCCTTGGAACCCTGCCTTCTGCAATCGACGTCGTATTGTTACGGCCGAAACGTTCGTGTCCTGTGAGGCATTAAAGTCCTGCTGCAAACTACGACACGACTGTTTTTCTCTCTTTGGCGTATAACCTTCAAATAATGGTCTTGAGATTTTGTCGTTTCTCTTGACCTTTCTTTTCATTGTTCTTCTTTAGTTGACCTTGTTTCAAGTTGGGGTTGAATATTGCCCCACACCCAATTTACAAAAGTATCCAGTTTTTCAGCAATTTTTATAATAGTATATTTTCTCCTAAAGCCACGCTCTTTATGCGAATATCTTCAAATATCTACTCTACTGGAACCCATTGCATGCTAAAAAATCAGTTGAATCCATCTGTAAAAGAGTTGAAGGCACTCATTATTTCAGTACATGATGTAGAAAACTAGGAATGTTTATAAAACAATACCTAATTATTACCTATTATACTGGAAACATTTTATATACTCAACTATTCTACTGCAGTTAAGCAAGGAATGAAAAAGCCGGCAGCTTAAAATCGATATTCAATGAAAACAAAGGATGACATACTGTATCTGAGTGATGCAGTTGTAAGAATGCTTTCAGATAGTTAACCGATAATCTTGTAGGGTACTGTTTATATTGCGCTGCGTAACGTGGACAAGTAAAATTATGCTGTTTTGGAACATTTGCTGCTAAATTTTAGATTTTAACTAGAATATGGAACATTATTTCATCAATTTTAATGGCTTTTCTAAAATTTTGATATATATGTATAAACATTTTTTTTTCTTTTGCTCACGAAGATTCAAATCTAGTCGTGAGCGCAATTTTGTTTCATGCAAAAACCGCGCGTGCTGATGGATGTTATTCCTTATTCTCTTAACGTTCTTGGTGTTTCCTTTTCTCGTGATCCTTTCCTAAAAGGATCACATACTCTTTGTAAAACAGCTTCTAAGAGATTAGGTGTATTGTACCGGCTCCGCAGTTTCTTCACCCCACTCAATTGCTCTCTCTGTACAGGGGTCTCGTCCGCCACTGTATGGAGCATGATTCTCATGTATGGGGTGGCTCAACCCACACAGCCGTACTTGACCGCGTGGAATCAAAGGCTTTTCGTTTCATTATTTCCGCCCCTCTTACTGTCTGTCTTCAATTCCTCTCTCTCTGCCGCAATGTTGCTTTACTCTCTCTTTACTATCGCTATTATAAAGGAGACTGCTCTTCTGAGCTTTCTAACTGCATGCCTCCTCCTTTAAGGAGAGTACGCAGTACCAGACTTTCGACACATTCTCATTCCTTTTCTGTCCAACTCTCTAATGCGAGGGTTAATCGGTATTCTCAGTCTTTTAATCTACTCAACCGGTGAACTCTGGGACAATCTTCCTCAGTCCATCTCCCCCACCCCTCCCGTCAATGACCTCCAATCCTTTAAACAGTGTGTCTCCAGCATCTCTAAAAACTTGGGCCTTGATTTTGGCTTGCTTCTTCCTTCCTTTATTGGGGTAGGGGGAGGCCTGTTTACGGGCGTTCGCCCTTAGCCCCTCTTTCCTGCATAAAAAAAAATTGTATACAATTCGAACAGAACGTAATGATTAACGTGAAATACGAGCCACGAGTTGAACTTGTGATCAGACCCATTGTTCCTTCGCGTGGCTGATCTTAATTAATTAATTAACCTCTTAACGACGACCGTGCCATTTTTGGCACGAACTGAATTATGTGCTCTATATGAAATATGATTCATTATTTGCTACTTTTGACGAATGACCCGTATTTGGCACGAGCGCATTTCGACTGAAGGCAAATCTAACGACATTTGCCAATTTTTTTTGTTAGTACTCATGGTTTTCATTCACGGAAGATGCAGTTGTGTTCCTGATTCAACCTGTGCTACTTTTTTGTGTAATTTTTCCAATCTTTACAGGTAAGTTATGATTGTTAACATTTGTAAATGATTATTTATGTTGTTATAATGAATTTGTAACATATTTTCATTGAGAACATTTATTGAATGGTAGATTTTTTAGTAAATATGCTTGTGCCAAAATTGGCACATCAGGAATGGAGGCAATATAAATGGCAGCCATGTTTTTCAAGTCTTGATTTATAGCCTACTAATTCTTGATTTATTAGCCTACTCTTTTGAGCTTTTATACATTATCTATGCGTTAGGTTATTTATATCATATTTATATATTTTTATTATACATTATTTTATATATCAGATTATATATTTACTATATAGGCCTATATTTATATAAAAAAATTCTATGCTTCAGATGGAATCAGCGCAGTTTTACAAAAGACCTGCAAGGAACGAACAAAAGCATGTGGTTTTTCCAATTCCAGAAGGAAGTGATCAAGATGAGCTTAGCAATAGTGATGAAGAGTTCTCACCTGTAGCTTCAGTGAATGAAGAATGCATTGATTCTACCGAAAGCAGTACAGGTATGATAGCATACAAAATGAAAGTATATATCTTTCACTATAGTGTGTGTGTAATGATATGTGTAATAGGTACATTATATGATAAAATATATCTGAAATAAATTTTTTTTTATAAGAAATAAGCCTATTTCCAAATTCTTATAAGATTTGCTTACAGCAGTAAGGATGTAGGCCTGTAATACTTTTGATTGATGATTTTTTTTACTATTTGATCGTTTGTTCTATTTTATTTATTTGCTTACAGCAGTAAGGATGTAGGCCTGTAATACTTTTTGATTGATGATTTTTTTTACTATTTGATTGTTTGTTCTATTTTATTTATTTGCTTACAGCAGTAAGGATGTAGGCCTGTAATACTTTTTGATTGATGATTTTTTTTACTATTTGATCATTTGTTCTATTTTATTTATATTATACAGATGTGTTATTCTTTACTTACTGTTACCGTTTGTATGTATCGTATTGCAGCTGAAGAGAATGTTACGCCTACTCCAGCAGAAAAAGAACGCTCTGCAAGACCTATTATATGGAAAACCATTAGGACTGGAACTTCTGCTCGTGAAATACCGAAATTTCAAGGTGACATTCAGCCATGCATCTCCATTCAAACTCCTATACAGTATTTTAGATACTTTTTTGAAGACAATACTTTGGATTTTATAGTTGAGCAATCAAATTTATTTGCTGTTCAGGTAAACCCAGATAGTCCATTAAAACTTACAAGGCAAGAACTTGAACAATTTTTAGGAACAGTCATGTACATGTCAGTCATAAATTTACCACGTACACGGATGTATTGGAATTCTTTTACTAGAATTCCCCATATTTCTGAGTATTTTTCAAGGGACCGGTGGAAAAAAATAAAAGCTGCTTGCATTTCAATGACAACACCAATATGCCCGAACCTAATGACAGAAATAAAGATAGGCTTTTCAAAATTAGACCACTAATAGAATGTTTATTACCCAAATTCCAAAGTTTTCCTAAACCACAGATGCTATGTATAGATGAGCAAATCGTGCCATTCAAGGGACGCTCATCCCTCAAACAATATATCCCCAGTAAGCCTTACAAGTGGGGATATAAAATCTTTGTTCTCAGTGATAGCACTGGATTAGTCCACAACTTTGAAATCTACACAGGAAAGATTGAACCATTGGCTAACTCAATTGATTTGGGGGCTTCTTCAAACATTGTAATGAGGCTGGCAGAAATTATTCCTAATCACAACTGTCACTGTCTTGTCTTTGACAACTGGTTTACCTCTCTAAAACTTTTGTCAGCATTACATGACAAAGGAATATATTCATTAGGAACTGTAAGGTCAAACAGACTAGGGAACTGCAAGATAGTTAGTGATGGGGAGCTGAAAAAGCGAGGCCGAGGGTCTTATGAAGAAAAGGAGGCAACAATTCAAGGAGCTGAAATTCGGGTACTGAAGTGGCATGACAACAAGTGTGTGACTCTTGCAGGCACTGTTGTAGTGGTCATACTGCTCAAAATGTTCGTAGATATGACAGAAAACAAAAGGAATATGTAGAGGTGTCATGCCCACAGATGGTGAAAATGTATAATAAGCATATGGGGGGGGGGGTAGATCTTCTTGATGGCTTGATCTCATATTACCGTACTGAAATAAGGTCAAAGAAGTTTTATCATAGATATTCTTCCACTTCATTGACATGGTTATTGTTAATTGTTGGTTACTTTACTGTAGAGATTGTCAGTCTTTTGATGTTCCAGCAAAAAAGCGAATTGATCTTTTGGAATTCCGAACGCAAGTAGCAGAAAGTTTATGCATGCAAGGTAAAAATCTTAACAGGCAAAAATGTGGAGACGTCCACGCTCAGAGTCAGTGGACTCACTCACTTTTTGCAGAAAAAAAACGAAAAGGGTCGTGTAAACCTATACCTAATGAAAGTGTCAGGAATGATGGATATGGTCATTGGCCTCATCTTTGACCGTCAGAGATGTAAAAACCTGCTTGCCAAAGGAAAAGTACAATCAAATGTAAAAAATGTGACATACATTTATGTCTCAATATAAAAAAGGTAATTGTTTTTATGATTTTCATACAAAGTAAATCATAAATAGTAATGTTTTGCCAAGGTACCAACTGATGTATGAGAAAACTTTTTTACCATTATGGCCGGTTGTGCCAAATGTGGCACACACCCATTTTTGCTAATTAGACGAATTAATAAATATTTATTCATCATTTTTCACTTTAAGTCTCAAATAAACATAAAAAAAACAAGTTATTTTTTTAAACCTTTCCTTATATATTTAGTCCATAAGAGGCTAAGAGAACG
>JAJOZX010005261.1:0-25000 GCA_023014485.1 Bathynomus jamesi
AAAAGGAGCATTAACCCTTTATCACGCAGTGGGACTTTACTGATTTGTTCTGGCTAACGCCAGACGAATTTATTCAGTCTCGGAAAGACCTCGGTGCAGCAGTAAAGGGAAGAGACGTTTGCTTAATCCTTTATGCACAGAGGTCCTTTCGAGATTGAATAAAATCGTCTGGCGTTAGCAAAACAAAATCAATGAAGTCAAGTCAATAACCCGACAAAGGGTTAAACGATTACTTACATGTTAGATTCCAATTACTGTATATGGATTTTCTTGTGGTTGAAATGGTACAAATTATTGGTAACACTAGATTTATCATTTCCTGCCTTAAATTTTTTATTAGTACGAGTATAAGAATCTTGATATATTCAATCCTTTCTTTCATTTAAATTACAAGTGTTTTAACTGAAATGCCCAATTTCATCTGTTTCCAGTTTCAATAGAATATTTATGTTAATAAATACATCTTTCTAAGTCAGCTATATAACTTTTAAAGCAGTCGTTACGTAACAAAGCATAAATGAAACCATTATTATCGATAGTTTTGAGAGTAGTGAAAGCCATAACTTTTAACAGTATTCTCATTTTCTGTAAAAAATATCTTTAGTATTATCATAAAATTCACTCTATCCTTGATCCATGCACATTCTCCACTTATTGATACATATAATTCAATTTAGTGAACATTGAACAAGTAACAAGTTCGCTGACTATCTCCACTTTACCCCGAAACTCCAGATTTTCCCACTGTTTACACTACTCATGGCTTAGGCTGCACAGTGCACATACTTGTCGCATTAATAAAATATGACGAGTATAACCATTCGTGTCTGGTTCCTGACTAACATATTTCCAACTGACGCCCGTGGTTTTACAGGGGGAAGAGCAATGAAAACTGAGAACTTGTCAGCTTTGCCCTCCTCCACTGCTAACCATTCTCTTTGAAAATTCACCATTTTAACCCTAGAAAGCCAGCGTGGCTTATTACAATAAAAGTGCACTTGTTTTTCTGGAAATGATGTCTTTTATTGAAAGTAAGTTAATTGTTATTATTTTTTAGTAACAATAAATTGTTTAATTCTACCTATAACTGTAAATTTCATTATGGGATTACGTAGACCCGACATTATTCACTATGTGTGAGGTCCCACAATGGCCTTCTAGGGTTAAAAACAGTCCTTTAAATTATAAAATTATTTTAATATTCAAACCATCATAGCTGCTGCTACATGCAGCCATTATTCTTTTCATAGTTCTATCTTGACTTCGGTGTCGTACTTTTACTTTTTAAATTTTTTTTTATTTAATTTGGCCCTTAAGCTTTAGGCTTTAGTGGGGTCTTATTAAAAGTAAAATGGAGAGTTATTAATAATAATACATAAATCACGAATATAATAAATGCAAGGTCATTATTAAAGGTATTATACCAATAACATACAAAGAAATGAATAATATACATGACAGATAAGACTTGAATAATCACAAGTAATGTGTCTTTAATCCTAGATTACACGCAAGAAATGAATAAACAATAGTAATGTACATTAATCCTAGATTTTATTAGTATGCCATTATTAATCAAGATTTCAACTTGTTTTTAAATGAATTTAAATTCACAGTATTTTTTATATCAACATTTAAATCATTCCACAGTTTCAATCCCATGAAAATGGGTAATTTTTTAGATGAAGACAGTCTAAATTGAGGTATAACATTGAGATATAAATTTATAAATTGAGATATACTTAACCAGGTGCGTAACTCGAGTACAAAAGTGGGGGGGGGGGGACAAACACACTCCTATTGTTAGAAGCACTTATTATTATCTATGGGAGTAATTATAAAAGTTGGGGGAGACAACTTTTATAATTACTCCCGTAGATAATGAATGCTTCTAACAATAGGATTGTGTTCGTCCCCCCCAACATTTTTACTCCAGTTACGCCCCTGTATTTAATAATACATTTCCTAAGTTTCATCAGTTTCATTTTCACTTGAACTCAAATAAATAACCTTCAGGGATTTATAGACATTTAACCTTTTTTCCTAAAGGGAGTCAGTCAACTTTGCTTAAATCTAAGAGAAATTTCCATATGGTTGGCAACAATGGAATTTCTATAGCAAATATTTTTGAAGGTCTTTCTAAACTCGGGAGAAATTGGGTCATTAATTAATTAATAAGCAAAACCATTAAAAATAAATACTGAAAAATTAGAGTAAATGACCATCAGAAGAAAGAAATGAAAGATAAAACCGACAGGCTTCATAGTAAACCTAACAAATTTATTAACAAAATTAAAACATTATATTAAATTTTGAAATTGTTTACCTTCAAGATTCTTTTTCTTTCGTTACAGAATAAATCATAAAGAAAACTATAATAAAAACGGATCCAATTTTCAATTGACCATTCTTGATTCCTTTTAATAAATAATGATATGATAACGATAATCTTTATTGGCAAGAGACAATTCCACTAAAAAAATACAATATTCATCAAGGTAATTCATCCCACACACACACACACACACACACACACACACATATATATATATATATATATTATATATATATACACATACCGGGTTGCCTAGAAAAAAGTAAGCTATTGCTTTTATCAACTATTATATTTACTATTGTCAAGATTTGCTTGCCTTTATAACGATTTAAATAAATAATTTGTTTTTATATGTAACACTTCTATATGCCTTTATAATATTTGTTTTTTATACTCTATTTATCTTTCTTGCAGATTTTTCAAAAAATATTTAATCACCCATCAAAAATGCTTTCATATAGTCAAGAAGACCTCATGTTGATAAAACAATTACGTTTGAGCAACATTATGGTGCCAGAAAAATTATATCAGTGTTTCCAAATAAACCATGGACTCGTTCTGGTATAGAAAAAAATATTCGTAAAATTGATAGAACTGGATGTGTTGCTAGAACCAAAGATAGTGGAAGAAAAAGAAAAGATCGCACTGATGAAAATATTTCAATGGTTGAGGAAATGGTTCTAAGTCAGGAAAAAAAGCCTGGAACGCGTATGACACCAAATGAAATTGCAGCAGAAACCGGAATTTCAAGAAGTTCTATACAGCGAATTGTCAAAGAAGATCTGCAACTGACAGTTTATAAACGATATCCAGTGCAGATCTTGAGTGAAGTCAATAAGATGAACAGAATGGAAGCCTGTCAAGCTTTTCTTGAAAGATTTCCCAATGTCAATAGAATTTGGTTTAGTGATGAAAAATCATTTTCAATTCGATCACCTATCACCACTCAAAATAATCGAGTGTATTCTACAGCAAGAACCAAGAGAGAAGTAACACCGGAAAGACTTTTAATTCAACGGTTTAACTTTTCTAAAAAACTAATGATCTGCTGTGTCTCAAAACTGGGTAAAAGTGATGTTTTTGTTGAAAGCGGTGTTAAAATGAATGCTGTTTATTACTGCAACAGTATATTAGACAAACATCTACCAAAAATTAGCGAAATTTCGGCAAATCGATATACATTTCAGCAAGATGGTGCAACAAGTCATACTGCTCACCTGCTCACAATTGAATATTTAAACAAAGAAGTTCCTGGCTACATTAAACCTAAAGATGGGCCTGGCAACAGCCCAGATTTGTCTCCTCTTGATTATGCCATATGGGATGAACTGAAGAAAAGAGTGTATAGGAATGCTAATTTCGCTAACATTGATCAATTAAAAGAAAAGATTGTGAAAGAATGGAAATCGCTACCACAAAACAGGGCAATTGATAACTGGCGCCATCGTTTGGCGCTTTGTGTTCAACAAGGTGGTGGATATTTTGAGTATTTGATGTCATAATATAGACAATAAACAGAAGTATTTATTAACATGTATTATTTATTTTGTATTTCTTTCTATAAAACTGAAATAAAATCTTAAAAGCAATAGCTTACTTTTTCCTGGGTAATCCGGTATATACTGTATATATATATATATATATATATAATATATATATATATAATATATATATATTATATAACCAATGCCCCAAGGGGGCACCTCCCGCATGCCGTAACATTATATACATTTAACTGCAAACACGCAGTATAATTAACGTAAAGAACGACGCTTGTATAGGAGATATTCCGCGCAAGACGAGAGAGAGAGAACGAAACAAATGAAAAAATGAGGTAACCATGGGAATCGAACCCGGGATCTTCCGATTGCCGGTCAGATGCGATAACCATTACACCATGGGCCTCACTCTTCCATGGTGTAATGGTTATCGCATCTGACCGGCAATCGGAAGATCCCGGGTTCGATTCCCGGGTGGTTACCTCATTTTTTCATTTGTTTCGTTCTCTCTCTCTCGTCTTGCGCGGAATATCTCCTATACAAGCGTCGTTCTTTACATATATATATATATATATATATATATATATATATGGAGAGAGACAGACAGACATACATACATACATACATACATACATATAGAGAGACAGACAGACAGACAGAAAGGATTTTTAAAAATGTACCGTTTTAACTTCTCGTTTATATTTACTCTAGCTTCATAGGTATAGTTAACTGCATGCAAAAGTTTGGTCACCGTATCTAAATTCTTGAGAAGGTTTTAATTGTGATACATCCAGTGTAGTAGGTCCTGTAAGTGCTCAAACAGTTATAAACATAAAGGTATTGTCATTATTTATAAAACATAAGAAATAAAGGGAAATCGACAACGCATAAGATGAGATAATGATGTTTATTTCTTAAGATTGCAGCACAAAAGTTTAAGCACCTTTCAAATCAGTAACGCGCACAACCTCCTTTTGTTGCGATTACTTCAAGTAGACGATTCTTATATTCTTCTACCATCTTTTGGGTTAATTCCTTTGCTAGCTACCATTCTTGTTGACAAAATGGCTCTAGCTCGGTAAATTTCTTCGGATTTCTTGCATCGATCATCGTTTCAGATCTACCCCAAGACGCTCGATCACAGTGAGGTCCGGGGACTGTGAAAGACAGTCCATAATTTTTATTTCCTTATGTTCCACCCATTTTACTGTACTTTTGGGGGATACTTTGGATCATTATCCTGTTTGAATTTTCTTCCACCATCTTCAAATTCTTCACCAAAGGTAAACGGTTTTCATCCAAACTCGACTGATTCTTTACTGAATCCATTGCCTTCTCAATCGAACCAAATTGGCCGTACCTGCAGATAGCACAGACCCAAAGCTACAGATCTACAGATCTACAGAAGCTAAGGCTAACAAAGACCCTAAGATCCACTCTAAGGTTAGCCCGAGAGAAAGGAAAGAGTAGGGGGTTAAAAGAGAAGAGAATAAGGGGTTAAGTAAGAAGCAACACCTATCATTCGTGGGTTAACTTTCATTCAGAAAAAGAGAAAAATGACTCACCATCATCATCCGCCGGCCACTGCCGACAAGTCAGAAAAATAGTCGGAGAGAATAGGAGAGGGGTGAAAGATAAAAAGAAGTAAAATAAGAACGCTTGCAAACCATGCAAACACAGTCTTAACTCACAGTCATACCACGCAAACTACAAACATGCAAGAAAAGAGAGTTACAGACATGCAAAGTAAAAAAAGTAGGTAAAGTTAAACAAAACGTGGGTTAGTTTACGCTACGAGCTACATCTACGTTCGTGTTAGTCTAATTTTTTTTTTTTAATAATTTTATTGCTGGCATCACACGCTGGCATGTCACAAGCTGGCATTCATCGTCAACAGACTCATCGTCGAGCACCACCACCAGAGCTCCTGTTGCTAACTGTTTTTTATATTAAACAACGTTAATACTTTTAAAATGTCTGTCAAGACGGTTCTTAAACATATTAACGCTGGTAGAATGAACGACTGACGCGAGAAGTTTATTCCATTTATCAATTACTTTAAACGTAAAGAAGTTTTTAGCGATATTAGTAATGAAACGTCTGCCACGCAACATAAATCCGTTATTGCGAGTATTACTATTATTGAAAGTGAACAATTTGTCAAAATTTACGTTATCGATGTTATTAACGATTTTGAAAACTTCAATAAGCTCCCCCTTAATCTTCTAGTTTCGAGTGAATACAGGTCTAACTCTTTAATCCTATCTTCATAAGGCTTATTGCGCAATGACGGAATAAGTTTCGTGGCACGACGCTGAACCCTTTCTAACCTATCAATATCCTCACGCAAGTACGGGCACCAAAACTGAACGGCATATTCTAAATGAGGCCTGACTAGGGACTTGTAAAGGGGCAATATAATATCCTTCGATTTAAATTCGAAATTACGCGTTATGAAGCCTAACATCCTATTAGCTTTTGCGCAAGACTCCAGGCACTGGTTCCTAACCTTTAAATCCTTAGATAAGCGTACGCCTAAATCTACTTCGTCGTCAACGCTCGCTAACTCCCTATCATCCATCGTGTACGTGTAATTATTGTTACGAGAACCTATATGCAAAACTTTACATTTGTCTACGTTAAATTGCATCTGCCACTTATCTGTCCACTCCATACTCCTATTTACATCGTCTTGGATCCTATTTCTATCGTCCTCGTTAACAACCTTACCGCCTATTTTAGTATCGTCCGCGAATTTTGACACGTTACTAGTCAATCCTACATCTATGTCGTTAATGTAAATTACGAATAGCAATGGGCCTAACACTGAACCCTGTGGGACACCGCTACCTACATCTAACCACCCGGATTCACTACCATTAACTACGACCCTCTGCCTCCTAGCACGAAGCCATTCTTCTAACCAGTTAGCTACCTGACCGCGTATACCGTGCGCTTTAACCTTCGCAATTAGTCTCCTATGCGGAACTGTATCGAACGCCTTTTAAAATCTAAATAAATAACGTCAGCTGCTCTATGCCTATCGTATTCGCGCACTATTTCGTTATAAAATTCTAACAAATTAGTTAAACAAGACCTATGGCGTCGAAACCCATGCTGACTACTATTAATCAAATCTCTACTTTCTAAGTGATCGATAATACGATCCCTAACTACGGATTCCAAAAGTTTACCGACAACTGACGTTAAGCTAATGGGCCTATAATTGCTAGCTACTGCGCGGTCGCCTTTTTTAAAAATAGGCATGACGTTAGCTAATTTGAAGTCTTCAGGAATAATCCCCGTTTCGAGTGACTGATTAAAAATCTTCGTTAAGGGGCCTACGATAACTTCTTTCAAATCTTTCAAATGTCTAAGATAAAAAGCGTCAGGGCCTGGAGCCTTGCTAACTTTTAGCCTATCGATATAATGCGCAATCTCAGCCTCGTAAACAGTTATTTCATCCAAAATAGTCTCGCTACTAAATGGAACGATATCGTCCACGTCGGGGACATTATTTACGTCTTCTACGTATCTCTAAATTAAGTATCTCTAAATTAAGTATCTCTAAATTACGCTTGGCATTCCTAACTGATCTTTTAACCTGACGTCTAAGCTCGATATATATATTAAAGTTAGCTGACGTGCCATTGCGCTTACTAAGTCTATACGCTCTATTACGCTCGTTTATAAACTCTCCTATTTCCATAGTCCACCACTTCGGCCTACCACAATTTCTAGCGCGCTTGGGCCTACGAGGAATAAACTCCCTTTCAATATTCCTAAAACTTTCTTTAAACGCCACCCAAAGAAAATTTGTGTCATTGCCCATAAATAAGTTATCCCAGTCCACTACTCTCATCCTATCAGCAAAACTATCAAAATTAGCCCTACGAAAACGAGGGACTTCTATTACGTTACTATCCTGAGTGTTTTCTATCAATAACTTAAACCTAAGGATTTGATGATCACTACATCCTAAACTCTCGCCTACTTCTAAACCTTCGACTATATTCTCGCCGTTCGTCATCACCAAATCTAAAATATTATCACCGCGCGTTGGTTCGGTCACTATCTGTCGTAAAATTTATCGTCTATAAACTCAACCAATCTCAAACCCTCCTCATTACCAGTAAAATTCTCGTAATTAACATTAGGGCAGTTAAAGTCTCCGACAATTATACTATTCCGATTGTCAATAAAATTACCAAGAAGTGAGTAAAATCTAGCATCTGTATCGAGGGGTTGAACGGGAGGTCTATAAACAACAACAAAATTAAAACTAATACTACGCGCCCTAACTTCAACACATATCGCATTAATTGCTGCCGGAAAATCTAACTGTGTATCACTGTCGGGATGGTTGTTCTCCTCATTAAATGCCTCGTTTTTCTTCCTCCAAATAAACCTCTTTCTGGTTGTGACTGAAATGTTCGAATTTTTTCTTATCAGACCAGAGAATCTTATTACAATTAAGACTCTTGAGAATCAGTGAAGTGTTCCTTAGAACACTTGAAGTTTCTTGCACACCTTCCGTGAAGGCAATTCCCATGAAGTGTTCTTTGAGTCTTTGAGATGTACACTGAGGCAACTACTGGAGGTCCTTGACAATAAGCTGAAGCTCCTCGCAGCTGTGGGAAAGATTTTTGTGGTGTTCCTCATCTTAGTAAGGATGCACCAATACCAAACTACTTCCATTTATTTGTAATGGTCCGGATCGTAGTGACAAATGACTTACTAACTTCTTTTCTCATACTTCTTTTATCATATATATCATTTGTTCTATACAATGCACACTTATGTACTCCCTTCTGCTAAAAAATGTAATCGTTATACACATTTTTCTCCCATTGCGTAACTCTTCCAACCTACACCCATTATCATTCACTCCTTTTACATCATCCTTCTCAACACTCATCCTCCGGACCCATACTAACTTTCCCATTCATGTCTCCTATTACAAATATTTTGTAACATTCAGATATCCTTTTAATCACACTCTCAAACTCACTCCAGAAGTTTTTTCTCATCCTCACACTAGCAGTATTATTACATGGCGCATATACAGCCACTACCGTCATTTATTCTCGCAAACTTAAATTTCACACACACAATGTGTGTGTGTGTGTGTGTGTGTGTGTGTGTGTGTGTGTGTGCGCGCGCGCGCGCAGCAATGCGTATAATGGCAGACAAAAGTTTATGAAGTGTTTTTAACCTTCGGGATTCTCACCATGCATTTAGGAAACGTACACAAAAAAATCGTAATAATACTCGTAGCTTCTTTGGAACGATAACAAATGAAAATAACTCAATCCATCCGGTGCATTTTATCAACACTAAATGTTGTAAATAAATGAAATGAGTTTAAGTACGCAATTTACCAAGAACTGGAATCATGGTGAATCTCCAAATACAATTTCTAGACGTTACGTGAGAAATAAACCAACAGATGATGAAGATGAAAGTGTGTACTATGTCCGTTGTGTAGAATGTGACAAAAAGTACATTGGTAAAATCAAAAAGTCATGAAAAACACGTTTGAAGCAACATCAATATTCAATTACATATATATATATATTATATATACACACAAGCATTACCCATTCTAACAGCGGCATTCATACCTCACACACGGCTATCTGTCGCAGCCAAAATAATATTCCAACATATACTGTACACAAGAAGCTAATATTCTAGTTAATCACTACGCAAAGATAAGTCATTTAAACAGAGACAACAACCAGAAACACGCAGACAGACAAACAGCCAGACACAAGAAAACCTACAGACTCGACACGACCCTTACACCCTTCAATACAGACCAGACCACCAAGATCATCAAAAACATTAAGAATCCGAAGGGTACTGGAACAGACAACATATCTAACATACACCTTAAACACTTGAGCCCACAGGGAATACTAGCTCTCACAAACATCAGCACATGTTCATACCAACAATGTATTATTCCTGACATATGGAAACAAGGTAAAATTATTACACTACTCAAACCAAACAAAAATCAAACAAAACCAGCTTCCTATAGACCCATTACTTTACTATGCGCACCTTCCAAAGTAACAGAAAGACTAATCTTACAAATCACCAACACACACATACCACTATCGCCTACTCAACATGGATTCAGACCTCACCACTCAACCACGACATTACTCACGAACCTCACGCAGCACATCATGGGTGGCATCGACTCCAGACGACTAGCTCAACGTACACTATTAGCAACAATAGACATTAATAAAGCATTTGATGCTATCCCACGCTTCCTTCTCATAAACAAAATACTCAACACAAACATGCACAATAACACCAAAAGGTGGCTGAGCAACTATCTTTCAGGAAGATACTCACATGTCACATTTAATGGCAAGTCATCCAAAAACAAGCTTTTTCGGAACGGGGTCCCTCAAGGCTCTGTTCTCTCACCAACACTGTTCAACTTATACATGCATGACATTCCAACACCCATAGATAACAAGCTTACCTTATCATCATATGCAGATGACATCACTCTAACATCCACCCACAACAACATCGACACCGCTACAAATAACCTACAAACATACATAAACAGTATACAAGACTGGCTCACACACAATAGACTCAAAGTAACGCCCACAAAATCAACCATCACCTTGCTTACAAGCAACACAAAAGAACACCAGATAACTCCACAGTTTACACTAAACAACACAAACATTCCACACACACACTCACAGGACCAAAATACTTGGGGTCATATACAACACATCATTATCTTTTGCAAACCACATTCAGGACATTAAAAACAAATGTTCAAGACTTAACACGCTTAGGGTACTAACAAGCACAAACTTTGGACACCAGCAGGAAACAACATCACTCGTATACAAACAATATATTCGCTCAGTTATGGACTATGCTAGCCCATGCTGGGCCACCCATTATCTCAAACACACACTTAAACACCTTACAGACAATACAAAACAACGCACTTCGTATCATTACAGGATGCACTCAAACAACACCAATAGAACACATGCACACCCTTCCCACTGTACAATCATGCACCAACACCTCGCACCATTAAGGTAACACCAGAGAGACATTATGACCAAATACTCCATTCCATATCACGCCCCACAGACATCACACAGTACAGAAAACACATACACACACACCTAACCCACAAAGCACTGACACGACTCGGTCCGAATGCGGTCCTAGGTGCGAAGCCGCCACCCATTGACAGGTCAGAGACCAGCCTGAGCAGATCGGATCGAGTTAACTTAGCACGATTCCGATGTGGACATCACCCCAACTTACAGACATGTAAACACAGACCAGCCAACTCCACAGACGATAACTGCCACCTGTGCCAGGACACACCACAAACAATTGAACACATTATGACAGACTGTACCGCTCTAGCACAACAACGAACACCACAACACAACATCACTAGTGCGCTGAACCTCTGGTCCACTCCGGGGAGGGCGATCGGTTACCTACGTGCCGCGGACTTGCTCGATCAGGGTGGGCTGATCGGCTAACCAACAACAACAACAACAACAACAACAATTAGAAAAGGACTGGAAAAATAATGTTATTTAAAACCAATTTCAAAACACAATCACGAGATTAATTGGCAAGAGACAAGATGTATATAAACTCTAAAATAAAGGTTACACTTCCTTGAGAAGTTAAAATTTCAAGCATCCACCTGAATTCTTTGTATTTGATGATATACAGTATGAAATTAAATTTAAAAAATCACTTGCCGGCCTTTTATTTCTTTCAGTCTTTACTTAACAGTTGGTTTATAAATATCTTCATAATATGACTTGAGAAGGGATACTAGTGTGGGTCTGAAACGTGTCGTCATTCTGGTTTTTTATTTAATTTGTTCTAAAACGTGACTTTAATTTTAATATTATATTTTTATATGGCAACAGCATGGTTTATTATAATGTTCGAAATTACTTATATACACGAGTGTATATATATATATATAATATATATATATATATATATTATATATATATATGTGTGTGTGTGTGTGTTGTGTGTGTGGTGTGTGTGTGTGGTGTGTGTGTGTTACCTCCAAAATGCTCAGTTTTGCAAATATTTGCCGACCACAATGTCTTGAGCAATTTAATGCAATTTCCATTGGCTTCAATTACAGCTTTTACTCGTTTGGTCATTGTGTTGCCGAGACGGGCACAAGTAGCACTCGCGAATATGTTCCATCCATCCTCTATTATTGTAGATAACTCAGTTTTTTTTATGTTTTCGGATATTTCCGTCAAAATTCCTCACAGATGTTCAATTGGATTTAAATTAAGAGACTGATATATATATATATATATATAATATATATATATATATATATATATATATATATATACCGTATATTATATAATATATATATAATATATAATATATATATATATATCTATGAAAGACTGAGAAGGTCAATCGATCGGTTTCATTCGCCTTGTCTCAAGCTAATTCTTAGTTACATCTGGAGCACTGTCTTGTTGAAATAACACTTTGTTTATTTTTGAGTTTCTGAAAAAAAGTATGTCAAGAGATAGATCCAGAATATTTTCGAGCAGGTTTATACGGGCTCGGGAATTCATTTCCCCCTTACATAAAAACAGCTTTCCAACCCACACAGAAGATATGCACCTTCATACCATCACACTTTTTCTACCAAATTTTACTGTGGAGATTATACATTCATTTTACGTTGAGACGTTGTTAAAAAAGATGATTCTCTGTCAATTTTATTTAAATTTTGTCTTCTTTCCTTTCAAAAGCGGTGTACTGAAAAATTTTCCCCGTATTGGACTGATATACAGGGTGTTTATAAAGTCCCTATCTATTTCAGTGAAAACGTAACAAAAAGGGTAAAATTCAATAACACTAATAGAAGGTATACATTTAATGAATACTTAAGCATATGATTCTACATGAGCACCATCAGTATCTCTACAGAGTTCGAATCTGTCAGCAGCATTGCGGAACACATTTTGGAGCATGACAGGGTTTATTTTTTTAACTGCTGTTACGATACGAGCACGTAAATGTCCCAGCTTCATTCAGATGGCATTTTAAACACCGTCGTCTTTCAACAGGATGGGGCACCTTGTCATTACGCAAACATTGTTCGGAAGTACCTAAATGAACGATTTCCAAATCGGTGGATCGGACGTGGAGGCAACAGGCCCTGGGCGGCTTGATCCCCTGACCTAACGCCCTTGGATTACTTTGCATTGGGCTTTATCAAATCGAACGTCTATCAAACGAGGGTTACAGATCTGCAAGATTTACGTGCTCGTATCGTAACAGCAGTTACAAAAATAACCCCTGTCATGCTCCAAAATGTGTTCCGCAATGCTGTTGACGGATTCGAACTCTGTAGAGATACTGATGGTGCTCATGTAGAATCATATGCTTAAGTATTCATTAAATGTATGCCTTCTATTATATTGTTATTGAATTTTATCCGTTTTGCTACATTTTCACTGAAATAGATAGGGACTTTATAAACACCCTGTATCTGCTGTATATTAATCCAGTGGGAGCGAAAGCTGTTACTGTAAATTTAAAATTATTATCAATGAAATATATATATACTTATACTGAACATATGGAATGTATTAAAAAAAAATTCAGCATAGAAGTTCCATTTATAGCTACCGTAAACCGGGGTGACTTTGGACACGGGGTGACTTTGGACACGGGGTGACTTCGGACAAATTCTGAGTAAAAAGTTTTACTATTAAATAGTAAATGTTCTGTTTGTATCAGAACATTCCCCTCCTATTTCTTTTCTTTATTATTTCATTTAGGAGCTATTTAATAGTAAAACGTTTTACTCAGATTTTGTCCGAACTCACCCCGTGTCCGAAGTTACCCCAGTTTACTGTACATATCCTCAAAGATTTATTAGGAAATGTATCATATAGCTGTTTATCACACTTTTAAAATAGAGGATTGGGCCATCTTGAGGGATTATATCTTGAAAATACAGAGAGAGCTGAAATTATGTCAGCTTTGATGGAATTAGTGTTTCAATGCATTTACCGATGAAACAATTCCTAAAAACTAAGTAAAAAATTATCACAAATTTCGAATGTGACATAACATTGCGTCACAGCAATTTTGTTGAAATAATTTTGCGTCTAAAGTTTTCTTCATTTTTGATGAGGCGGTTATTTTTCAATAGTTACTCGCAATGCATGTTATTTTTCTCTGATTAGGCGCATGCGCGAAAAGAATTTGCACGTGCGCAATGAATGCATAGGTATATAAAACAAAAACTAAATACTCTGAAATGGACCTCATTCTATTTCTATTTTTTATTCTATTTTTCTCAGTCTTAAATAGCATGAACTTTAATAAATATTTTTATCTGAAATAAAGATTCATATACTATATTAACTTGTTATAAAATAACAGTTATAAGACTATAATTTAAATTTAAAATATATGAAATTTCCGATTTCTGAATTCGGCATTTGTTTGTAAAAAAAAATCAAAAATAATTATAGGTATACATAGCCTAATAAATGGTTGCTTGACGAAATGAGCCGTTTTTGTGCCTATTTCAATTTGTGTTATCGTGTATGCATTAACAGAATGAAGAAAATTAAATGTCTACAGTTGTATTTTTGTTAATCATTTGCAGATTCAGATTTAATCCGCTATGGCCGACTGCTACGAAATGGTAAGGTTTCATACAAACACGTTCATAGCACTACCCTAGGAATATAGTTTCAAAATAGTGCAGTTTTTATTCTCTTCAGAATCTAAAGTTTATAATTGCAAATAGAATTAAGGCAGGTGTAGGGTAGACAAGGTGTCGATCATAGTATGGGTCATGGTCCCCGTGCCGCTTTTTGGAATATGTCCACTGCACACACCCGTGGTAAGCCAACTTACATAGGAAAAGAAGGATTTATAATAATAATAATAATAATAATAATAATAATAATCATAAATATTAATAATATTATTATTATTATTATTATTATTGGGGTTCTTTAACATTCTTCGTGACAGCTAAGGTCATGTGACGGAGAGGAGCTACAGCTATTGGGGTCCGAACCACTACCCCACCAAGGAGGACCCAGCAGAGAAGCACGTTAATCATTTAAGAAATAAGTAATAAAAAAACTAGTTAATTAATTAAATAATTAAATAAACAAACGTCATTAATGACGTCAATGATGATACATTGTGTCACGTAATTGATG
The DNA here is from genome assembly GCA_023014485.1 of Bathynomus jamesi. Lineage (NCBI taxonomy): Eukaryota > Metazoa > Arthropoda > Malacostraca > Isopoda > Cirolanidae > Bathynomus > Bathynomus jamesi. The sequence continues at coordinate 15,099 of JAJOZX010005261.1, forward strand.
TCAACAGTGTTCGCCCAAATGCCACGATACTACTAATGCCGTACTAGAAACCCTCCTTAATTTACTTAGAAACTAGCTTTCACCTTTATGATGCGTTAAAATATCAAGGAAAAACGAATACTCTATAATGACGTCATGGTGAACTGAAAAATCATTAAAATAAATTATTATGTAAGAGAGAATATATATGATATAAATAAAACCTTGACCTATTCTTTAATGAAATACACTTAACTCATACACGGAGATTCCATAATGTAACGGCAAAGAAGGATTAAAAAAACTATGGTAATAAAAGTTAAAAAGATAATAAGGGAAAAAGTTAAATAAGTCTCATGCCGGCAAAGATGGGAGAAATGATTACTCGCGCAACTCACCACGAAAGAACCTTTTATTTTACTTTTAAACATCTGTTCACCGCAATAAAATCTTCTGGCATTACGGCGTTACGCGGGACATACGTTACAGATGTAATTAACCACCTTAAAAATCGTTAAGAAAGTAACATTCTTTACAATAACATAAAGTTGAAAAATCAAATGTTAATAAATTTTACACGACTTAAAATATCACTTAATGAAACGAATTCCAAAAAAGTGTAAAAAATGTAAAAATGTAAAAATTCTTTTAAAAAATAGTTTCATATTTTTCATACTTTAATTCCAATATTGAAATAAAAGTGTAGAGGTGTTTTTTTTAAGCAGACTGTACATGTATGACGTACGTGATTACTTTATGGACCCATAATTTTGTAACAGTTATTAATAGAGGATTGTAAAAATGGACAATCATACCAATATATATATATATATATATATATATATATATATATATCAGAATTTATTTCAACTTTCATTTGAAAAATGATTGGCCAATTTTCTTATGTCTGGGCTTATAACCTTGATCCCGTAAACAGAGACACTCTATCCTGTTTTCGAGGAGGAAAGATATACGTATGGAGAACGAAACAGACTGAATGTAAAGTGAAAGAGAAAAATGCACAATATATATATATATATATGAAGGCACTTTATTGGTAATCTCCATGATGCAATAAATTATACATGCAAATAGGGCATACAAAGTGAAAGACTATTCGTTTTATCGCATTTTGGGCCTTAACCCTTTGTTGCATAAGGGTGTCCCCAAAGAGTGGGTAAAATTAGTTGAGATTAGTCAAAATAAAAGAATAAAATTCGTAAGATGAACTTCATCCACCAAATTTCTCGGATTAATTAAAACACAATTTTTATTATAATTTGTAATCATTTTATCGTCGCAAAATAACATTTAATAATTATATATTATAAATATTTATGGGGGAGGGGGGTCATTTTGGGGGCATCCGCCCTTGGCCCCTCCTTCCTGCATAAAAAATTAAAAATGAGTTGATGAAGAAATTGTGTGTGCATCAGCTCCATATTTAAAATAATGTGTGTTACCTTTTAATTAATCTGGACTACATTATGGGGTCGTTGCAACACCTCTTTCCCGTTAGATCAGCGAAGTTAAGCGACGTGGATCGATGATGATGATGATGATGTAGAGACCCTTAGCTGGTTCGACTCCCACAGGAAGCCGTAAGTTCCCCCCCCCCCCCCGTCACATGACACTTCTGTTGCGAAGGAGGTTAAACAACCCAAAACATTATTATTATTATTTTTAAGTAACGTGAGAGCCCAGTAAAGCCAAGGGTTAGGGCCAAAATTAGGATAGAAAATAATAATAAATTAATTAATAACATTTTATCAGTAAACTTTTCTGTCCTTTTAGGTGTATAAAGTTTTTAGAAATAATAATATTTATGACTATCTATATATGAAAACGAAAATGAAAATAAAAAGGTTTATTGGCAGACTATAGTCCATATGACAAATATTATTAATACAATGACAGTTCATATACTAAGGATAGAAATATATACAATTGATTAGAAATAATACTGCACTGTGGAAGTTAAGTGGAGCTACAGACAGACGTTTTCGTACCAAGAAGTCCATAGCTTAGAGGATAAATGGCAGGACTCATGGATAGCTTGTATGATCGGGTTGGTTGATTTTTTAATTCTTTGCATTAGACTGTGTTGAGCACGTCTTGTTACCTCCGGGAAGCTCGGGACATTGCGGGTAGCAAACATTTGCGAAGCTGAGCATCTCGGGGGAAATTTATGTAAGAGTCTAAAAGACCTGTTGTACAGCAAATTTAGGGTTCTCCCAGAACCTTTTTTATAATTCACCCAGAGTTGCTGACCGTATATATTACTGCAGAAAGTACGAAAGAGTGTGTCTTTAGCTTCACTTGTACAGAAACGAAAGTTCCTTATGGTCATATTCGCTTTAGCACACAGGCTTCGAGATTGTTTTCTTATATCCGAGTCATCATTCAAGGAGCTGGTAATAGTTTGACCCAAATACTTAAACTCTTGTACTTCCTCAATTACTTCACCATTCATATATATATATATATATATATATTAGGGTTTCTTTCCCGGGATCCCGGCTGTTTTTATTGGATTTGAAAATCCCGGGAATTGGACAAATATCCCGGGAAATCCCGGAATTTTAAAGTGACTTAATTTATTTTTTATTGATTTATTTGTCTTTTCTTTTGTTATTAGAAGGCTCTTGGGTAGAATTAAAGGAAACTGCATAATATTTACCACATTTTATTCTACTTTTCTGCTTTCTTAAATGAACACCTCCGAGCATTAGCAACTTAGAGCAATCTAAAAGTGGGCCTGTATGCCAAAAACTGGCCGAGGGAATGTCACTAGCGCTGCGTATAATACAAGGAGTCTCTCAGTATATTATCTAGCGATCGCAGGCAACTCATCTTGCTCAGAGTTTAAGCAAGCATTTGAAGCAAGAACTGCAGTTATTCGAGACAATAGGGAACGGAACTTCAAACATCATGAATTTATTTGATGCACTGAAAACCATTCCGCCAACCTCTGTTGAATCAGAAAGAGCCTTTTCTGCAGCAGGTTTATTTATCACCAAGTTGAGAACTCGTCTTAGTGATAGAAGTATCGATTTTTTATGTTTTTTAAGAAGCTATTTTAAAAATGTTGATTGGCTCTTTAAATATTTTAAGATAAATATTTTAAGATAAAATATTTTAAGATAAAAGGATGAAATTATTTTTTCTAATGAAGTTTATTTTATTTTTATTTTTTGTATTAGCTAAATATTTTAAGATAAAATATATTGAGATAAAAGGTATAAATTATTTTTTTTAATGAAGTTTCCTTTTCTTTTTCTTTTTTTAATTGAAATGCACTTAATTATAATTAAAGGAATATAATATTTTAGCCTTTTATTTGTCCCCTGCAGATGAATAGCATGATAAATATTATGTTTAATAAATAATAAATAGCTACCACTGATTGGTAAACTCAATTCAAGTATTACAATGCAAAAGTGGTCATCTAGGCATAAGTAATTGGTTATCCCAATTCTATAAGGGTATTTTATCACTGAACAATAAAAAAAATTACCGTTCTCTTAAATATACAACCATTTCCTGGATTTCCCGGGATCCCGGGAATTGGCTTCATTTTTCTGGGAATTCCCGGGATTTCCCGGGATGAAGAAAGCTGCATATAAGGAGAAACCCTTATATATATAATATGTGTATAGTATATATGTGTGTGTGTGTGTGTGTGTGTGTGTGTGAGTGTGTGTATCACGAAAATTTTGGATTATTTAATGATAATAATGAAATTGAAGTAAATGTCTGTATAATTTATTTGCATTTGAATAAATGGAAAATATTTATTGAATATTTATGATCTCGTATCTTGCATAAACTTAGTTTTTGAACCTTTGTTGATTAATGTAATAATGTTTAGAATATTCTAAATAGAGTAAGTAGATAGTACAAGGTGTTTCAGGTCGACCCTAGAAATTAAATATTGTAATTAAATGTAATTGTAATTAAATTGTAATTAAATGTATTAAATAATAAGTTATAATATTTCTAGGGTCGACCTGAAACACCCTATATAATGCAAGTTTTATAAAATGGAGCTAAATGAATGATAGATAAAAAAAATGGGGTTATTCGATTTATTGGCCCAAGAAGGCCCAAATACACGCTTATCTATTTCATCAAACCATAAAAAATTTCAAATGAACGAGCTGAAGGGTGGCCCAAAGATAAAGTAGTCCCATTATTTCTTTTAACAAAACTCAATGGGGCTACTTTATCTTGGGCCACCCTGTATATTTTCGCTGTTGGGGTTGTATAACAAATTCGCAGGTGAAAAGTTTCCGTTCAGATTTAAAGTAAAAATAATTGAACTAATTTACTGTGCATGTACAGTATATTGCTTTTATTATAAAAGTGTGGTTGTTTCATTTGAAGCAATTATAGACGATATAACGTGTTAAAAATAAAAAAGAAAAGTAGCCCGACACTCTCCGATGAATTTCATGGGATTCTCTTTAGAGCTCTTGATGTCTAATGAGTTAAGGGTGTGACTCTGACACTACACAACGCAGGTTCGAGTCCCGCTGAGTTCTAGAGTTTATATATACTGTATAAACAGTGATTTTACATCATCTACAGAGTCATGCAAGAAGTAAATAGACACCCTTAATTTTATGGTAAAATGTATGCATCCAATTTTTTTGCCATTATTATGACTAATATTCGTTTCCTACATTTCTATCCTTCAAGGACTTATGCCAATATTCTCAAGTGGTCAAATTGAAAAAGACAGCTGCCTGTTCGTGGAAGATGGAGCCCCATGCCACACTGCAAAAAAGACGAAAGAATGGGAGGAGCGAAATGGTATCAAACGACTTCTTTGGCCGAGTCAGTCCCCTGACATGAACCCCATAGAACACGTGTGGGCAATACTGACAAGACTTTACGTAAAAAGCCCAAAAAACCAGCAACACGATCAGAATTGTTGAATCTTTTACGCCAAATTGTTACAGCAAAATCTGGGCTGTCTATTTACTTCTTACATGCCTCTGTACATGGAAACCCACGAAACACGGTTACTTCAACAGTATTTTTTACAGTATAAACATATGAAAAGGAAAAACGAAACCATTGATACTCAATGACTTATTACAAGAATATGAGGTCAAAAGGCGTCACTTACATTACCAGCGACGGTTATTCTCCTTCAGCACCCATAAAAAACACCCCCTGGTGCCAAATGAGGCCAAACTAGTGGGCTAGTGATTGAATTTATCCTGCTATCGAGGATTCCTCTGATAGGAATAAGCGTCACTGTGCATAAAAGCCGCACCTAAATAGAGCAAATTCAAAAATTTATGCGAGGAAGAATCATGATGAAAATGCAGTTCTTTGTCCAAAGGAATGAATTATACCCAGAAATACCCATTCTACTCGAGCCATAATTGCATTTATCTTTACAGAAGAGCAATCGTCGAGGTTATCTCTCGGGGTGCTCTCCATAGAACATATACTGCAGAAGAAATATATCACGGTCGGTGATTGTTTAAGAGAAATAGGGCCACATCCATTTTCATTATGGCGCATCTGTCATTCCTCCTTTGTCATGAGCAAAGCGGGTAAGCTACCGTCTGACCCTTCACGAAAACGTAGAGCCAGAACAAGTAAGAAATACAATAAAACAAGTTTAAAAATCGGAAATGTAAAAGAATTGACAACGAAAAGTTTGTATCAATTTCTTTACAAACTCTCTCTCTCTCTCTCTCTCTCTCTCTCTATAATATATATATATATATATATATTATATATATATATATATATATATATATGATACGCACAGACCGTGCATTGGAACAAGGAACTCTTCTAGGATAAATAAATCTTCCCTTACCAGCTATCTGCAAAGCAGATAGGATCCAGCTTTGGGACAGGATCTAGGGTTTAAAGCAGCCTAGCCCAGTTACATTTAGAACCTCAATATAAGCAAAAGACTCGCTGCCTTCACATCAGATGAGAATACATCAAAGAAAAAGGGGTAACTATTATATTTTTAGCCAAAAAACAAACTTAAACCTCAACTGGCAGAATTGAGCGTCAATTCTGCCAGTTGAGGTTTAAGTTTTGGTTTTTGGCTAAAAATATAATAGTTACCCCAAAGCTGGATCCAATCTGCTTTGCAGATAGCTGGTGAGGGAAGCTATATTTTTGGGACCTCTTTGCGAGTGACCCGTTGCCCACGTCGGGCTAGCATCATGAAAAAGAAAAACTATGGTATTTGTCATTTACCATTACTTATTCGGACTATAGTGGATTTAATTATCCTAGAAGAGTTCCTTGTTCCATGCACGGTCTGTGTGTATCATAAAAAACCCCAGGGAACCATTCTGAGTTAATTCCCATATATATATATATATATATATATATTAAAAACTGTAAAAAAGAAATAGCTACACCTTTATACTGGATATGGAGAAGATCCCTAGACACTGGGGAAATACCGAGCATCTTGAAAAGAGCAAACATTGTCCCTATATATAAAGGAGGGGACAGATCTCAAGCAAAGAACTATAGACCAGTGTCATTGACGTCCCACCTCACCAAAGTATTTGAAAAATAGTTAGACAGAAAATTTATGATTTCCTGGAGACACGGGAAAGATTCAACGAAAATCAGCATGGATTCCGATCAGGTAGATCATGCCTATCACAACTAATAGAGCACTACAACAATATCCTAGATGCATTGGAAGGCAATGACAACTACGATGTTATATACACAGATTTTGCTAAAGCTTTCGATAAATGTGACCATGGTATAATAGGACATAAAATTAAAGACATGGGAATAACAGGCAAAGTGGGAAAATGGATCTACAACTTCCTTAGTGATCGTCTGCAGGTCGTCAAAATTCAAGGTATATCATCATCAGAATCGGAAGTACGCAGCTCAGTACCACAAGGGACAGTACTGGCCCCACTCCTGTTCATTATCATGCTAACAGACATAGACAGCGGAGTAAACAGCAATAGTATAGTAACATCCTTTGCAGACGATACAAAGATCAGCAGAAAAATCAGCGATGTACATGACGTGGAGGCCTTGCAGAGGGACACGAACAAAATATACAAATGGTCAGAAGACAACATGTCATTCAACGCCGAGAAATTTCAGCTCTTGAGATATGGTAGAAAAGAAGAACTTAAACAGACTGCATATTATGCTCCAGATAGACAGGAAATTCAGAGAAGCATGAAAGCGATTGATCTCGGGATAATAATGACAGATGATGCGAAATTCGAAACACAAAATCAGATAGCGATAAATAAAGCAAAAAGAGTCGCCGGACAGGTTCTAAGAACGTTCAAGAGAAGGGACAGGACAGTAATGATTCCCCTGCTAAAAACACTGATTATACCAAAACTTGAATACTGCTCAGTTTTGACGTCCCCATATAAAAAGGAAGAAACTAATAAACTAGAAGAAACGCAAAGGCATTTCACAGCCAAGATTGATGGCTGCAAAGAACTCAACTACTAACTACTGGGAAAGACTACGTAAACTAAATCTGTACTCACTGGAAAGAAGAAGAGAGAGGTACATCATAATCTACATATGGAAAATGATCGAAAAACTGGTACCAAACCTAAAACTAAACCCAATTACCATTCAAACAACACTGGAAAATAGGAAAGGCAGAATGTGTAGTGTTCCCAAATTAAAAGCACGACAAGGGACCTCCTCAACCCTGAAGGAAATAGCTTGGTTGTCAGGGGGCCAAGACTTTTCAACCAGCTTCCTAAGGACCTCAGAAACGTAACGGGGGTCAAAGTTGAAGTCTTCAAGAAAAGACTGGATGCCTGGCTCAGGACAGTACCAGATGAGCCGGGCGTGCCTGGCTATGTACGGTGGAGAGCGCAAGAAAGTAACTCGCTCCTCCACCAGGCCAGACCTAGAGGCGGGGCCACCAGCTTGACCTCCGTGTGAAGAGAGACCAACACACGAAACAACATAAGGTTCATAAGGTAAGGTATATATATATATATATATATATATATATATATATATATATATACATAATCGACACTGAAGACTCAAACCTTGAACCTCTTACGAAGATCGGCATAAAAACAGAAATATTTAACATTGTTATATACTCGTAAATAACGTTAATATTAAAACAAAAACTGGCTCAGAACAAGAAAATTATTAAATTAATTTAAATTATTGTCAGGATAATTTGTTTTTTAATCCTAGTAACGTTAAACACATTTTAATATATTTTATATATATATATATATATATACATACAGTATATCACTATGGAAGAATGTTAAATATTTTTGTTAAAATATATTTATTAATATGTATTTTTTATTTTCATAATTTGCCTTCTGGTATGTGAAATATATTTTTTAATTATTATTATTATTATTATTATTATTATTGATATTATTGTTATTAATGATGATATTATTATTATTATAATAATTATTATTATTATTATTATTATTATTATTATTATTATATTTGAATATAAAGTAGATTGCTAAAAACTTATAAAAGCGTCTTTAAATTTTTACCACCTGGGATGTATTTAATTGGAAATGACTAAAAGATTTTTTTTTTTTTTTATGTTCAGCTAAAATGTGGGTTAAATTTATACAGGATTTTCAAGGTTAAAAGAAGGCTTTTCAGAGGTCTAAATAGCTTTTAACTTCTTTAATGAGATATAGGTATGAAGCCAGTTACTTAATATATATATATATATGTGTGTGTGTGGTGTGTGTGTGTGTGTGTGTGTGTGTGTTACAGGGAATCTGTGTAACTAGGGCCTTCACAAGATCCCTAAAATATTTAGGGATTTCATGTAAGGTTAAGTCGTGATAGTTTCATTAGTTTTAATGAAAATATCACGACTTAACCTTACATGAAATCCTTGAACACTTTAAGGATTTCATGAAATCCCTAATTACACAGATTCCCTGTAGCATATATATATTATATATATATATATATATATATATATATGAAAATGTAAAGGTTTATTGGCAGAATATAGTCCATATGACAAATATTATTAATACAATGACAGTTCACATACTAAGGATAGAAATATATACAATTGATTAGACACTTGATATACAATTGATATATATATATATATATATATATATATATATACGTAAAGAACGACGCTTGTATAGGAGATATTCCGCGCAAGATGAGAGAGACAGAACGAAACATGAGAAAATGAGGTAACCACCCGGGAATCGAACCCGGGATCTTCCGATTGCCGGTCAGATATGATAACCACTACACCATGGGCCTCACTCATTCAAATGCCGTAATTCTTCTACATACGCGCAGAAACCAATGCCCCAAGGGGGCACCTCTCGCATGCCGTAACATTATATACACTAACTGCAAACACGCAGTATAATTAACGTAAAGAACGACGCTTGTATAGGAGATATTCCGCGCAATATCTCCTATACAAGCGTCGTTCTTTACGTTAATTATCATGCGTGTTTGCAGTTATATATATATATTATGTGATGAATTTCACAATTAAACACGTGAAATGAATGAATGATAAAACCCACAAGGAAAAGAAAAATGATTCCAAGGCCTTTCTTGTATTCAGAAGTACACCTCGTTAGGGAATTTATACATTCCCTGACGAAGTGTACTTCTGAATACACGAAAGGCCTTGGAATCATCTTTCTTTTTCTTTGTGGGTTTACATAATTCATATATACTGTATGTATATATAAAATGTGTATATATGTAAAATGTGTGTATATATATATATAGGCATCGCGTGTCTCAAAATTAATATAGCAAAAAGAAAGTCAAATAACTTTTTTGGCAATTGAGATAATGAAAGAGTTTTTACATGAATACAAGCATTAGATGTATAAGTTTTAGTTTACTTTAATTCATTATGGTATTCTTTAGATTTTTTCAAATTA
>JAJOZX010005261.1:27500-50000 GCA_023014485.1 Bathynomus jamesi
TTAACCGTGAACTTTGAAGCATGATGTAGACCGGCAGTGTTTCCCAACCGGGGGCCATATGGCTCCCTGGGGGCCATGGCACATTTGAAGGGGGCCACAGGAAAATGTTATTTTGTAAAATAGAGTTAAATCTGCATATTACCTACTGAAAATAATGCTTATGGGGGCCACAGGAAAAAATAAGGTTCCTAAGGGGGCCATAAGCCAAAACCAGTTGGGAACCACTGATTGTAGAGAATGATATGTACGATCAGATTTATCTTCCTTTTATTCACTTCTTAAACAGTTTCAGTAAAAATATCTTATTTTGTTTTCTTTGTTTTATAGAAATTGTCGTTCGTTTGACCTGACCATTTATTCGTTCGCCAAAGGTCAACAAGAGGTGATATAGTTTCTTATCTGAGCCAGGCCATTATCTGATGAAATAAACTAAAAATTAATCGCTTACGAAATTAAATAAAATTTAGGCAATAAATTTTAATTCTATGCCACATATGATAACAGCACTTTCAATAAACGGTGATACGCGATAAGAAATGAAGTAATACAGTACTCACTCAGTTATCCGTGATTAAGGGGGGCGGTCCATGATCACGGATAACCCGATTTCACCGTTAACTCAGTATATCTCGCTGGTGGGGTAGGTGGGACAGCCGCTGTAGCTTTCTACCTTTGACTGGCCTCCCACCTCGCGTGCCACCACACACATTATTATTCTATTGCAGTATAATATACAGTTAAGTAGATTGTACTCCCTACAAGACGTGAAGATATCTACTTATCTATCTATCTATCTATCCATCTATCTGATTATATATATATATATATATATAGATATATATATATATATATATGTGTGTGTGTGTGTGTGTGTGTGTGTGTGTGTGTGTGTGTAAGTGTGTGTCTGTGTCTACAATTGTCTGTCACTTGTCAGCTTCTGCCATTAGTTCCACCAGAATCTTTCTTCCAGACGAAAGTCAAGCTTGTTGCCCAATCTTCGACGTGCAATTTAATGTGGAACATGACCCACGACACGACCAAGGAAGACCCAAAGACCTTCATCGCTCAAATCTCGACTCACAAAGTGCTAGTCGGGACTAGCTATTTATACATATATATATATATATACACGTTATATATACACACGAGATCCCATGTAAATTCGCGGAATTGTTTCATTAAAAACAGTATCACATCAATTCCGCGAATTTATTGACTGAACCCTGTATACTGTACATATGTTAGGCATAAGTATTATTAAATATTTAACTATGTTCGGAAGTTGTTGACCAGATTTAGCCATAATAAACTCAAAATATTTCTTTATAATTAAGTGTGGATGAATTTTGTTTCCAGCCGAAATTTAAAGACATGTACGTACATTTTGGGAAATAAATTCACCGAAAATAATGAAAATAAAAATTATATATTAATTAGTAATTTAAAAAAAATTACTAGTTTCAGCGAAAGATAAAATATGAAAAGAAGAACAAACATTATTCATTAATAAACTTTCGTTTTTTAAAAAATTTTCGTTGAATTTATTTCCTCAGTCGTATGCAGTTCGTGCAATTCTTAAGTGATTTTTTTTTAAAGTTAATGCACAAGAACTACAAATATGTAATCTTGGTTTCATTACATGCATATTATAGAGAAAACAGGTTTTCCTTTCCGTTCTCCAAAGCGCTTACTTATCGAAGTATTTTTTATAAAAGGAACCATCAGAAAAATTGACTGCTTTCTGTAATCAACTTAGCCCCAAATTCCTGCTCTATACATTACCAGTATAGGTCAGACCTATATGTTACCAGACCTTATGTTATCCAAACCAGACCTTATGTTATTCCCCTCTAAATTTATGTTTTAAATTCTGAAAGACTTTTGGTAATTTATGGATGTTTTGACGGGGCGTGACGACAGAAAAGTTGAGAACCACACTGGGTTACGCCATTATTTACTTCTAGAAAAATGTAGGTAATATTTCTAAAAAAATACGAATGTACTATACCCGCTACAAGCTGTATTTTAATTGTTAATATGGACACCCTACTGAGAAATGTAATGAAATATATATACTCACTAATTAAAAATAGATTTTCTTTTTACGGTGCTCAATTAAGTATTTGATAGGCGTTGCTATATTACAGTAGATAACACCTTTAAACTGCGTCTGTGATACTCTGTTTAATTACTGTACATTATCTTTTTGTGATTTTTCTTCTAAGATAAAAATAGATTTATGTTTTCAAATAAAAATTTCAGACATGTGCTTTTATTTATGAGTTCCGTAATAATAGGTTGCTTCACTTAATAAAGAACCAAATTAATCTTTCATTTTTTATACTTTTTTTTTAAATATAATTGAAATTTGTAATTGCAGATCGATCTTCTTTTATATATATATATATATATATATATCAGTGTACAAGGAAAAATCTTACAATAAAAAATTAACGATTATATATATATATATATAATATAATATATATATGTGTGTGTGTGTGTGTGTGGTGTGTGTGTGTGTGTGTGTTTACCATCGCACTGTCATCATACTGCTGTCAAGTAATTTTTATACTTTTAGGTTTGGGTAGGGCAGGGCATGTTTGGTAAAATTAGTCTGGGTCATGGTCCATCATGATATATTTTTAATTTAACTAAGTTTAGATGTAAAACAGCCTAAATAAATTGTGAGAACCTTTTGAACTTCAAACGCTAAGCCATGAACTGCCAAAATCAAATAGACAGTCATTCATAATTCATTTTAAGATAAATAGATTCGTGTATGTAAAATTCACATTTTAAGAATCAATAAAATTATAAATGCTGCCTTTTGGGTTTCTACGAATACTTAATTGTCAAAATAAAGTTGTTCTATGAAAAATTTCGCAACAGTAAGCGATTAAATCAAATTTATTTTAAAAATTTAAAAGTAAAAAAAATATATACGAGTTAAAAAACTAGTAATTTAATTTTTATATTACACGATTCTTCATAAAGCGAACGTAAATTTGTAGCTACTTTGATGAAGTGGTTTTTCTGATTTCGGAATTAAAATCCTGACAAGTAAAGTAATTTCTTCAAAAATAAAATAAAAATCAATGAAGATCAATTAATCTCAGATATCAACATCCGTTGCCAAATAATTTTCTTTCTTATCAAATTTACTTGCACAAAAAAGTTGATCTTCGTGTATTTAACACTTCAGTCAATCACACACACACACACACACACACACACACACACACACACACACAAGGGTGTCCGAAAAATTGCTACCCAAACTCGTAACCCGAAAAGAAATACATTTTATTCTTGAACCTTATCGTAAATGTCGGATGGCGTGAACACATTTTTGGTTTCACTTCAAACCTTCTTTTTAGAATATTTTCATTTTATTCTTTTGGTCAAACATAATCGGAACTTCCTCGACCTTGACTTCTGAAAAGGTCAGAGGTCACAAATGACCTAGAAGATAATATACATATATATCTATGAGACTAATTATAAAGAGATGTAAAGATATACTACTAAATTACGTTTTATATATACAGTATATATGTACAGTATATATATATATATGTGTGTGTGTGTGTGTGTGTGTGTGTGTGTGCACGTAGGCAACTGGGCGTAAGTGAGGTCGAATGTGTGATGATTCACAAATGTAGTGGGGTAATTTTTTTGTGAGGTAACACTTTTGGTACTTTAGAATGTTAAAAAAACTAAATAAAAATATTTAGAAACATTTTTATTGTTGGAAAAAAAGATATGTTGGTCCTCATTAGTTAGGTTATGCTAGGTTAGATCAGTTAAGATTTGGTTAGGATAGGTTAAGCTAGGTTAGCGAGTGCCTCACTATTTACTGTTTTTACAGAAACCACCGTTCGAGCTCTCAGCTGCGCCAGAAACACTTGTCACGCCCTTCTCGGTTCGATGGTATTAAGGTTAGATTGGTTAGGTTAGGTTAGGTTAGATTAGGTTAGGTTAAATTAATTTTAGTTAAGTTTTTTTTAGATATATTGATTTAAAAAGTTGGTACCTCGCTTATGCGGAGATACGCAGATGTGTGTGTGTGTGTGTGTGTGTGTGTGTGTGTGTGTGTGCGCGCGCGCAACATAATTCTAAATATAAAAATAAGTGAGGAAACAATATTCGATGGAACTAAAATTAGAATTTCAAAATAAAATAAAATTTTCTTCCAACGCCAACCTCCTTAACCACCTCTCCCCAACCCCTGTAACCGCCCCTTCCCCCAGCCCCCCAAGTATATTTTTTTTAAATTTAAATTTAAATTCTTTTTTAAAACAAATGATTTTTCAACGATTTTTTTGTTGTTTCTTTTTTATTTCGTTTGTCCCCCTCTCCTTTTCTTCTCCCTTCCACTCTCCCTTTTCACGCTCCCTTTTCACTCTCCCTTTTCACTCTCCCGTTCCAGTTTCCTTCTCCCTTTTCACTCTTCTTTTTCACTGTACTTTTCTTCTCCCTTTTCACCTCCCTTTTCGCTCTTCCACGCCCTCTACCTTCCTATATTCCTTCTCCCTTTACACTCTTCCTTTCCATTTTTCCATTTGCTCTCCCTTTTTATTTTGCCTTTTTCACCCTTTTCACTCTCCCTTTCCGACGCCTTCGAAAGGGTTTACAAAACCTTTTTTGTCTTTTGTTTGCGCAAATTGAAGTTTCCTTTTCTGCGCAGAACTTCAATTTGTGTTGTCTGCGCATGACTTCAATTTATGTTCCCTTTTCACGTTTCTCATTTTAACCTTTGATACTTTTCCTTTTCAGCTTATTTGTAGTTCCCAAGTCGGCACTCTTTCACCTTGACCTAATCATTGCCAACATGTGCCAACCACGTTCGAAGAAACTCAAACACATCTTCTGTAAAAAGGAAGAGAAATACGAAGCATTAGTTTTGTTTCAACGTATGAATATTTTATCGTCCCTCGAAAATGAACTGAAGGGGGAATTGTCCCCACCCCTGCACCCTCCAAATTAGAAATGAAGAAAGAATAATTCGGGTCTGTAACCTTTGTACCTCCGTAAAACTTGGGCATGAGTTAACCTTTAAATGATACGGTTCTTTCGTTTATTTAAAAATGTATGAAAATTATTGGTATGAATTTTCTTAATAATATAGTCAGACGTTTCTTCCGAGCATTCATTAATTCAAATAATCAATAATAGAATGCGATCCATTGTAAATAACGATGCGGTACGGTTATATATTTTATGAAGTGTAAATGTGTTGACTTTTGTGTATGTATTATTATATATATATATATATATATACACACATTTTTTATTTGTTTTATATGCAAATTTAAATGTCAGCCATAATAATACACTCACCTTACGCGTGTTTCACAGGTATCAAATCTATTAATCTTTAAAATTAAGACAGCAAATGAGAATTCAGGTGCTTTTTTTTATTGTACAGGTGAGAATATTTATATCGTAATTCAATTTTTTTCATTTTTTTTTTATGCAAGAAGGAGGGGACAAGGGAGTTATAGATAAATAGTTGACATATATTTTGTCAGAAAATATTTGGAATAAAAATTCACACTCCATAAATCCGAAAAATTATATGTTAATTTTGCTTCTTTAAAGAAGGGAGCCCTGTATACAGACATAAATTTCAAACTTATAACTATAAAACCGTGACCTTTGGAAGTCACAGGGATCATTCAATTGTCTAGTTTCATTTTCATATATATATATATAAGCTAAGTTCAAAGCTAAATCTAGGATCGGTTTATGCTGTCTCAGTGGATGTTGTAATGTATGTACAGTATGTATGTGTGGGTATATACAGAGTTTGTGTATTTGTGTCCACGCACAAGTATTCATAAATAAATTTCGATTTCAGTATAAGGCTTGACCACAAAAGAAGACTGTATACTATTATACTTTTGGTGTATTATAGTTTATACTGTATTGCTTCTCAGTCAACCATGAACAAATACGTAGAGCGGAACAAACCATTAATGGAGGTGCAATTAAGAGAAAAAATGGAATTATTCGCTTTTAAACTGGTGAAAATTAAGATTTATTTGACCTTTTACTAACATTTAAATTAATGTACTCGAAAACTAAAGATAAATATGAGTACCATAAGCACTATAGATTAATCCAGAGTTTGAGAAATTAGATTTCAAATCCCCACATCAATCTTCTTATTGTTTGCTTATTTTTATTTATATATATATATATATATATATATATATATATATATATATATATATATATATACACACAGTATATATATATATATATATTAACCCTTTGTTTACGAACAACAAAATTTTGCAGTATTCTAGACAGAGTATCTGTTGAAATCTAAGAAATTTCTTGTTCATTTGATGCTTTCAATTCTTCCATTATGTGTGGATTCTGTTTAAACAATATCTTCTAAATAACTACAAATAAAAGTCACAGAGGTTTGAACATGGTGATGTTTGTAACCATGATATTCCTCTATCATAAAACGCAGGAAATCTGTTGGACAGGACTCTTCCGTCGAAAGTATCGTGTAAGTATCGTCAGCTGAAAGGGCATCACATAGAATATGTTTTGCACTGGAAGTAATTCCCGATGTGTAAAGAAGGTACAGTAAAAATGTCATGCTTTTATTTCAGATAATAAAAAAATACAAACCTTTTAAACTGTTAAATATTTTAAAAAAATCACCCGATATATATACAGTACTGGAAAAATTATTATGGATTTTTTTAAATTTGTTTTTTTTTGTGTTTGAGGGCAATTTAAATACATATTTACTGGATAAAGCACATTTATTTTGACATCTTAATGCAGATATGTCATATTAGTATTTAGTTTGGCCCCCTTAGCTGATAATAGTGCGTGCACATGTTTTGGCATACCAAGAATCAAAGTCTGGCATAAAGTTTTGATTTTAGTTGAGTGAAACCAGACGTGTATGAGTCGTTCAATGAGCTGCACTTTAGTAGTAATTGGTGTTTGATGAATCTCATCCTTCAATTCATCCCATACAGTCTCAATAGGATTCATGTCTGGTGGTCTGGTGAATTACCAGGCCATGGGAGCAATCTGACGCCATTTTGTGAGCACCACGTCTTAACTTTTTTTGCGGTATGACATGGAGCTGAGTCTTGCTGGAATATCCATGCTTCATTTCCATACCAACCTTTTGTTTGACGCAGTAAACGATCTCTCAGTACCCCTATATACTTATCCTGGTTCATAGTGCCATTAATGATGTGCAACCGACCTGTACCATGCACTGAAATAGCTCCCCACATCATAATTTTTTGCGGAAATTTAACTGTTTTCTTCAAGCATTCCAGCAAAAATTCCTCCCCAGATCATGCAGGAAGATATCTAGCATGCTGGCAGAAGAGGGTGTAATTGTGAGCCGAAGAGCAGTAAACACTCGGCTTTTAGAATGTGGGTTGCGAGATTATCGTCCAAGGAAGAAACCACGACTCACCGAGGCAATAAGGCGGGCCTGTTGCGCATGGGCAAAACAACATGAAAAGTGGACTTCGGATGATTGGAAGAAGGTAAAATTATATTCTCTAATAGTTGTGATGTTTAGAAACTTTTTTTACTGCCCTTGTTACATTATCTCCATTTTCTTACTGCCCCTGTTACATTACCTACATTTTCTTACTGCCCCTGTTACATTACCTCCATTTTCACATGAAATATCTTAAGGATATAGCAAGATAACTTGCTTTGTCTCCATGTCTAGTAGGTTCTAATAACTTTATTTTACCTCAGGTTGTCTTCTCTGACGAATTAACTATAACAGTGTTTGATGACCGCGTTCAAACCGTCCGGCGTCGATCTGGGGAGGAATTTTTGCCGGAATGCTTGAAGAAAACAGTTAAATTTCCGCAAAAAATCATGATGTGGGGTGCTATTTCAGTGCATGAGACAGGTCGGTTGCATATCATTAATGGCACTATGAACCAGGATAAGTATATAGGGGTACTGAGAGATCGTTTACTGCGTCAAACAAAAGGTTGGTATGGAAATGAAGCATGGATATTCCAGCAAGACTCAGCTCCATGCCATACCGCAAAAAAAGTTAAGACGTGGTGCTCACAAAATGGCGTGAGATTGCTCCCATGGCCTGGTAATTCACCAGACCACCAGACATGAATCCTATTGAGACTTTATGGGGTGAATTGAAGAATGAGATTCATCATCAAACACCAATTACTACTAAAGTGCAGCTCATTGAACGACTCATACACGTCTGGTTTCACTCAACTAAAATCAAAACTTTACGCCAGACTTTGATTCTTGGTATGCCAAAACATGTGCACGCACTATTATCAGCTAAGGGGGCCAAACTAAATACTAATATGACATATCTGCATTAAGACGTCAAAATAAATGTGCTTTATCCAGTAAATATGTATTTAAATTGCCCTCAAACACAAAAAGATCAAATTTTAAAAAAATCCATAATAATTTTTGCAGTACTGTATATATATATATATATATATATATATATAGAAACGACGTAAGTATAGAGGAGCGTTCTGCACACGAGGAAGAGAAATAACGAACAAATTAAAAATGAGGTGACCGCCCGGGAATCGAACCAGGATCTTCCGATTGCCGGTCATTTTTCATTTGTTCGTTATTTTCTTCCTCGTGTGCAAAACGCTCCTCTATACTTACGTCGTTTCTATACATTAATATACTGCGTGGTCATTGCAGTTAAATGTACATATTCACGATTTGCGAGGGTGCCCTCTCAGGGCATTGGTTTCTGCCCTATGTATGAGAATTACGACTTCTGACTGATCGAGGCCCGTGGTGTAGTGGATAGCATATCTGACCGGCAATCGGAAGATCCTGGGTTCGATTCCCGGGCGGTCACCTCATTTTTCATTTGTTCGTTATTTCTCTTCCTCGTGTGCAGAACGCTCCTCTATACTTACGTCGTTTCTATACATTAATATACTGCGTGGTCATTGCAGTTAAATGTGTGTATATATATATATATATACACCTTTCAACCTCTCAAATGTTCCGTGCGATGATTCCTCATTTCACGAAGGTCAAGCTTGTCGACCCTCCTCTCGAGTTGGCCTGGTGAAGTAGTGAGTTGGTTTCTTGTGCTCTCCACCTCACATAGGCCCGGCTCAAGGGAGTTTTTCTAAGCCATGCGTCTAATCTTCTTTTGAAGATGTCCACCGCAACTCCACTCGTGTTCCTTAGGTCTTTGGGCAACTGATTAAACAGTTTTGGTCCTCTCACAACAAAACTTTTTTCTTTCAGGGTCAAAGATGTTCCCTGTCTCGCCTTTAATTTGGGAACACGACACAGTCTTCCTTTTCTACTTTCCACTGTTGTTTGGGGAGTTACAGGGTTCAGAGCAAGATTAGGGAGTAGTTTCTTTATTATTTTCCAAGTGTAAATAATGGTGTATCTCTCTCTTCTCCTTTCCAGTGAATATAGGTCTAGTTCCCGTAATCTTTCCCAGTAATTTATTTCTTTGCACCCATTGATCTTGGCTGTGAAGCTTCTCTGAATCCCTTCTAGCTGTCTAATGTCTTCTTTTTTATATGGGGATGTTAGGACCGAGCAGTATTCCAATTTGGGTATGATCAGTGTTTTCAGTAGAGGAATCATTACATTCCTATCCCTTCGTTTAAAGGTTCTCAGTATCTGCCCAGTTATTCTCTTTGCTCTGTTTACTGCTATCTTATTTTGTGTTTCAAATTTCGCATCATCACTCATTTTAATCCCTAAATCTTTTGCTTTAGAATTTCTCTGAATTTTCTGTCCGTTTTGGGTATAATATTCCATGGATTTAAGGTCCTCTCTTTTTCTGTACCTTAACAGCTGAAATTTCTGTGTTAAATTTATATTGTTGTCTTCCGTCCACTTATATATATATATATTATATATATATATATATATATATATATATATATATATATGTATATAAAACAGAGGTACTGAAAACATTGAATTTAATGAGTAATAAAGGAATGAAGTGATAGAGATGCGTCTTACATAGCCATCACTTTTTTAGGAGGTACTGTATACATAAAGAAATGCAAAAGACTTATTTGAACTCTTCCCAACAAGAAATTGGACGTTTAGTAAAAGCCACAAACATGTTATTCAGTTTCATAACCGTTTATGAAATTTGATAAACGTCTCATTTCTTACTGGGATCACTTTAAGAGTTTCTCATAAAATATTTTACCTCGTTAGCAATCACTTCTGAACATACTGTGGGCACTGTCTCATAATTTCAATAGTAGTTTCTCTTCTATTCACCCTTTTGCAGCATATTTCACAACATACACTATTCTGCTAAAAGTATTGGAAGAACATAAAAAAAATGTAATTGTTCACAGTGTGTTTCATAGAATGTAAATCTTCCGCCTTGTTGACAATCTCAATTCTCTCAGAAGCGTTTTCCACCCGTTTTTGGTAGGTTTCAGGAGGGATATTGTACCATTCCTCCTGTAGTGTAGTTTCCTATGCGGCGAGAGAAGTTGGTATTTGCGGTCTGTTCCTAATGCGTTGTTCTAGTTCATTTCCGAGGTGTTCTATACGGACTAAGATTAATTCTTTTAGCAGGCTATGATGTGTTCTTAACTTCATTCTGCTCGAGCCAATGCGTTACAGTTCGGGCCTTGTGACGAGGGGCGTTGTCCTGTTGATAGAAATCCAGGGCCTCATTTTAAAATTCCATCAATGCTGGCATTCGCTAGTGTCCAAAATGTCACACTACTCCCTAGTTGTCACTGTACCTTTCACAAACACTAATGGCCCTAGCCCAGACCACTAGAAACTGTTGTCTTCATACTTTCGGGGCAATGCACTGAGGTACCAAGCATTCTCCCGGCTGTCGCGGCATCCAGAGTCTGCCATCAAATGTAGAAAGTGTGTAGTAGGATTCATCACTTCAGAAGAAACGTTTCCATGGTTGTATTCCCCAGCTTCGAATAATGCTTTGCACTACTGTAGTCATCGCTTTGCATTCAGAGCTGCGATGTAGGGTTTGTGATCAGCTGCCCTTCCATAGAATCCCTTTGCATGCAGTTCTCTACGTAATACTAATAGAAACACTCGTCGAAGACCTTGTACGCTCATTAACCTCCTAGCTGATGGATTTGCGCGTACACATTCTGTCTTTCCTCATTAAATGTTTGAGCATTTGTCGTGCATGGTTTGTAATAATTTTTGGTTTGCCAGGTCTGAGCTCCACGTTAATATGTTCCATTTCTATTTTCGTCTATTATTTCTCCCAGTTGAATTGTGGAAGTTTAAAATTTCCGCAATTTTACAGTTCGATACGCCATTCAGCTATCTTTCCAAGTTCGAACTCGGTCAGTTCTGACCCACGTGGCATACTTTGGAATACTGACTGTAACAGAGAGCAGACGAGCTTACTAAACTTTTTTCATTACAGTGCTGCACTTTACAGAGCAGTTTATATCTGGAATATTCGGGTGTTGTCAGAGAAAAGTTTGTTCCAGTATTTTTAACATATAAAAATTGTCTCGTATAACATTTCAGTGATTTAGTACTCCTAAAAATGAACGAGGGAGGCTAGTTCATTAATTTTAGTATTGTTACTATTCCTGCTGTTCCAATTACGTTAAGTTTTACAACTTTCTTATAGGATCTTTATCATGTTGTAAAATGGAACCTAACTTAGAAATCTCTTCTTAATCCTCTTAAAGGCCAATCGACAAAAGGGCGAAGGAATAAGTCTGCAAACATGATACCTTTTTCATAATTAATGCAGAATATAGTTTGCTCTATTAAGAAAGATTCTCAAACCTTCACTCGCGTCTCGACACTCAAAGCATATCGGATTTGTGACCTTGTCGTTTTTTTCATACAATAAAAACAGACTGACTTTGTTCGTTGAATTGAGTAAGCACGAACAAAAACAATTTACATTTTATAGTCCTCTCCAACATCACAATTTATACATGTTTTTTTTCGATAGTATTAAAATTATACTCTTTCACACACACACACACACACACACACACACACATATATATACACGGTGAACCAAAAGTAGGTGGACAGTAGGTTGAATACGGTTTGTGTTATATTATATTATAACTATGGTGTTCATTATAACATTGGTGTTTGTGTTATATTATATTAAATATTATAACTAAATTTATTTAAATTTTATTTTGTAGTATAGTATACAAAAAAATTAAATATGTATTCTCAAAATAAACGTTATCATTTACTGTCCACCTACTTTTGGTTCACTCTATATATATATATATATATATATATATATATATATATTTACTTTATGTGAGTTCGAACGACGGTTCACGATCGACCTGCGGTCGACCCCTCTGCAGCATCCCGTCTCATTCGCGGAAGGAGGGAATTGCTTTCCGATCTCTTCCTGCCCTCGTAGCTAGCCACGCAAGACTGGTCAGGGATTTGCACAGGAATCTGTCCATCTGGTTCTTGAAGTTATTCAGGCCGGTGTACAGGAGATTCCTCACTTCTTTTGGTAGGGCATTGAAAAGCTTTGGGCCTCTTATCCTGAGGGTATTTTCCATCCTCATATTCAAATACAGTATTATATATATATATATATTATATATATATATATATATATATACATAACGAATTTTATGTGCGCGTTTTCTTTTACGTTCGGAGAATTTATGAGTTCGTTAATTCTGTTGAGATTGAGTTCATGCTCTGAAGCCGCCATAAAATTAAGATTTTATCAAACAATATAAATTTTATTATCCATTTTATAAAAGATGCTTTTGATTTCTATCATTCGATCTTCAAAATGTATTTAGCATATTTATATATACGATATATATACATATATACATACACACACACACTCGTATATACTCGTGTATATATATATATATATATATATATATATATATATATATATATATATATTATAATATATATATATATATATATATATTATATTATATTATATATAATATATCAACCAGAAGACATAGGATCTCTACAAACCGACATGAACAAAATCTACAAGTGGACTGAAGACAACAATATGAAGTTTAACACCGAGAAATTTCAGCTATTACGGTACGGAAAAAAGAGAAGACCTAAAGTGCATGGAATATTATACCCCAAATGGACAGGAAATTCAGAGAAATTCCAGAGCAAAAGATTTAGGGGTTGTAATGACAGATGATGCGAAATTTGAAACACAAAATAAGATAGCAGTAAACAGAGAAAAGAGAATAACGGTCAGATATTGAGAACCTTTAAACGAAGGGATAGGAATGTAATGATTCCTCTACTGAAAACCCTGATCATACCCAAATTAGAATACTGCTCGGTCCTAACTTCCCCATATAAAAAAGAAGACATTAGACAGCTGGAGGGGATCCAAAGAAGCTTCACAGCCAAGATCAATGGGTGCAAAGAACTAAATTACTGGGAAAGGTTACGAGAACTAGACCTATATTCACTGGAAAGGAGAAGAGAGAGATACACCATTATTTACACTTGGAAAATAATGGAGAAACTAGTCCCTAATCTTACTCTGAATCCCATAACTCCCCAAACAACGATGGAAAGTAGAAGCGGTAGACTGTGTCATATTCCCAAATTGAAGGCGAGACAGGGAACATCCTTAACCCTGAAAGAAAATAGTTTTGTAGTGAGAGGACCAAAACTGTTTAATCAGTTGCCCAAAGACCTAAGAAACACGAAGGGAGTTGCAGTGGAAATCTTCAAAAGAAGACTAGACGCCTGGCTCAGAACAATCCCCGATGAGCCGGGCGTACCTGGCTATGTGAGGTGGAGAGCGCAAGAATCCAACTCACTACTTCACCAGGCCAACTCGAGAGGAGGGGCGACAAGCTTGACCTTCGCGAAATGAGAAATCATCGCGCGGAACCTTTGTAAGGTAAGGTAAGTGTGTATATATATATATATATATATCGTAAAGAACGACGCTTGTATAGGAGATATTCCGCGCAAGACGAGAAAGAGAAAACAACAAATGAAAAAATGAACTGCGTGTTCTTTGCAGTTGAATGTATATAATGTTACGGCAAGCGGGAGGTGCCCCCTTGGGGCATTGGTTTCTGCGAGTATGTAGAGGAATTACGGCATTTGGAAGAGTGGAGTCCATGGTGTAGTGGTTATCGCGTCTGACCGGCAATCGGAAGATCCCGGGTTCGATTCCCAGGTGGTACTTCATTTTTTCATTTGTTGTTTTCTCTTTCTCGTCTTGCGCGGAATATCTCCTATACAAGCGTCGTTCTTTACGTTATTTATACTGCGTGTTCTTTGCAGTTGAATGTATATATATATATATATATAATTTATATATATATATATATATATATATATATATATATATGACATCTTTTGTGCCCTCAATACTGTTGTCATGATGATATTGAGTCTCAATAATAATAATAATAATAATAATAACTGTTTTCATTTAATCTTATTCGTAACAGTAAAAATCATTTGACGGGGCTTGGGCCTACAATTTTACGTGATATCCGAACTATACCCCACCAAGGCTGACCAAGAGAAGCACCTTCATCCCTGAAATGACGTCCGATATGAGATTCGAACCCAGGGCTTTCGGAGTAATAGCCCGGCTTTCTACCACTTGATTACTTTGGCGGGTGTCAGTTTCAAAAATAACGTGAATGGCATTAACATGACTTCAGTATTCAATATAACTGGACTATGACTTCAAAATGACTCTCACTTTTCAGATGGTGATGTGACGTCATGCTATCACTGTGTCTTCGTACGGTTGTCATGATGCCGTGAATTCCAATAATGACGTTAGTATAACACTCAGTATGACAGCAGTATAACTTCAATATGATATCAGTATGACCCCCACTTATTAAATGGATCAGAGGACTATGGGAAATATGGTGGTTGGAGGTGTGGATGTTACCATCTCAAGATCTATAGCAAAAAGAAATGCAAGAAAGTTGAAGGAGCAAGAAAGAAGTAAGCGAAGAAAAATAATCATGCATGAAGAATTCGAAAAGGTAGTCATTTAGTCATTGATGATGTGCTTTCACCTGATACTAATACTAATCTCTCTAGTACCGAAGAAAGTTCAACAACTGAGTCTGAATATGAATGCTCCAACATTCAAATGAGATCCCCTTTACCCAATCTCGCCATGGAAGCCGACAGATTTGGTGTTTCAGATAGGGCTGCATCGGCCATTGCTTCAGCTTCTTTGGTGGATTTGGGCATCATTACCGAAAAAGACTTTTTTATTGCTCGAAGTAAGGTGAGAAGAGAGAGACAGAAATTGAGAAAAACATTACAAGCTGAAGCTGCACAAAGTTATGGTGGTGTTAAAGCTTTATATTTTGATGGGAGAAAAGACAAGACGTTGGTAAAGACAAATAAAGATGGTAAATGGTACCAGGATATAATTGTTGAAGAACATTATGTACTATTGAGTGAGCCTGGTGGAGAATACCTTAATCATTTGAGCCCTAAATCTGGAAAAGCAAGTGATGTATCTGAATCGTTGTTCGCTTACTTGAATGAAGTGACACTAGACCAGAATCTCCAGGTGATAGGGTGCGACATTACGAATGTCAACACTGGGTCTAAAGGTGACATAATCCATTTCATCGAGCAGAAGCTGAACCGACTATTGCAATGGAGCATTTGTATGTTACATACAAATGAACTTCCCTTAAGGCATCTGTTTGAGCAATACGACGGGAAAACAACTGGGCCAAGATCATTCAGTGGATCTTGATAATGCTCTTAAGACTTGCCATGAGATGCCTGTGGTAAAGTTCTCCCAAATTACGGACGGGGCCGATAGCATCCCAGTTCTCACAGATAAGCTCATTGAAGATTTAAGTAATGATCAACAATACATGTTCAGAATAATTGGGTCCATAAGAGAAGGATACGTTGACGGAAGCCTAGAGAAACTCAGGCCTGGTCCCCTTAACAACTCTAGATGGTTAACTCTAGCTAACAGACTATGTCGTTATTACGTCTCCCAAAAGAATCCCTCCAGAGAGTTACGTAGCCTTGTTCTGTTCATAGTAACAAACTATGGTCCTAACTGGTTCAATATAAAATTTAAACCGTATCTGCCTGATGGACCCAAACATATCTTTGATGCGATAAAAAGGTTCAACCTGTTACCCCAAGATACACAAAAAGTTGTCCAACTTTATATATCACGGAATGACTACTTTGCTCACTCAGAAAATATTCTTCTATCAATGCTGTCAGATAGTGAGCAAAAGCTGCGCAAAGTTGCAGTCGATCGAATAATACAGACAAGAAAGTGTAAGGAAGCCAATACAAGGAAAATCAGAGTATTTAGAGTACCAGAATTAAACTTCAAAGCATCACATTAGGCAGATATCATCTTCTGGGATAGGATTGATATCAGTGAACCACCTCTCATTTCTAAATTGTGATGATTAATTGCTTGAGTACGAAACAAAATGTTTCAAAGTTGAGCAATACCCCATTCACACACAGAACGTCGAAAGAGCCGTGAAGTTGGTTACAAATGCATCAGCATCAGTAATATCACAGGAATCAAGATGGATTTATTAGGTCAAAAATATAAAGTCGCTCTCTGCTTCCCTCACTTGAAACCAAAAAGGATCTGATGCCTCTCCTGAAAAAATAATAATATTTGAGATGAGCGGGTTTTATATCGCATTCAAATGTAATTGATTTACGGCATCCAACCAAGTGAGACCAGATACAATTTTATTTCAATACAATGTATGCACAATGGTGTTTTTTAAGTATAGTTTTGCATTATAAAGCGTTTTTCTTCAATTATTTTTTTGATAGTACACTTAGTTTTTATGTTATAAGCATATTTTTATTTATGGACAACCGGCTGATGGCCATTTTTCTTTTATGTAAAAATGCGAGAGATAGTTTGAGTTACAAACATTAAATGACTGAATACATCATTTTTATGTTCTAATACACCAAAAAACAAGTGAGGCAAATAAATTTGAAATAAAAAGTTGTGTTTTACTCCGCCCTAATATATATATATATATATATATATATATATATATATATATATATATACAGTGTGTCCGTAAAGTCATGGTGGGATTTTAAATAGCTATATTATTGCAACGAAACATGATAATGAGATGAAACAATGCCAAATTTAAGAACAACTCTCAAAGTTGTATCTTGTAGTTAGTCTAGGCTAAGCTTAACCTTTATCTCGTAGTTAGTCTAGGCTGTCCACATGCCTATGTTGAACATGAGCGTAATAGCCCGAAAGTTAATGTGTGGTGTGCTCTAGCACGAGATCGAGTGATTGGCCCATTTTTCTTCGCGGAACCCACTGTGACGTCACACAACTACCTCGCTATGTTGGAACATTTTGCAGTACCCCAATTTATTGACAATAATGTCATCTTTCAGCAAGATAGTGCTCCTCCGCACTATGCCAACGTTGTTCGAGAATTCCTTAATGAAAAATTTCCACAGAGATGGATAGGAAGAGGAGGATGGAAGCCATGGCCTCCACGCTCTCCGGACCTGACACCTTTGGACTTTTATTTGTGGGGTTACGTCAAGCAAAGCGTGTACAGTGTACCCATTAGAGGTATTCATCACTTGCACGAGCGAATCACGGAAGCTATCGCATCCGTCACTCCTGATGTTCTTGGGCGTGTGTGGCTGGAATTGAATCACCGCCTAGATGTCTGCAGGGCTACCAGAGAAGCCCATATCGAACTACGTTAAATAAAGTTATTCTTTTAGAGTTGTTCTTCAATTTGCCTTTTTTTAATCTCATTATCATGTTTCGTTGCAATAATATAGCTATTTAAAATCCCACCATGACTTTACGGACACACTGTATATATATATATATATATAAGCAAACAACCATAGGGAAAAGGAAAAAGAAACACGAAATCCGAGCGCTTTCGTGATATATTCACATCTTCACATATAGTCACATATTCACATCTTCACATATATTCACATATTCACATCTTCATCTTCTTTCTTGTCCCTAAAGATGTGAATATATCACGAAAGCGCTCGGATTTCGTGTTTCTTTTTCCTTTTCCTTGTGGTTGTTTGCTTATTAATAATATCACGTGTTATTCAGTGATTTTACTGCATGTTTCTCCGCGCCCTTAGGATCGCCAGTCCGGAATACATCGATGCCGAATTGGAAAAAATCAACGGTATTGGAAGTGATCTGTGTTATCCATCTGCGTTTATGGAATCTTGTCTCAACAAGGCAAAACGAACTTTCTATCGTGTCAATAATAACACTCGTACTTTGTCAAAAAATATTTTAGTACTTCCATTTTTCCCGGGCTTTTTAGGCATTGCTAATGTACTTAAACTTTTGGATATTAATGTAGTATTTTCATATAACAATATTGTGAAAAATATCATAGTAAAAAATAGCCCTACCAATAATTCAGGCATTATCTATAAAATTGGTTGTAAACAATGTGATTCCTTTTACATAGGTCAGACGGGAAAGGATTTGCACACACGTATAAAACAGCATCAATATTCCGTTAGAACAGGACAGTTGTCCAGTGCCCTTTTTGTCCATTTGTCAGAGTTATCCCACTGTATTGACTGGAATAATGCTTCAGTTTTATTTCACTCTGGCAACATTGTTAATAGAAATATTCTTGAGTCTGCCATTATCCAACTTTCAAATAACTTCAACATAAGCAAAGGTCTTTTTCAACTCGATCCTGTTGTTTTGAATTCCTTCAAAACAGATTTAGATAAGAAGGGTAGAACGCTAAATCTTTGGTAAACTTGTATGCTACTTTATTAACTTTTAATTTTAATTTTATTTTTATATACAAGATGGGTAGAGTGATAAAACCCGGGCAGATTTCCAGTATAAATTTGTATTTTTTTTTATAACATTGGTTGGAAACAATTAATTTAATCTTGTGCTAAAAATCGGTAGTTTGATCTTGTGCTAAAAATCGATAGTGTTTCCTTACAAAGTTGTATGCCCATCCCACAATCTTTTAATAATTTTTTTTTTTAAATTTCATTTCTCCGTTTATTGTATCTGTATGTATGTATATATATATATATATATATATATATATATATTTTTTTTTTGTAACCTATATATAGGCTGTAACCTTCTATGTACTTCAGTGTTCCTGAGGATGTCATTAGACGAAAGCGCTTGAGCACCATTTTGTGTTTCCTTTCCTTCGTGGTTTTATTCTTCATATATATATATATATATATATAATATATATATATATATATATAACCGTTTATAAACAGGAAAACCAAGATTTTTTTTTTACATACTTTTCAAAAATAAATTTTTCATCCACACGCAAACGGTCGTTCAGCGTTTAACATTCAGAAATTGTACTCATAATTTATATCTGTTTTAAGTTTTAATAGTTCCAACTACTGTAATAGTTTTAATTTGAATAGTTCTAATGGTTTTAGTATAATACACACAGAGAGACTCCATAGCACTGGAGATGAAAATTTACTTCTGAAACATTTGTCTGTCAAAAAAAATGAATGATATAAATATCTGGGTTTTCCTCTCCATACTTAGGTTACGTTTCTCCAAGGAATAAACCTTCGTATGAAGGGGTATAGGGGGTGTAGGCCGTAGGGGTATACTTAAACTACTTAATATTTTTAAGATATAATTATAGGTGTTTCAACAAAATAAAAATATTTGAATTAATTGTGCCTACGCTGTTACTTGACCAATCACAGGGAAGATGAAGTCAAGCGCGCCTACAAAGGAAAGTTTTATATAATTTCAGTAGTGAATATCGCGATTGCAAAGAATGAAAAAGAAAAAAATAAAGGAAAACCAATTTACTCTGCCGTATTTCACTTAAGAAACAATTACAAGAATTACATTTTGGTACATGAAATGTCAAGGAATAACTTTGCAACGTTATGGAACTTTCTTTCACTCAGTGTCGCCTAATTAAATTTGCATATACTTATCTTTGTTGGCTTCGAACAAATGTTCAGGGTCGACCTGTGATCGACCCCTCTGCAGCAGACCGACTCATGCTTGTACCATTTTCGTTTGCAAATCAGTATCAGTTCTTCTGAATAAAATACAGTATTAAAAAAAGTATATATATATATATATATATATATATATATATATATATATATATATATATATATATATACACGCACACACAAACTCAGAATGGTCCCCTGAGAAACTTATATGTTAAACACAGACCTTGCATGGAACAAGGAACTCTTCTGGGAAATTACATCCACTATAGTTCGAATAAGTAATGATAAATGACAAATCATGAAAAAGAAAAAAACTTAGTATATGTCATTTATCATTACTTATTCGAGCTATGTGGATGTAATTTCCCAGAAGAGTACCTTGTTCCATGCACGGTCTGTGTTTAACATATATATATATATATATATATATATATATATATATATATATATTATATTATATATATCAACTTAATAAAAGTTAATTAGATGTATAGTAATTTTAATGAAAAAAACGTGCTTGACAATTTTGTTATTGTTTTATTGCTAAAATTCACATTTGACATTACAATTTATGCTAATTTTTGGTGACAAAAAATAAATTTTACTAGTCCGTAAGCCAGATAGAGGGAACCATCACTCCCTATGGAATTTACGCCATGATATTTTGTAAGACGCTTATAACATACAAATGTAAAATTAAGTTATTTGCCATCTGGGAATTGTTACTTTCGTTTAATTTTTAGTGACTCAATATAACTAGTGTCATTAACAATGATGGGGGCAAGGATGCATAGTAGTCCATTTTATCAACACGTTTCTGCTGAACTATATCACATGATGTATCAATGGAAAAGTTTTTGAATACTTTACCCGATGGCGTTACAGTTTACATTTAATTATGCAGGAGTGATGCCACTAGGACGTCATACCTGAACCATGTTACGGAAATTACTCTAAATTTTGTTTTAGGCTTGATGTACAGGGTTGTGCATAACCAATTGCTAGGATGTACAAACGAAAATAAACAAAGATACAACAAAAACTAGTATACCATTTGAAAACTACATTCAAAATGAATATAAAAACGTATGAATATCTCGTATACTTGCCATTACCCTCACGTACAGCTCTCAGATGTTCAGGGTACGATTTCAGCAAACCTTCAAACAAATTTCTGGCATGTTCAAATTTTTGAAGGATAGTTCGAATGTGTTGAAGGAGAACATCTTGAGAATATCGGTTGAGACCAAGTTCCGGCAGCATCAGATCTTCCGCTTTGTTATTGAAAATTACTCCAAAGTGCTCTGCTACGTTCAGATCAGGGGAATTTCTTGGCCATTGACTCCGATCAAAGAAATCAATCCCAGAGTCTCTCAAAAGTTGTTGGGTGGCATTTGCATGGCGGCATGGACACTAGGATGAATATAAACCACTTCCGAGATGTCTAGTACATTTTGCGGATCCAAAAGAAATGGAATAACATTTTCTGTAAGAATAGTCTGCCAATAATATGCATCATCTCATGAAACACCTTCTTCTTTGATCACCCACATCACTTTGACAGCAGTGAAGCAAATGAATATCCCAATGCAATGAGCTTAATTTTGCAAAGCTGTTGATAATATTCATGGTCCTCAATATCTTCTAAGGAAAGTGACCACACTGTCATTTTGATGAATTGTCAACGGACAGTCCAAACGAAGAATTCATCAATTGGTGCCAGATGCATAAAATCATTTTCATCCCACAGGCACAGCTACTTTCAAAACCAACGTTGATTCTCAGTTCTTGTTGAAGATATCATTGGCTGTGGGATCACATGGAAAGACTTCAATCTTTGCCTCGTTCGATATCGTTGAATCGTTGACCGATCAATGGCCTTCTTTCGCCTCTCCAAGATGATTTTGACAATGTGAGGCGTGCAGCTTCTTTGCCTTTTGCCACTGCTTTCAGTCACAATGTCTTTGCTATTCTGCGACAGTTTTTCGGATCTGTCTTCGCCAAAGTTTGTAAAACACGAGTCGTATCCCTTCTTCCAATTGCTATTCACCCGCCTTTCACTACGATAGAGTTTTTGGGCAATCCACTTCCGATTGATAAAAGTTGCACTTGCTTCCATTGCTCCCCGATAGGCATTTGCTCCAATTCGACCGACCACACGTTGTTCTTCACTATCTACAAAACACTAGCCATCGTCACTTTGGCAGTCCAGTAAAGTATGCATCCCCCCCCCCCCCAGCAAAAGGTTATGCACAACTCTGTACTCGACGTAGTTTTACATTTTTACATAAAAATACATGTTTGACTTTTATTCATTGTTCTTTGCAATCATTAATGATTGTACCTACAACTAATCCCTTCCCTTCTGTATTTCAGATTGAGACGTGGTGGCCGATGAACGTCCTGTTGCGCTGAAGGTCTGGCGGGCGAAGAACACGCATCATCGCAGCACTGACGCAGACAGAATCTGCGTAATCCACACATCTG
>JAJOZX010005261.1:55000-60000 GCA_023014485.1 Bathynomus jamesi
ATTAAATCTGAAAACTAAGTAGGAACTAATTCTTGTTACGGACCATCTCAGATGAAGGACATAATTCCAGATTAAATGGATTGTATGAGGAACATCGAAATGTTTGCCAAATTCCAGGTAATAGGAGATATGTTGATGACTTCAAACAAATGCTGGCAAAGTATGATGATCTGTTTGATTTAAAAAAAACCTAACCTTTGCCACTGTTCTGCAAAGATATCATCAGAGTGAGAGGCTTATTGCAGTCAGAAAAAGAGAAGCTAGTGGAAAGCACTTTGAATTGACAAAAAAACTTACAGTAAAGTCGCAGATAAAAGCAAAGAGAGCGGAACAAGAACAAATTCATCTGGATAAATTATTGTTTGACACATCATCTGCAACAGTTTTTGTAGGTTCTGAGAATACTGATCCATCTGAGATTAAACATAATATTTGAGTAACATAACAACATTCTGTAACAATTATCACGCTTTAGAATACTTGTACAAACAATATATAAAAACAAATTATGCAGATTTATAACTTCCGCTCTGTCAATCTTTTAAAATCAACCTTCATCAAAGTAGACCAAACAGGAGATTTGCCTTTATACTTGATTTACCAAATGCCTAAAAGAGCAAAAGTTAAGAATTTTCCTTTAATGAGTTTACTGATCATTTATCACTAGATGTATCGAAAAACAGGATCTTATTAAAAATTTGGACAGTGTCAAATTTTTTGAAAATTTTGTCACTAGTACAGTTTTTTATGCTGATTCTAAATATGCAACTCATTTTGGCGGAAATAAATATTTAACATTTTATTGGCGTTTGTTTGCAGGAATAGTGCCAGCTTCTCCATACGAACTCGCATAAACAGTAATTTTTCTTGTTATTAATGTTCCCCGGTCAATTGAATGCCCGGTTAGGTCAACTGAATGCCCGGTTAGGTCAACTGTACGCCCTTGACGATTGGTTAGGTTGAGTCATAATATTTTCGTTAGTTTTAACGAAAATATCACGACTTAACCTAACCAATCGTCAAGGGCGTACAGTTGACCTAACCGGGCATTCAGTTGACCTAACCGGGCATTCAATTGACCTAACCGGGCATTCATTTGACCGGAGGCAACTCGCAAGTAGATAGATTACAGCACTGCATTATCATATGCTCACACTACAACAATAATATTCACATTAAACTGGGTGTAAGCAGGCAACAAATAAACATTAATAACAACAAAAATTAGTTTTTTGCGAGTTCGTATGGAGAAGCTGCACTATTCCTGCAAACAAACGCCAATAAAATGTTAAATATTTATTTCCCCAAAAAATGAGTTGCATATTTAAATCAACATAAAAAACTGTGCTAGTGACAAAATTTAAAAAAAAATTTGACTCAGTCCAAATTTTTAATAAGATCCGAAAAACATTTCGCGTTTAAAGGATCATGGTAAGTCCACTTGGAAATGTATTATTGCTGAATATTAATTTGTATCTTCGATAAATATTTGGACGTCACAGTAAACAATAAGCATATAAAGTTATTTTTATTTTTATTAACACTGCTTCCCGTTGATCGGCAAAGTTAAGCGACATTGCGTTGGATAGTAGTTGGATGGGTGACCGTCATCTGCGTCCAAACTACGTAGCGACCCGGGGTTCTAATCCCACGTAAAGCTGTTAATCCATTCCGTCATATGACCTTAGATGTTGCGAAGTAGGTTAAACAATCCAATCATGACTTTATATTTGAAACTACATTTTCTGTAACCCGCCTCACGCAACCTCAGAGAGCAATTGGCTGCACAGTTTGGGAATCACTGGCTTTGACCCCTGTATAGGAAAGGTATTTCTATTCTTATATTGTATTTACGTATTTGGAAGTATACATTCATTCTACACCTATATTTATACTTGGAAATCTGTTTATTTTTATACCTATACATTCGATAAGTTTCCCGTAATTACACCTATACCTGCCAGCGTTCATAGCTTAGTTGCTAACACCGTTTCCCTCTTAACAAAGTGAAGAGACTGAGGTCGGGGGTTCGAATCCCAGTGATACTGTTAATAATACTGCAGGAATTATAACAATTGGCTGTATCGGTGTCCTGAGCGCTGTGCCACTCCCTCCTGATTGATTATCATTACACCTATACCTGCACTCCCATACTTTTCACAGTAACAAGTAAGGTTAGGAGGGATGACATAACGATGTGGATGTAGTTAAAGTACAAGAATAAACTAGATGTAGCCCTTCGTTGGGATTACCCTACCTTAACAAGGGATTCATCGTCATACATGAATATTCAAAGAATATTAATCCTTTTGCACTATTCATTTTCTTATCAGATTCTCCTAAAAAACATATAATATTTAGAATAATTTTCACTGGAGAATTACTTTGAAATATTAAATTTTAAATTAATATAATCCTGTGTATAATAACTTTCAATGCAAGAAATACAGTTCAATATAGCATTTTCTCCTTGCATTTTCATTTAAAACTGTTGGGTCAATACAATACTCTCACAACGACAGTGTTTCAATAATTCTTAAAGTATACGTAAAAGTTAAAAAAACCTAAGTAACTAAAAATTTAAATTTATTTATACATTTTTTGGAAAAGTGAAGGTAAAGTCTTTCGATTTAATGTAAATGGTTTGTTATGCTAAAAGTTGTCGATATGGTTTAATGATAACCATGAAACCTTTACGTTATTTCGTATTTTAATTAATTTTAACTTCATTTTTGCTATTTCAAGAATGAAGAAATAAATAAAAACTGATTTGGAGTTTCACTTTTCTTTTACTTTTTTTTTACACAAAAGTATACATGTTTTTTTGCCGAATATTTTAGTACTGATCTTTTAGCTCATGATAATGACTGAGGAGTGCCATAAACTGGCACTCAGGCCATATTAATGCGGCCCATTGCTGTAACTCCTGTATCATTATTATTATTATTACTATTATTATTACCAGTATCATTGGGATTCGAATCCTCGACCTTACTGTCTTCATTTCGTTTAACTATGGATTCTGGCTATCTGCTGTGATGACGATGGTTCCAATTCTTTTTATTTCTAATTTCAAAATTTGAATTTACAGAAGCTTATTTTTCAAAATGGAACCTCCACACTCTATACTAAGAGAGGGCGTAACATTTGTCATGCTCAGTGCATGTTTATGTACAATGCCGCAGTTATGTGTGAATATACTCGAATTTTTTAATACTAGAACAGATTCATAAAAAGTGACTCCAGTTCAATAGCGAATGCTGTTTGGCAAGAAAGAAATAATTTTACTTGAAATTTATCAAGTTTTTATAGTGTTCTTTGTATTTTTAAAGATGCTAAACTGCAACAACTTTAAAGGGAAGAAAGGTGAAGGCATTCAAGAAGTGAAAATTTTATACAATTATTAATTTTTCATGCAACGATTCAGTGAATAAAATTAGCAAACGACTTTTCTTCATTAAGAACAAATGAAATGTGGTATAGAAATGTAATTTGTGAGAACTTATGCTATTATCTCTTGCGACTAGTTCTAGGTGTTGATTTCAGAGAGCTTCAAAGTATGGGAATCCGACGTAATAAAGTCTGTGTTTGGCATATAAAGCAGGACAAAGTTAATAGTAACTTTTGTATTTGCATTTGCTTGCTTATCAGGAGCATCGGGTAAAAAAATACGGAGGAACCATGCACTGAGTGCGCATAATCAGCGTACTTTAACTTGGCTTCTGTTATTTCATGCGGATATGCAAAGAGAACTTTTCCACGATGGCGTCACGATAGGTACAGTCACTATATAAGATTTAAATTCTTTTCAGACAAAAAACATTTAGGTCAAAACTACATCAGAACTTGTTCTAGGACACGATCTGCTTCAGTTTTCCTGATTATAAATTAAATGCTTTTGAGAATACCCTGAGGGTACGCTGGGGTTATTCATCTTTTGAAATTTAAATTTTGTGTCCAATCCGACGTTCTCATTTCAAACCGACAAACTAGTGGAAAAGTTTATACATCAGAATGGTAGTTGTCATTTAATAATTTCAATAATTAGTGAGGATCACCTCTCACTACGAGCATAGCTTTGAAGCGAATTCGAATTATTAAATTCGAATTATAATACATATATCTCCCCATTTTCAACCCCAGAGGGTAGAAAGAGAGGGATATACCCTTGGTTCATAAACTACACCCGAAGTTCAGAAAAGATTAAGAGTTAGTTTATTTACCACAACCGGATCTGAGCGCAAATCGGACGTGTTTATATGCCACACCCGGAGCGAAAGGGTTAAATAAAAGGATAAAAACTTTATTTCCATTCAGTCGGCTCCTAAAATATCTAATGACATAAATTATTAGGTACAATCAATTAGCTCTCTCTACACACACACACACACACACACACACACACACACACACATCATATACAGTTCTATTTATCTCATTACACTTATTCTCATTATTGAAAATTGGCTTAGCGAACGTTACCCTATATTATTCATTCATCCATTTAAATTTATTATATTACATTACAACATGAGGTACCTCTAAAACATCCTCTGAAAGTAATTCATAAAAAATGTATGCCAACTAACTCTTTTGAATAATGACAACAGACAAAGTCACACTTCCCCAATGTTTAAAGAGCTAAATATTTTTAAACTAAATAACTTATACAAATTTAATGTTGCTGTCAATATGTTCAAAACTATCGATAAAAATCGACATACATCACCTATTCAAAAGCAATCACGATGATACCAAACTAGAGGGACGAATAAAATCAGCGGCAGAACGTTTGCAGATTCAAGAAGATATTAATAAATTACTCGAGTGGATAGAAATTTGGCAAATAAACTTTAATATACATAAATATTGCATATTGGTAGAAACAATGTTAAAGAAAAGTATTCTATGTTCGACAAGAGAAAAACAGTTAAGTATTAAGGTTGCCGACACTCTTAACCCTTTACTAAAGCGCACAGTGTTACTTTATTGATTTTGTC
>JAJOZX010005261.1:65000-107500 GCA_023014485.1 Bathynomus jamesi
TTATCATATCTGACCGGCAATCGGAAGATCCCGGGTTCGATTCCCGGGTGGTTACCTCATTTTTCATTTGTTTCGTTCTCCTCCTCATCTTGCGCGGAATATTCTCCTTACAAGCGTCGTTCTTTACGTTAATTATACTGCGTGTTTGCAGTTAAAATGTATATATATATATATAATATATATATATATATATATATATATGAAAATTATTTCACGAAAGTGAAAATTATAATTAAAATTCCTGGTTTCATTCATCATACAGTATATATATATTATTAATAAATAATAATTCAGAGCTGGGCACTTGCGTTTTTTTGCGCGTTTTTTTGCGGTACTGCGGTACTGCGGTACTACTACCGCACTACCAAACCGGTACCGCATAACGCAGTACCGCAAAGGATCGCTGAAAGTACAGCAGTACCGCTACCGCATTCAAATTTCCCGCGGTACTTTCCGCGGTACCGACCAACACGGTAGTACCGCAGTACCGCAGTACCGCAAAAAAAACCGCAAGTGCCCAGCTCAATAATATAATAATATATATATATATATATATATATATATAATGTTATAATGTTATAATGTTATAATGTTTCAGACCAACAAAGACCCTAGGATCCACTCATGGCTGGTCTACCTAACGGTGTTCGTAATCGTGTATTGTGTATGTCCTCCGTGGTGGCGGAGGGGACCTACAATTTTACGTGGGTTCCGAACCACAAGAACATAAGAAATTCATGTAAAACTGCCGGTAAATTGGCAACGACCAATTTTTACGAAACTAAATAATTATCAATTTAAAAATAATTAATTATCGATTTAAAACTAAGGATAGAATCTCTCGATCCAGAGGATCAAGTCATAATAAACTACTATCCACAAATATGTTACACTCTATATCTATTTATAACGGACATGCAAATATATCAGATCCAAAGAATCCAGTCAATTTCATTACGGTATCCATCAAGTCACGGTCCATATCGATTGCGGACTAAGTCAAAATTTACAACCATATACATTACAATATATACACTTATCCAGGAATCCAATTGAATTGATTTGAATTGACTAACCTTTATTAATAATAAAATAAATACATCGGCTTTACAATTTACAATGATATCAAGAATTGTGAAGCTGGACTATTTATTTTATTTAAATTGGCCCGTAAGCTTTAGGCTTTACTGGGCTAGCTTTAGGCTTTACGTAATGGGTCGCATTAGTCTGGCCTGGGTGTTGTGCCACTTTCCGGCCCTTTTGACTGTTTATTTAAACGAGAAGTGGGGAACCTTTATTGTGTGGCAGGCAAATTTCAACTAAAATACTGTACACTCTAGCGGGCAAATTTCAACTAAAATACTTTACTCTCTAGCGGGAAAATTTCATCTAAAATACTCTCTAGTGGGCAAATTTCAACTAAAATACGGTCTAGTGGGCAAATTGTAGCTTTAAAAATAGTTTGGGACATAATTAAGATGTAAATTTTGTATGACTTTAAGTAATCAAACAGTTCGCGGGCAATTAAATTACATAATTTAATTACACATTATGCCCGCGGGCGGCAGGTTCCCCACTCCTAATTTAAACCCTTCGTTAAGTATTTAATACCCGAATAAGTGAGTCTCTGTTTTAAAGTCATTCACGACAAGTTTGAGGATGATATTCGCATCATTTTGAAACGTTACATTTTCGTTCCAATTTCTTAATCTGAAATTCTCCTCTTAAAACTGACTTTCTTTTCACATTAACAATTTCAAATCTAATTTTGGTAAATTTGAACGCTTTAATCTTATATTTATTATTTTTATTAAAGTTAAAGGTTTAAAAACTTAAATTGAACATTAAAGTAACATTTTTTATTCAGGAAGGAGGGGCCAAGGGCGAATGCCCTCAAAAACGTTCCCTCTCCCAATTTACTTTTTATGTTTTAGGTTTTGCATTTATTTTTACGTAAATATATAAAATGTATCCAAAAAAACATACTTGGGTACAACAAGCAAAATACACGCACGGTTAACTATTTGCATATCATTTAATAGTTAATTGAAATATGCAATAATTCTACTATTACCATGATCATTTTTCGAATTAAAAAAAATTAGTGCAAATATTATTTGCAAATATTACTTTGATCAACCATTTACGTAGACTGTATGGTTGGCGAAGTGTTGTCAATGTAATTTGACTGTTGTTAGAAGTATTTTTCTCAAAGTCATATTATACAAAACAACTTCGAATTATTTTTTATCCTAACACAACCTAAAATGACACTAATTAATCTAAGATTCAATCAAAGATTAAACAAAGGCATAGACTGTAGTACGAATAAAGCTATGGGCAAAAATCTTAATATTTTGCTATTCTTCACCATGCAAAGGATATTTTTTATTTGTTTTTACAAAACTGCGTGATGTAATTCACAATTTTAAAAAATTTTAATCGCTAAGTGTTCATAAATCCCCTAAAAAAGATGCAAAAATGTATTTTTTTTTTACTAAACGATATGTATTTATGCAAATGAAAAAGAAAATAGGCCTAAAAAAAGCTGTTATAACTCTTAGAAGAATATCCTTCAAGATTTAAAAAAAAAAAGGTGAAGAATATTGTAATAAATGGAGTTTATTTTGTTTACAACATAATGAAGTTCTCGTTTTTGAAAAAATAAATGGAAATAATTTGCCTTATTCTTTACATTACATCAGATCGTCCTCGCCTGTCTTCTGGCTGTAGCCACCGCTCGCCCAGACTCCTACGGCTCCAGCGGATCTGCATCTCGCAATGATCTCATCGAAATCATCAGAGACGACAGAGTCAATCCTGAAGACGGTAGTTACTCCTTCAGTATAGAGACCGAAGACGGAATCATCAGATCTGAATCCGGAAGTCCTCTTAACATCGAAGAAAACCCAACTGGACAACAAGGATCCGTAGCGTAGGTTTATGAGTAAAGTTCGCATAATAATTTCAAAAGAATTATCACTTAGATAAATGTTAGCAAAACTTGCCGTTTTAACCCCCTGTGACTTAAATACATCCACAGATTCACTTTCCCTGACGGTCAGCAGTTCAACCTGAAATTCGTCGCCAACGAAGGCGGATACCAACCAGAATCCTCCTTCCTCCCAGTCGCCCCAGAATTCCCTCACCCCATCCCCAATTTTGTTCTTGAGCAAATCGAAAAGGCTAAACATGAAGACGCTGAAGCAGTCAGATCCGCACCCAAGTCCAAATATGCCTAAGACAATTACATAGGTACCTTTTACCATCATTTCTACGGTTATAACACTCATAATGACCATTTTTATTTATTTTCATCTGATTCCAGTATTCCATAATCCCACGTTTCGAAACTTTCATATCCTTACTTCCCACCGTGCAATTTCATGTCCTTCCCTTTACTGCTTTTAGTATTTAGGTTTAATTTATATCCTATTTATTTTGTAAATAAAGTAGGTTTCTTTGCAAACATTTCACATTTATTTTCCTCAAAATATAATTAAAATGAACCTAAATTCTTTTGCCAATTGAAATTTCAGTAAAGTGAGTCATTGAAAATTATTCATTGACAATTTTTTAATTACACTGAAGAAAACCAAAATAATAAAAGCGATCAGCCAAAATAGTTTAAATATGGACCCAGTATTCAAACAATCAGCCAATATTATGACAATATTGATTCAGGGGTTCAGCATTGGACGAATGTGTTTTTGTTACTTGTTAAGAAAGACAATAGTTTCATGGTAGCAAGCATTAACATTTTGAAATAATATTTAACTATTTCCTTTCATTTGCAAACATATATTAATTTATCTCTCTCTCTCTCTCTCTCTCTCTCTCTCTCTCTCTCTCTCTCTCTCTCTCTCTATATATATATAATATATATATATAAAAGAGAGGACCTAAAATCCATGGAATATTATACCCCAAATGGACAGGAAATTCAGAGAAATTCTAAAGCAAAAGACTTAGGGGTTGTAATGGCTGATGATGCAAAATTTTAAACGCAAAATAAGATAGCTGTAAACAGAGCAAAGAGAGTAACTGGGCAGATACTGAGAGCCTTTAAACGAAGGGCTAGGAATGTAATGATTCCTCTACTGAAAACCATGATAATACCCAAATTGGAATACTGCTCGGTCCTAACATCCCCATATAAAAAAGGAGACATTAGACAGCTGGAAGGGATCCAGAGAAGCTTCACAGCCAAGATCAATGGGTGCAAAGAACTAAATTACTGGGAAAAGTTACGAGAACTAGACCTATATTCACTGGAAAGGAGAAGAGAGAGATACACCATTATTTACACTTGGAAAATAATGGAGAAACTAGTCCCTAATCTTACTCTGAACCCTGTAACTCCCCATACAACAGTGGAAAGTAGAAAAGGAAGACTGTGTCGTGTTCCCAAATTAAAAGCTAGACAGGGAACATCCTTAACCCTGAAAGAAAATCGTTTTGTTGTGAGAGGACCAAAACTGTTTAATCAGGGGCCCAAAGACCTAAGGAACACGAGTGGTGTTGCAGTGGACATCTTCAAAGGAAGATTGGACCCCTGGCTCAGAACAATGCCCGATGAGCCGGGCGTACCTGGCTATGTGAGGTTGAGAGTACAAGAAACCAACTCACTGGTTCACCAGGCCAACTCGAGAGGAAGGTCGACAAGCTTGACCTTCGTGAAATGAGAAATCATCGCTCGGAATATTTGAAAGGTTGAAAGGTACATATACACACACACACTCGTGTGTGTGTGTATATATATATATATATATATATATATATATATATATATATATATATATATATATATTTTAACTGCAAACAACACACAGTATAATTAATGTAAAGAACGACGCTTGTGTAGAAGAGCATTCCGCACAAGATGAGGAGGGAAAACGAACAAATGAAAAATGAGGTACCACCCGCGAATCGAACCCGGGATCATCCGATTGTCGGTCAGATATGCTATCCACTACACCATGGACCTCGATCAATCAGAAGTCGTAATTCTCCTACATACGAGCAGAAACCAACGCTTGTGTAGAAGAGCGTTCCGGAACGCTCTTCTACACAAGCGTCGTTCTTTACATTAATTATACTGTATGTTGTTTGCAGTTAAAATGTATATATGTACGGCATGCGAAGGTGCCCCCTCAGGGCATTGGTTTCTGCTCGTATGTAGGAGAATTACGACTTCTGATTGATCGAGGTCCATGGTGTAGTGGATAGCATATTTGACCAGCAATCGGATGATCCCGGGTTCGATTCCGGGTGGTACCTCATTTTCATTTGTTCGTTCTCCCTCCTCATCTTGTGCGGAACGCTCTTCTACACAAGCGCCGTTCTTTACATTATAAATATATATATATATATATATATATATATATATATATATATATATATATATATGGTGTGTGTGTGTGTGTATATATAGATGTGTGTTTGTGTGTGTGTGTGTGAAGTAGCAACTGTATATCAGTAAATGTTCAAGGCAGAGGCCATATATACACAAAGATTAATTTTGTTACATAAGTAATATACGGACATTAGTTAACACCAAATAAACGTTGGCAAATTAATTTGAAATGTTGTTCTCTGTCAGTTTTTAAATGATTCGTGGTCGAGAATTATAAACCACAAACTTTATATAAGAACATTTCACTAAAATGTTCCACTGGTGAGAGAGGTTTGAAGACCGATGAGGCAAGACCAACTTCACCTTTTCTTCTGGAGCACGTGTAGTCATTCATCCGTTTCTCATAACCTCTCTTTAAATTCACCTGAAACATTTAGTGAAGAGTAATGGGGTCGGATTTTTGTTAACCTTGTATATATATATATATATATATATAATATATATATAATATATATATATATATAAAATTATTTCACGAAAGTAACACGTGAAAAATATTTATGATGAATAAAACCACGAAAGCGCTTGAGCACCATTTTGTGTTTCCTTTCCTTCGTGGTTTTATTCATCATATATATATATATATATATATATATATATACAGGGTGTCCGAGAATTATCTGTACAATTTTTGGCTGTTATTAAAAGTCAACCATGAAGTGTAGAAATTCCAGTTTGTCCCATTTTACAGAGAATCTCATTAAGTTTTTTCTGATACCACGTTTGACAAGTTTTTTTAGAAATTCCAGTGTGTCCGAACATTATCTGTACAATTTCATCTTTTAATAAAATTCTTGATAACACACGTAAAATTCTTAAACAAGATTATTTAGAATCTGTATTTTCAAAAGTTTCTTTTATTAAAGTAACGTTGTTACAAACATTCGATATGTGCACCATTAGTGATTCGCAAAACATCCAATCGATACTCCAAATGTTGCCATGTACGCTGCAGCATATCCACACCAATTCGCTCAATAGCAGCTGT
This sequence comes from Bathynomus jamesi, assembly GCA_023014485.1. Lineage (NCBI taxonomy): Eukaryota > Metazoa > Arthropoda > Malacostraca > Isopoda > Cirolanidae > Bathynomus > Bathynomus jamesi. The sequence goes on from JAJOZX010005261.1 coordinate 71,405, forward strand.
GATTCTTGCTTTTAAATCATCAATGTCTGTCACCCGCGTATATTTCTAAAAAACTTGTCAAAACGTGGTATCAGAAAAAACTTAATGAGATTCTCTGTAAAATTGGACAAACTGGAATTTCTACACTTCATGGTTGACTTTTAATAACAGCCAAAAATTGTACAGATAATTCTCGGACACCCGGTATATATAACAACACTGATGTAAAAAGACTGGAACGAAATGGATTTCAATATTTTGAGGTTACGTTAGGTCAGGTTGGGCTAGGCTGTGTTAGGTTATGCTAGGTAAGGTTGGACTAGGTTATGTTTGGTTAGGTTAGGTCAGATTGGGGTAGGTTGTGTTTGTGTTTCCTTTAGTCAAGTCTATCTACAGTAATTGAGTATTCTTCTCACAACTATGCAATTATGTAATTCGTCCACATACATATCGTCGCAAAATTCACTAAAGTTTGGGTGTGGCCTTTCTGATAATAGCTTAGATATCTTTATATATAGTATATATGGGATGAATTTCACAATTGAACACGTGAAATAAATAACTGATAACTATTCATTTTTCCATGTGGGTGTGCATCATTTATATGTAATATAAAATATATATATATATATATATTATACACACACACACAGACTGAAGGTGTTCAAATGGGTCTGCCCCTTGGTCCCACCTTAGCAAACGCGTTTCTTTGTCAACATGAAGTCAAATGGCTGAATGAGTGTCCTTCCAACTTCAAACCGGTTTTTTATAGAAGATATATTGATGACACTTTTCTCCTGTTCAAATCACCAGACCATATCCCTTTGTTTCATAATTACCTTAATTTGGACATTAAGATAATAAAAACTAATTTCTCTTTTGAAACTTCCGTTTAACGAAAGCCGACATTTACCAATCTTACTACGAACTTTTCTTCCTTTATCCCTTTAGGTTTCAAACGAAATTTAATTTCGACTCTGACTAACAGAACTTTCAATATCTGTTCAGATTACTTTAAACTACACGATGAACTAGATTTCATCCGAAAACTCCTTACGAAGAATAATTTCCCTTCTAAATTGGTGGAGACTACAATAGGCAGAACCTTAAATAGACTAATAAACCCCACAACTAGTGACGTAATTACAGTCCCCAAAGATATCCTGTATTTCACTTTGCCTTATATGGGAACCTCAAGTTTTAACATTAGAAACAAACTTTTAAAATTGCTCAAGAAATTCTACTCACAACTATGTATAAAAATTATATTCACCCCGTCTAAATCGATTTATCATTTATTTAAATACAAGGATGTTATTCCTACACTTCTTAAGTCATCCATAGTTTACCAATACAAGTGTGACCACTGTATGCGGTCATATATAGGTAAAACTAAAAGACACTTAAAATCTCGTATTTACGAACATCTCGGTAAATCGGTCCGTACAAATTTACCTCTTGGCGAACGACCTAATTCTCTCATACGTAATCATTCACACAACAATAACCACCCAATTTCACAGTCTAATTTCGCCATACTTGCTGCCGGAAGCTCTGACCTTAAGCTCAAAATTATGGAATCTTTATTTATATATAAAAATTAAAGCCAGACCTAAATTTCGATGAATCATCGGTGGATCTGCTATGTTTTGGTTAAGGTACTAGTTTATTTTATTTATTTACCTTTTAGTTTTAATGCTTTTATATTTTTCCTAGCTACTTTTTATAATTGTAACTTTTTAATTTCATTTATTTACTTTTTAGTTTTAATGTTTTACATTTTCTTAGCTACTTTCTATAATTTTTAACTTTATTTTAAATTGTAATTAAGCAATTTGTATTCTGTATGTGATTTGGCATCTTATTGTTTTAGCCCTGAAGATGGACTTAATGCATTCCGAAACGTTGGTACTATTAAACCTTGAAGGATGTTTATATTTTTTCTCTGGTATTCCTGTTTATTATTAAACTGCGTTTTTCACGCCATCAATCAATAGCCGACATATATATATATATATATATATATATATATATATATATATAAGAGAGAGAGAGAGAGAGAATTACAAGGAGTTACAAGGAAAAGTAGTACCTCAAAAGGCCTTGCGGCCTATACCGAGGAGGTACCAATGGCAACGGCTGCCAGGGAAAAATTCTGTCACCCTCAAATAGTGTGCAAGATTCGGTCTACCCTTTTCTTGAACAGATCCACAAAAGAACTGCTCACAACTTTTGAAGGTAGCCTGTTCCACGTGTCACAGATCTTATAGGTAAAGTAATTCCCACACACACTGTTCCTAAACCGTTTTAAATCCAACTTCCAACCATTGTTGCGAGTTGGGTTATCATTTAAACTAAACATGCTTCTAAAATCGACATTGTTGAACCTGCGTAAGAACTTGAAAACCTCGATGAGTTGACCGCGCAGCCTCCGAGTTTCCAGTGAAAACAAATTCAGGGCGCGTAAGCGTCGATTGTAGCCCATATGCCTAACGGAAGGGATTAAATTTGTGGCCCTCGCCTGCACTCGCTCCAGCCTCTCAATATCTTTCCTGAGGGTGGGCAACCAGAACTGCACAGCATGCTCCAGGTGCGGCCGAACCAGAGAATTGTACAGAGAGAGCACAATGTCCTTGTTCCGAAATCGAAATTGCCAACTGATATAACCCAACAATTTCTGGGCTTTCTTTTCCACCTCTACGCACTGTTTGGTAAACTTAAGGTCGCTGCTAATTAGCATACCGAAGTCCTTTTCCAAATCAGTGGCCTCGATATTACTCCCCAACATGGAGTAGTCCGACTTGGGATTGGCGTAGCCAATATGCATCACCTTGCATTTACCCAAGTTAAACGGTATTTGCCATTTTTCGGACCACTCTCCTATCCTACATAGGTCCGCAAGCAGTTGCTCGATCGCCTCGGGCGTCCCAACATTGGCCCCAAGCTTGGTGTCATCAGCGAATTTGGCGATTCTACTGACGATGCCACCGTCGATATCATTTATGTAAATGATAAACAACAGTGGCCCCAAAACGGAACCCTGAGGAACCCCGCTAGTAACCGAGGCCCATCCCTCTGCCGCCTATTCTTTAGCCAGTTTTCAATCCAGCTATCTACTTCTCCACCGATACCCAGCGCGCGCACTTTGGCCATTAGCCAGCAGTGAGGTACCTTATCAAAGGCTTTCTCAAAGTCGAGATAAAGTATATCAATCGCCCTACTCTTATCACACTCAGTCAACATGACGTGGAAAAACTCGAGCAAGTTGGTGAGACACGACCTATGCCGCCTAAACCCATATTGGGAGTCCCCATGCAGCTTCTAGGAGTCAAAATGGTCAACGATCCTCTCCGCTATTATCCCCTCTAATAATTTACTTACACCCGAAGTGAGACTAATGGGACGATAGTTCCCTGGACTTTCGTGATCCCCTTTCTTAAAGATAGGGGTCACATTGGCTTCCCTCCAGTCACCAGGCACCTGGCCCGTCTCCAACGATTTTTAAAGACTAGCCAGGTGGGGAGCCACCTGGTCGCGCACCTCCCGCAACACTCTGGGGAGGAACTGGTCTGGCCCAGGAGCCTTAAATGCGCTCAGTTTGTCTATTCTACTGGCAACGACTGTCGCGGTACACCGAACACTATCCAGACCAGCACCTTCGTGCCTGACGCCTGGCTCGGGGATGACGCGGGTGTCGTCCCTGGTGAACACTCCCGCAAAATATTCATTCATCACATTAGCGATGTCCGCGTCGGAGGTCCGCAGAACGCCGCTAGGCTTTCTACTATTAACATAACTGAAAAACTCCTTAGGGTTCCCCTTGCAGAGGCTTGCCACCCGGAGTTTTTCGTTACGTTTCGCTAGCCTAACCTTCGGCTTCACTTCTCTGCACAGGCGGACATACGCATCAGTGTTCTCATGGGAACGATTGGTCTTCGCACTCCAATACGCAGCTTTCCTATTTCGGATAGCCGAAGCGATGTCACGACTGAACCACTTAAGCTGCGTTGAAGCAGGGGTGACCAGTTTTGAGAGTATGGCAGCAGACTGCACCACCATAAACTCGTCCCGGAATGCACTCCATACTTCCTCAACATCGCCACCGACCTCTAACCCCATCTCACCTACGCTTTCCCAGAAGCCAACAAAGTCCGCCCGCCGTAGATCGAGCTTACTGCCTCTAGAGTTACTACGCTTCACCCGAGGAACGCAGAGATAGAACCTAATCAGACCGTGATCACTCTCGCCCAACGATTCGTCAACGGTGAGGCCAGTGACGAGGTCATCTTCGGTCGTGAATGCTAAGTCTAGAACGCTTTCGCCTCGTGTAGGCCCATTGACCCACTCAGTCAGGAAGTTCTCATCAACAAAGTCAACTAACCTCCTCCCTTCGACATCAGCAGTCCTGTCTTCCCACTTTATGCCGCGACAGTTGAAGTCTCCTAAAACTACATACACCCTGTCCCTCCTAGCAGGCTATGAAGTTCGGTGTACGGGGCTGTACCCTCCTCGAGGAGGAGATGCGGAGATCTGTACACCAAAATTAACCTATATTTCGTCCCTCCCACTTTCAGATCGACGCCAAGCAGCTCCCGTTCCGATCGGAACTGGCAGTCAACCGGACTCAACGTGTCCCTCACGCATATTAGTACCCCTACCTCCTTCCCGAGAGAGAGAGAGAGAGAGAGAGAGAGAGAGAGAGAGAGAGAGAGAGAGAGAGAGAGAGAGAGAGAGATTTAGTGATGATAAATTCTAATTTCTTTGATATACTGTAGCATTACATAAGATCTACAGCAAAATAATTCATTATGACAACCTAATCAAGGCAGATTCAAATGAAAGAGATGTAAAAGTAATGAGTCTTTAGATACAGGGTTCGAAATACACGACACACAGTGGCGGCTCGTGACTAAAAATTCTAGGGGTGCTGTCTCTAAGAATGGGTTGAAATAATTACAGAAATAAAAGGATGAGCATTGAGCAATGAATAAAAGTTTCAAAAGTTATTGAAAAAGTTATTCAGTGAACTCATCCTTATATTGTTCTTGATTATTTCAATTGTAAATAAAAACTTTAGGGGTGCTGCAGTTCCGCAGTGTCTACCGACGAGCCGCCACTGACGACACATCCATTTGTAAAAACAATAAATGATAGAAATTAACAATAAATAAAACAAATAAATAAATAATAGCATCATATGAAATAATTTTCAGAATAGAGAAACGAATATCCTACTGAAATTATGTAAAAGTTTGGTTAATTCTAATCAGTAATTGAGTACATCTCAGTCTTCGCAAGTTCTGGAAAAATTAGGGTATACAAAGAACAGTTATACCTAAAATAGTTAAAAAAACAAGTTGAAGATCAGTGGTGAAGGTTGAATGAAGACTCTGAAACCATGTACTGAACCTCTCGCGAAGAGACGACATGAAATAGGGCGATCATAATTGGAGTGATCAGACTACAAAAGTTGCGAAACGTTTTCAGGATTTATGATACACTTATTTAACCCTTTATGGACGATCGGTGCAAATTGGTAACTTTTCAAATACACGCATTCATAACTTAATACAAAAAATTCCGGCATTAAAGGGTAAACATCACAGTATAATCGACGAGTCGCCAAATTCACCAAATCCTCAACCAACAATGTTTAGAAATAGACTTAATTCATAAATTCCTGCAGGCAACCCGTGTGTTGTAAGTTACGCGCAAAGGCAAGATGAAAGTTCAGGAAACAATTCTCTCCTTTCTCAAAGCGCACTATTGAGATAATGAAATAACGAGTTGGAGACTGAAGGGTCTTTTGTATATAAGATGATTTGGGGTCTTTGTTTGAGAAGAAACGACCTCTAAGGCTTTAAAATCAAAGCAGATTTAGACTTTTTTTAATGTTAATATTTATTTTAACGTTAATAATTCATTTTTACTTTCCACATTTCGCTTTACAGATATAATTTTCATGCAAAATTTGCAGTTTATTAACGTAATAACTTTAACCCTCGAGCCTGGCGCGCCTTAAAAGTTTACTTGAGCGGGCGCGTGGCTCATTCAATACACCATTTCAATTTTATAGAAAGGATAATAGATACCAGGTATGTAGCAGTGTTGCCACACTTTATTACTAACAATGGCGCATTCTATGCACCATCGCGCCCGCTCGAGGGTTAAAGAAAAATCAACTTGAAATTTATAAAATTTAAGTTTTTCTAAGACTGGTGGTAAAAGATGAAATTAAAATATGTCTTTATAATATTTATAATAATTCTTTTAATTGGTCTTATAATACGGTTTAATATTGTTTGATGTTTACATAGATTCGGAATATCTAATTTGGGTGCTCTTCCAATATGTGCTCTACCGCGAAACTGTGATCTACCATATTCCAATACGTGCTCTACCGTGAAACTAGCCTTATAAGGCTAACTAACGAAAATATCATGACTTAACCTAACCAATCGTTAGGTCAACTATACGCCCTTGACGATTGGTTAGGTTAAGTCGTGATATTTTCGTTAGTTAGCCTTATAAGGCTAACTAACGTACCTGCTGCTAATCCGAATAATCTAAGGTAGATCACGTATTGGAATGTAAATTTTAAGGTAGAGCACATATTGGAAGAGCACCCTAATTTGTTGTATACCGAAATAGTTTGATTTTTTGTTATCGTCCTTTAACCGTTTCAAGACGACTGGTACAAATTGGTAACGTTTCAATTGAGAACACATTCATAACTCAACAATGCAAAAAATCCCGACCTTAAAGGGTTAATAATAATTATTTAGTGTTCATTATTATCAACCTGTTTTCACGTATATAACTGAAAGGTGCTCAGACAACACCACTTCATTCGCTGTATTAATAAAATTCGTTAAATAGCTTTTGCAAGATGCTACATTTTTTTTATGTAGTAAGGAGGAGGCTAAGGGGAGCGCCCGCAAAAGTGACCCCTCCACAGAAGACAGAGAGAGCCATAAAACAAGGTCTCTAAGGCTCAACGATGCCATTTTTAATTTTTTTTTAATAGAAATTTTGAAAAGGTTGTGTAGGGTGTAAGATACATGTATGTGTAGTGAGGAATAGGGGGAGAAGTGTGTTTTAAGAGCATGCTGGACTGCTCAGTTCTAGGGTGGATCGATTTTACATTTTTTTCGATTTCCATATTCTAATAGAGACAAAAACTTGCGCATGCATGAGAAAATAGCCTCTGCAAAATCTTAGCTTAATAGGTAATCATCTTCTGCCCCCGGCAGAGTGATGAAAATCATATTTTAGTAGTCAAAAAAACGTATTTTTCTTATAATTTTTAAAATATTTCAATATGCATCAAAATTATTCCTAATAACTATAAAGTCGATGAAAAAGACCTCATATGATCGTTTTTCCAAGCGCGTTGTCCCACGTTAATATCTTTTGCCCCCGGCAACAACGTCAAATGTTGAAAAAATAGGTAATTTATATACATATTTTCAGATCGGCTCTTTGTCTTAAATAATGCATTTATATATTTCCCATAGCATTTATATCGTTGCTTAGGCATGAAATAACACACACGCAAAATCCCAGTACATGGGGCATTTCACTCCTGCATCAGGTTCTGCCACTGCAATAACATCAGGTATCATCAACTTTCTAGAGACTAACAATATTAGCACGGACGACATTGTGGCTATCGGCTGTGATGGTACCGCAGTGACAGTGAACACGGGTCGAAAGGGTGGAGCCATTCGTATGATTGAAATGAAACTACAAAGGCCAGTTCAGTGGATCATATGCCTATTACACGGTAATGAATTATCACTGCGACACCTCATTCAAGACTTGGACGGCAAAACAACTGGGCCAATGGGCTTTACTGCACCAGTTGGAAAACAACTGAACGACTGCGAAAAACTTCCAATTACAGAATTCGATGCCATTCCATCTCCCGACATTGACATAGATGATGCCGAGTTGAGCACTGACCAAAAATATTTGTTAGGCATCTACAGAGCAGTGTCGAGCGGTAGCTGCTCTTCAGCATTCGCGGCTCGAAATCCAGGTAAGATGGCGCATTCCAGGTGGCTGACAACAGCAAATAGATTTCTGCGCCTCTATGTTTCAACCAGTGAACCCTCCAGCACCTTCAACGAAATTGTGCGATTCATTATGACAGTTTACGCACCAATTTGGTTTAAGATAAAGAAAAACTCCAGTTTCACTGAGGGCGCAAAACATTTTTTCGAAATGATGCGTCTCTCTCAGACCATGCCTCAAAGATCTAAGACAATCGCCAACAAAGTCCTCCGTAGAAATTCTTTCTTTGCTCACCCAGAAAATATTTTGATCTCCATGCTACATGCCGATGAGCAACACATAAGAGAATTGATTGGGATGGAGAAGAATATTAAAAGCACGATCAAAACAATCACCAGCGGGGGAAAAGCCTTCGCGGGGGAAATTCGAGCCTTCTCTACGATAGTCAAAACTATTACGAAATGATCAACTGGCAAACGGCTGAGGTGACCGAACCCCCCGTTACAAAAACAATACCTGATACCCGAATAAAAGAGTTTGTTGAGACGGGAGACCAGCCTGATGGACTGATCCCACTATTCCCTTGTCATACTCAAGCGGTCGAGAGACTCATCAAATTAGTAACCGAAGCCTCTGCCAGTGTAAGTGGAATAGAAGAGGGACGGATTCATCCGCTCCCGTCTTCACCCCGAACAAAACTTCCACGATTTGATTCTAAGAAAGATTACCGTATGTAAATCGACATGCAGCCAAAGGAAGGGTGGTTGGGGCTGGATAGGGTGGAACTCGACGTACAGCCACCTCCTCGTGGCGAGTTCTGGGTTGCTAATTTTATAAAATTAGCAAGCGAGGAGCTGTACTTAGTACTTATCGTACTTATAACATCGCATTAACGCAATTATAATCCACATTTAGACTTTTCTCGGGGACAGAAGATATTACTCTAGAGTCATAAAATTTTGCGTGTGTGTTATTTCATGCCTAAGCAACGATATAAATGCTATGGGAAATATATAAATGCATTATTTAAGACAAAGAGCCGATCTGAAAATATGTATATAAATTACCTATTTTTTCAACATTTGACGTTGTTGCCGGGGGCAAAAGATATTAACGTAGGACAACGCGTTTGGAAAAACGATCATATGAGGTCTTTTTCATCGACTTTATAGTTATTAGGAATAATTTTGATGCATATTGAAATATTTTAAAAATTATAAGAAAAATACGTTTTTGACTACTAAAATATGATTTTCATCGCTCTGCCGGGGGCAGAAAATGATTACCTATTAAGCTAAGATTTTGCAGAGGCTATTTTCTCATGCATGCGCAAGTTTTTGTCTCTATTAGGATATGGAAATCGAAAAAAATGTAAAATCGATCCACCCTACCGGAGCAGAGGCGGAGTGCTCACAGGGTAGATGAGACACGGAAAAAGATCAGCTAAGGAGGACAGTGACAGGAGAAACGGGAGTTCCAGCACTCCCTGTCTCCTGCTTAATATGCACCCCGGAGTACACTTCCCTGGTTGACTGGTGTCTACAATCTCCTCCTACATGAACCATGAAGGTCTAGTACAGGGTGTCTCAATATACATGCAACCCATGTCACTGCTAATAATTCTGCCAATATTAATGTTCTCGGTCTATTTTTTCAGATTTGAAGAGAGGAGACGATAACAACTAATAATTATCAATCAAAATGCCTTGGACAAAGGAGGAAAAATTTTTTTGCGTCACTACTTATTTGGAGACGAAATCATTCAAAACTGTGCAAGCGAAATTTCGCAGGAAGTTCAACTTCAACAATTATCCCCAGAAAAGCCAAATTTATCGTTGGGCACACAATTTCAAGCCACAGGATCAGTAAACAATCTCAACAAGAAAGCAGAAACACCCAGATCTGGCAGGAAGGTGACTGCAAGATCTCCTGACAATGTGAATGCAGTGAGAGATTCTGTCGGAAGGAGTCCGAAAAAGTCAATCCGAAGACGTTGCCAAGATCTGGGTCTTTCACGTGCGTCAGTGCAAAGAATCTTGATCAAGGATCTTCAGCTGTACCCATACAGGATCCAGATCAAGCATAAACTCACACCAGCTGACATGGCAAAACGTGTTGTGATGTGCCGGTGGTTCGAGAACAAGATCGAAGAGGATCCTGACTTTCTTGATGATGTTTGGTTCAGCGACGAAGCACACTTCTTGCTCAGTGGGTATGTCAATAGCAAGAACAATGTGTTCTGGGGCACACAAGCCCCAGACGAGGTGCTTCAGAGGCCCTTGCACTCTGTGCAGGGTGTCAGGGTGATTGACAACTTCGCTCGTCGGCTTCAAGTGTGTCTGCAGCGCAACGGCGGTCATTTGGAACATGTGCTCTAATAAATGTATCCTTTGATCTAGAGACCTCAAATCTTCAGTTTTTAATTGTTATCATATCAGCTTCCAGGAAATGTAATCTTTTTTGGAGTTTATTTTCTGAGTAATAAATTATTATCATGTCAATGGGTTCCATCTATTTTGAGACACCCGGTATATGAAATATTAGACTGTAAATTGTAAAGAGGCAGCATTCCTTCTTTTGGTTACGCACTGCCGCTCACGTCATGCAGCAGCCATGCACGAGGTCAGTGATAGTACCTTTTACTGGGTAATTCTTGGATTGGACTGGAATCTAGATTTTTATTCCAACTCTGACATCACTCAGAGACTATAATCCCTTAAATATTGATTATATTTGTCGCTCACTGTATGATAAATATTTCTTGGTAATCTCATATCCAACTCTTATTTAAGAGCCCACTACGTGTAATAACGTGTAAACATTAAATAATAAAAGCTTCGCTTGCCAAAGAAAGCTAATTACTACAACTTTCTTTTCATCAGACAGTTACATAAAACAATTTTAGAAAACAATAAACCACAATTACTGTTCAGAATGTATACTTTTTTATTTAACTTTCTTGGCACCTCTTAACGCGAGTTCACTGAACTTGAGAAAAAAAAGTTACTTCTGCAATCTCATAAAAGGAGTTTTAATTGTTATTATCATCATCGCTAATTAAACGTCAATCTGTGTAGCACAGAAAAAAGGAACGCAAATAGCAAATCTCGGAACTTAAGTATTCAGAAAATGTCAGTAGAAAACTTGGCGCCTTATAGTCTAAGCGAAAGAACTACAGGGTGTCTCAAAAGTCCTTGTGCACCTCTATATATATATATACATATATATATATATACACAGTGGTGGGCACGCGCAACGATTTTTGTAGCGCCGCAGCCGCAACCGCAACTCTGCTGAAATAGTTGCGCCGCACGCGCAAGCGCAACCCTTTTCAAAAAGTTGCGCCGCAAGTGCAAGCGCAACCAAAAATGTTGCGGCGCAACTGCCCACCTTTGCATTTAACGTATATCTGCAGTGGTGGGCACGCGCAACGATTTTTGTAGCGCCGCAACCGCAACCGCAACTCTGCTGAAATAGTTGCGCCGCACGCGCAAGCGCAACCCTTTTCAAAAAGTTGCGCCGCAAGCGCAAGCGCAACCAAAAATGTTGCGCCGCAAGTTGCGCCGCAAAAAGTTGCGGCGCAACTGAATATATATATATATATATATATATATATATATATATATATATATACTCTCTGAATATACGATAAGTATTAGTCAGAGTATATGCCTTTGGTAACCTTTGGTTTGCTTCCGCCCGAATTGTTCATTCTGACGAAGGTCAAGCGTTTCATTCATACAGAAATATCATCATACAGAAAAAGAGACATTGCAAACACAGAAGCCATACAAAGGACTTTTACGTCTAAAATAGAGGGAACGAAAGGTGAAGACTGCTGGTCTCGATTACAATCCTTGAAACTCTTCTCTCTAGAAAGAAGACACGAGCGGTACACAATAACCTACATATGGAAAATACTCGAGGGTTTTGTCCCAAATCTTAGAAACAAAATATGGTCCGGTAACACAGACCCTGATTTTACTGGAACCCTGCATTGTTTGTTATAAAGCAAATTTTTACATATTTTGAAAGCTTATACCACCCCATTTAAGAATCCATCGGGTATACACCTGACCCACGCTTGGCTTTTTCAATATGGCCGCCATTTTCCAAGGTGGCCGGTGTCATTTCTAGGGGTTTTTAGGATGACGAGTCGATCTGGAGAGGTTGCAGATACTTTGGGAGTCGTTTTGACCCACATTCATCAATACTCAAGGTCATTGGAGGTCAAACGCCCCCCGAAATAAGGAATATCCCATATCCCGGACAGTCGTGGAGATATTTTGGTGATTTTACTGTCGTTTTATGGTTTTGGGCGAGACTGAGTAGTTCTATAGGCACATGATAACAGTAGGATATCATTTTGCAACTCCATGGGTCAAGTCAAGGTCATTTGAGGTTAAAGTTTGGCCTTGAAATATGATAATGCCACAGTTGACATCACTGTATTTGCTTTATTTCAGTGACAATTTCTACAATCTAGCTAACTGCTGAGCACTTAACATCTTTTCTGCAGATAAAACCAGATCATAATGCTTAAATGACATAACCCACATTATATGGATATGGATATTCGGATATAAACCACAATTTATGCTGAAGCGCAGGGCACATGCATTCTATGGAAAGTTGCAAAGCTACAAGATATGACCTCGTAAGCAAAACAAAGCTCACACCTAGCTGGGGAATTGGCATTGATAACTTTGATGCAGTTATTCACATTAGGTAACCATTTATTGGGGGCAAATATCAAAAGACATAGTTGTGTCAGGATCGTCAGGATCATCAGTCTGCTCTTCGTTTGCGTTTTGGGTCAATGGATTGTTGCAATCCAAGCCGCTGCCACATGCACAGAACATTGTGCAAGGGATTCCGCGTCCCTTGCAGCCGCAGCGACTTCTCCTGCATGCTGATTGTGATTCACACCCACATCTGATTAGCTTCAGAACTTCATCTGGTGCTAAGCACACTCCTTCACCAACTGTTTTTGGGATGAGAACTCTGTTTGTTTCGTCTCTCTCCCACCCATAATGCACAGGATCAAGTGGTGGTGGGTCACACTTTAGTGCATCGAGCCAGTTCGCCAGAGTGTAGTGGGCTCTGAGCACATTTTGATGGAAAGCTTCAGTTGTTGGTGGTAGAGAACATAGTTTGGGTGCAGCAGTTCCCGACTTCCCTGTCTTCTGAGCCCATACTCGCTGACGACACTCAGTAAGAGATGAGGATTTCTTATCCCCATAGCATGCAACAATGAACACTGTTGCCTCTTTCTCGATATGGTCGAAGCATACATCAAGGGACCCCAGCTTGTCTAGCTTCCGACCTTTCTTGGCTGTGGCAATGGCAGTGGCTTTGCCGACGCCATGTATTGCTGCAACTGTGTCAAAACCACTCAAAGCGTGTAGTTTGAGGATTTGTGGGATGATGTCTTTGTGCTGGGTTACAGTTGCTCGGATGTCCACTGATTTTCTGCCACGCACTGGAGACTCCATAATCATGGGACAGCCTAGTTTCTTAAATTCATAGAAGTGAGTCAGCATGGCAAACACGTCTGTCATCACAAATGATGGAGATGCGGGCATCAGAATCTTTCTCAGCTTGTGCGATAGCGTGTTGTGTTATTATCACGTCAGCCTCTTCATGAGATGATGAGAGCTCCAATGCTGCTCGACTCCTGCCTCGCACAATGGAAGTCGGTATGGTCTGCCAGCCTGCAAGCACTAGCTCATGGTCTTGGGTTACAGTTGCGAGATACTCACTGTCAGCAAGGATTTGCTCACAGAGCAGCCTGTTTAGTTGCTCCTTGTTCGCGGTGCACGTGAGAACAGCGTCTCTTGTAGGCAATTGGGTGTTGAGGTCCAGCTTGAGAACTCTGCTGCTTTTGCTTCTCATTGCCAGAGTGTTTGATTTCGGAGAGAAATCATAGTAGCGATCAAAAGCTAGTACTACAGATGCATGAGAAAGATGTTTCGGTAGCCATACTTTGAAGGTTTGGATAAATGTAGCAACTGTGCCACTAGCAGGCCAGTCGACTGTCCACAAAACAGCTGACACATCCACGATAATAACTGTTGGTCGACCCCCATGTTCGAGAGGATGTTTCCACTCCCAATTGTCACTGAAATAAAGCAAATACAGTGATATCAACTGTGGCATTATCATATTTCAAGGCCAAACTTTAACCTCAAATGACCTTGACTTGACCCATGGAGTTGCAAAATGATATCCTACTGTTATCGTGTGCCTATAGAACTACTCAGTCCCGCCCAAAACCCTAAAAACGACAGTAAGATCACCAAAATATCTCCACGACTGTCCGGGATATGGGATATTCCTTATTTCGCAGGGCGTTTGACCTCCATTGACCTTGAGTATTGACGAATGTGGGTCAAAATGGCTCCCAAAGTATCTGCAACCTCTCCAGATTGACTCGTCATCCTAAAAACCTCTAGAAATGACACCAAGATCATCAAAATCCATCAAGTATTGACCAGGATATGGGATTTTTCAGTTTCACCGGCCATCTTGGAAAATGGCGGCATATTGAAAAAGTCAAGCGGGGGTCAGGTGTACACCCGATGGATTCTTGAATGGGGTGGTATAAGCTTTCAAAATATTTCAAGATTTGCTTTATAACAAATAATGCAGGGTTTCCACCCCGTGCAACCGGACTAATAGAAACACACTGGACTGAGAGAAGAGGCAGATCCCAGCTGCAGTGGGACAGGAGGCCATAAAAACGAGGATGGAAAATACCTCAGAATAGGAGGCCCAAAACTGTTTAATGTCGTGCCCAAAGAAATGATGAACCTCCAGTACACCAACCTGAATAATTTCAAGAACTGGCTGGACAGGTTCCTATTCAAAGTCCTTGACTAGCCATGCTTGGGCAGTAGGAGATCGGATAGCAATTCCCTCCTAGACCAAATCCCGCAAATGAAGCGGGATGCTGCAGAGGGGTCGACCACAGATGGATCCTGAACCGTCGTTCAAACCCTCATAAAGTAAGAAAGTATATATATATATATATATATATATATATATATATATATATATATATATATATATATATAAAATTGCCAGTAAATGCAAATGAAGAAAATCATTTAAAAGATAAATATATGCTAAGCAAATGTGGCTCCCTCTATAAATTCCTAATTAATGAATGCCGATCAGAATACACGCAGTTTAACGGCACTTTCGTTTTTATTTAAATTAAATTTATCCTCAGTAGTATGACCGCAAAATGGGAGAGTGCAATGCAATTGCAAATGTTGCAAGAGTGCAAAGGCGCCCCACAGTGCCAACCCCCACCCCTTGTTGCAAGGCACCCCACAGTGCCACCCCCATCCCCCTTTATTGCAAGGCACCCAAGCTGCAATGAACCCCAAGCTGCACCCCAAGCTGCAATGAACCTAACCTAAGAGAGAGGAGAGAGGAGGAGAGGTGTTCGCCTGGCAGCTGCCAGGCGCATATGAAGACTTCAGCCGAGCCGCCGTTGTCTTATAGGGCCCCTAATCAGCCAGTTGGCTTATCTGGCTGAGTTGCCAGATTGCGCTATTTATTTAATTAAAGCATATATTCTGGCTTATTCCACCAGTTGGCTTAGAAGGCTGAGTTGCCAGATTGCACTATTTATTGAATTAAAGCATATATTCTGACATAAGCCGCCAGTTGGCTTAGAAGGCTGAGTTGCTAGATTGCGCTATTTATTTAATTAAAGCATATGTTCTGACATAAGCCGCCAGTTGGCTTAGAAGACTGAGTTGCCAGATTGCTCTGTTTATTTAATTAAAGCATATATTCTGACTTAATCAGACAGTTGGCCTAGAAGGCTTCTTAGAAGGCATAAATGGCCTGTATATATTAATAACCTCCGAACGAATTAAAAGCGCACACAAACGCACATACAGTCACTGACTCTACACCCATAAACCCCCTATTATCACACACACAAATACACACACACACACACACATACACACACACACACACACATATATATATACACACACACACACCACCACACAAAAAAGCATCACATCACCAACAATCGTCTAAGTATAGACTTTTAGGAGCTCATCCCATCAACAGCACATAGTGAGATGAAGGCTACGACTTTTAGGAGCTCATCCCATCAACACCACGTAACCGATATGAGGGCTACAACCAAGCATCCAAACTTAGACGATTGGTAGTGAAACTATTACACAACAACCCACCAACCAGCACCACCTCCGTGTTACTTACCAACTCCTGGTAGACCGACAAGGTCTCTAAATACGACCCAATAGACAGACCTATTAAACATAAACAAATAGAACCCCGTTATTGCAACACTCGATCATGTTGTTTATTTCCCTCTCTCACCACCAGTTGGCGTATCTGGTTGAGTTGCCAGTTTGCACTATTTATTTAATTAAAGCATGTATTCTGACTTAATCCGCCATTTGGTTTAGGAGGTTGAGTTGCCAGATAGCAATATTTAATTAAAGCATATATTCTGGTTTAGAATTCCGCTTTAGAAGCCAGCCAATTGATATAATTGAATATTGTGTACAAACAAAAAGGATTAAATAAAACGCCAATACATCATTCTGTTTATTTAAGCGAATTGAATGGAAGTAAATATACATTGGTGTGTATATATATGATCAAAAAATAATAATAGCATCATGAACGGGAAATATATAATCAAACATATGCAAAACGGTGCATTATCAGTATATTAGTACAGGAAAAATATATAGTTATATTAAATAATTAAATATATATATAATCAGAAATATACAAAACGTTGTATTATCAAAATATTAGTACAGGAAAAATATATACAGTTATATTAGTACAGGAAAAATATATACAGTTATATTAAATATATTAAAAATATACGAAACATATAATCAAATGCATATTAGTACAGGAAATATATATATACATACACAATTTAAATATACATCTTTATGGTGTACGGTGCAAAACGCTAAACTCACACGTAGTAGAGTCTACATCCACATCGCTATTACTTTGTACGATGTGGTAAAACCGTCCAAGCATCACTTACCGTTTAACTGATACAGCGGCCTATACTCGACATAAATGGCTTTCATATCATTCAATACTATTTTTGTGCCCACTTTACACCCGGATGGCAAGTTATCTTTAAACACGGCTAGAATACAATCAAAAGCACGCACAAAGAGGCCATCGTTAACCACATCATTATTAAATAAAAGTTTATAAACACGCCTTTCCAATCGGTTTTTTTTCTTACCGTCCCGAGCTTTTCAATCGTGAACTCTTCTTCACTTTGCATAGCGGCAATTTAAATAATCTTCCAAGTCGTAACGACTGCTATTCATTATATAGAGGTACAGCTCTTCAGGGTGAACAGTGTAGGTGAGCTCAGCCCTGTACCGCTCAAGTGCTTTGCACCAAAGTTCAGGATATTTCGAAGAATCTAAACCTTTTAAATATGCATCCAGCTCTAGACCATTCTCGCCTTGTTCATTCTTACATTCGATAAATCCGTCGAGCAGAGCGGCGTATGCGTATTCAAGAACCGTGTCAAAATAAATCATATCCGTAACACGAGCGTCTAATATAGGCTTCAGCTTGCGGAATCCGATGATTTCAAACATTCTGTCGAGGATTAAACGGTTTCGCGTAGGGACAAGAACGTTATTATCAGATGCGTTCTTCCACATCAGTCGTATATCAATGCATGGCTGTTCGTTATTTATACACAACGTGTAAACAACGGCATATGAGGGGGCGTCACTAATCTGCTCTCTTCTTGTACCTACACCTGCAGGTATTTTATAACGGTCCTCCCCCGCTTCTCAACTATCACGAAGACTCTATTCATCTCCTCAACACTTAAATAAATAACATTACGTTTGCTTGCTTGCCTGAAAATCGTTTCAAGTACATAGTTAATGGTGCCGGTTTCACGCCTGAACACGCGCAATGACTTCGTCACGGAGACATCGTACGAGGCGTTGAGAATGCTTCTCAAAGGAAGTTCCATCGTATTCACACGTCCACTCGGTTCAAGCTCTGAGATGACTATGAACCACAGGTGGACGGATCGGCTCGACGGGGCGGAGTGAGTCACGCTGATGAAACGTGTATGAGTTTGTTCGAACTCGTATGTCTCGTGAGGTACACGGGTGGTCGGCTCGCTGGGGGGAGCGCGTCACACTGCTAAAGCGTGTACAGGCTTGTTCGAACACTCTTGGACAAACAGAATTTTCCGAAACAATATCGACTTTAATGTTTTATCACTCATCAGACGTTCATTTCTACAAATTAAACATCTTCACAATCCGGCGCACTATTTGAGCGAAACATATGTCCATATTTGACCTTTTTGTTTAACAAACGATACTCGTCTCTAAAGTCTGTTAAAAACTCACACAGCCATTAGCCACAACCTCGCTACAAACCTCATCATGATATATATTAATATAGTGGTAAAAATACTTAAGATTCTCCATGATGACAAGATTTACATTTTCAACCGTAGGGTACGAGTAGTCGGTATGGTGTAACATGACATAATATCGCTTGTCACACCACTCATCAACAAGACTCACTATCCATAACCGTTGCTTATCTTCTGAACGTGTTGCTTCTTCTACTTCGCGGTATATGTGAGCCTTTATAAAGGTTAGGTCTATAACATACTTCAATACATCGTCTGTACTACGAAATCCTACAACGCCCTCGCCAGAATACCCGTAGAGTATTTGAACATCTTGGTCCTTCGCACGGCTCAATGTAGCCTTAAAAGTGGCAAAGGAGGGGGAATAGGGAGTTTTTCAGTATCCACCACATCTTGGCACTTTGCCGAATACCACTTCATAAATGTTGAACACGCAATATTAAAGGTAGCCATTACTATTTTTCTTCTACCGGGAGAATACACGTCTGAGCTCAAGGGTATGCAAGGTCAACTGAGCACGCAGGGATAGAGGCATGCTCAGGTAGCGGCATGACTCACGTTGCCGGTCTTACAGTGGGCGGGGCTTAGCTTTTTACTGTACACACACACACGCACGCACGCAAAGGAGAAAGTGAAACGCTAATTGAAACATTTATTTAATAAACGAAATATTCAAGTATATATATTTACAAATACGTGTAATAAATAAGTTAACAATAGACATATCAAAGATTATGGTATCCAAAGGGCACGGTATCATAGGTACCAGGCACCTGGTAACGTTTCCTATAGGTGTTACGGCACACTTTGTACCCCTAAGTTCCTTCACGCCCAACTTCTGTGCCCGAAAATTGTGGGTACCTACAGTCAGTTGGGGAGGCGGTCGCGCTCATCATCTTCCAAGCACACTAGTTCCTTCAACGAGTCAAAGTTAACGACCCGCCGATTCGCATGGTTAAGCGTGATACCCTTAGCCTTCACGATATACTTCGTATCCTCCCCCACCCTCACCCGTACCCCATAGGTTTTTGGCCCTGTTGACACAAACGAGTCGGCGTATGCAATGTCTCCATACTCATCCTTGATCTCGTCAGTTAGCTCTCCGAGGAACTCCCCAATAGCGGGCATGTATTCACCCCTCCTCGCTGTGAATATCACGCTATCTGTATCGGCATACAAAACCCGCCGCCCAAGAGAATGCAATAGGCCCCAAAGTTTGATGCGTGCGTAGGCTGTTGTGAAGCTGGCTACAGGTATGTTTGTAACCCGTGAGGTATCTGTGGCCAATTCGGTATTGTTGTACTTTATTATGTAAGTATTACCTACATTCACAATCTCCATGACCTCTTTATCGGGAGCGTTGGCATAATCCCAGACTTCACTATAACTTTGTGCCAAATGAACGTTCCCTTTGCCAGTATTCTGTGCAAATTTTCCCCAAAGACTGTTTAGGCACAACTTTGCACTAAAGCGCTTGCCAGGGTTCTTTACAATTTGGGACGATCAAGCTGTATACCTTCACGGTCACGGTAACGCTGAATATAAGACGTTTTTTCATCTTCGGTATCAACCCCTCGCGGATATCCTGACGCCTCAACCTTATCCTTCAAAAAAGCGTTTATATATGGTGTGAAAAGGTTGGGTAGCTTCTGAAACCTCTACACCTCATGTATATTCATTATTCTATACCCATGGCGAACTGCTAGGGCCAGCTCAGGGCTTGTATATACATCTCTGATCTTACGCTGGCTGGGTGTATGGTCACAATCACCATTGTTCTCTTCTGCGCACTTCACGCTCAGCGGAAACATGAGCTTGTGATCTATAACGACGGGTAATATCGGCATCCATAAATCGCGAGGCGGGAGCATATCTACGAAAGAGAGTCCAAAGTAGCGCTCATTCAAGTTGGCTGAAAACTCACCGATTGTTGGTATGGTGGGACCCACCATTTTTTGAGGTGCACCTACGGGATACGGATTGTTCTTCATCACGTAGGGGTATAAAGAACAGAAGTCGTAGTAATGGAGTTTCACACCCTCCGTAGGCGGAAAGTATAGCTTGAAGGGATTTGTACGCCCTCCGAACAAGCTATCACCGCATTTGAGAGGATCCAGCACCATTGAACGTTTGATCGTGTTTATTTCTTCACGGTACTGTCCATCTGCCTCCATCCGTGCATCATACTCATGCTCCCATAAGACTTTGTGAGTGAACTGGGAGCCTATAAGTTGATCACGAGTGCGGGTCCATGCAAGACTGTCGGCTGGCGATCTACCGTGGATATCTCCTACGATTCCACACTCAGGATGTGGGCATCCGTGCCACCAGCATCCGTTAAAGGAGTACACAGTCTTCTCACCAGTGGCACGGTTTTCACTTAGACCATCAACCCAAAAAAAACGACCATTAACCGTAATGGGTACTTCACCCGTGTAGCGAGCATGCTTTATGTATACACCTGTCTGCTGCTGTAGGTGTATATGCCAGTAAATAGCCTTGTGCCCATAACTGCGGGGGTTGTTTCTGTGGATAATGGCTAAGGTGTCTTTAGGCATGAAGTTATTCTTGAACACCGTAAAACATAATGAGGCGATGGTGGTTGCGACTTCCAACGGATCGCATTTGAAACGACATATGTACAATTTAGGGTGGATCTATTTTACATTTCTTTCGATTTCCATATTCTAATAGAGACAAAAACTTGCGCATGCATGAGAAAATAGCCTCTGCAAAATCTTAGCTTAATAGGTAATCATCTTCTGCCCCCGGCAGAGCGATGAAAATCATATTTTAGTAGTCAAAAACGTATTTTTCTTATAATTTTTAAAATATTTCAATATGCATCAAAATTATTCCTAATAACTATAAAGTCGATGAAAAAGACCTCATATGATCGTTTTTCCAAGCGCGTTGTCCTACGTTAATATCTTTTGCCCCCGGCAACAACGTCAAATGTTGAAAAAATAGGTAATTTATATACATATTTTCAGATCGGCTCTTTGTCTTAAATAATGCATTTATATATTTCCCATAGCATTTATATCGTTGCTTAGGCATGAAATAACACACGCAAAATTTTATGACTCTAGAGTAATATCTTCTGTCCCCGAGAAAAGTCTAAATGTGGATTATAATTACGTTAATGCGATGTTATAAGTACGATAAGTACTAAGTACAGCTCCTCGCTTGCTAATTTTATAAAATTAGCAACCCAGAACTCACCACGAGGAGGTGGCTGTACGTCGAGTTCCACCCTATCCAGCCCCAACCACCCTTCCTTTGGCTGCATGTCGATTTACATACGGTAATCTTTCTTAGAATCAAATCGTGGAATTTTTGTTCGGGAGTGAAGACGGGAGCGGATGAATCCGTCCCTCTCTTCTATTCCACTTACACTGGCAGAGGCTTCGGTTACTAATTTGATGAGTCTCTCGACCGCTTGAGTATGACAAGGGAATAGTGGGATCAGTCCATCAGGCTGGTCTCCCGTCTCAACAAACTCTTTTATTCGGGTATCAGGTATTGTTTTTGTAACGGGGGGGTTCGGTCACCTCAGCCGTTTGCCAGTTGATCATTTCGTAATAGTTTTGACTATCGTAGAGCAGCTCAGGAATGGCGAAGGCTCGAATTTCCCCCGCTGGTGATTGTTTTGATCGTGCTTTTAATATTCTTCTCCATCCCAATTCTCTTATGTGTTGCTCATCGGCATGTAGCTGCTACATGCCCCCCCCACTCAGGTCTCTGAGCATAGCGACTTTATTACAATTAACCCATTAAACACAATTAGTTCACCCAGTGCACCTATAGAATTCGTGAAACCCAGTTCAGGCTCTTACTTTTTGGACCTGAGCTGCATGCACATGTACGCTAAACTGCGTATAGCCCATTCTGATGGAACGGACTGCGATGATAGTTACTCTGCCTACCCTGAAACCAACTTTTTACACTCCATATTCAGCCAGTGTGAAGTGTATTTAAACCAGGTTAACATCTCGGCAGGAACGGAGTACTACCACCTACGAGCCTATGTGGAAAATGTCCTCAACTTTTCAAAAGAAGCGAAGGACACCTTTTTAACAGCCGAGGGTATTACCACGCTGAAGATGAAAATGGAATAAAGGATAAATTTAAAAATTCTAAAAAAAAATATATGAATGTTTTGGGCGCCTGCATACAGACTTCACATTCCAGAAGTTGCTTTTGAATGGGGTGGATATGAAGTTGAAGCTTACCCGCACGATTCCTGAGATCTGCATAAATCTGGGGTCTGATCAAGAAGAAGGCGCGAAACCCGTTGTGATACACATCATGGAAACGTATTTGCGTATACGCCGAGTGAAATTAAGTTCCCGAAACAAATAGAAATTGAGAAAGATTTAATACACGCCACAGTAAAATACCCAATTAACACGGTACAAATCAAACTGTACACGGTCCCCGCAGGGTTGGCATCGAAGGAACTAGAAAACGTAGCCTTTGGAGTCCTACCTAAAAGGATATTAATTGGAATGCAGGACCACGCCTCGACGAATGGAAAATATAAAAAGAGTGCCTTTAAATTCGAGAATTTCGGCCTTAAAAATATTACTTTATACGTAAATGGCCTCGCTCTGAGAGGGACCATGACTATGGACTACTCATCAGACGCTGTGTTCCCGCTCTGCGCGAGAGCATATAGTACTCTGGCTCATAATACAGGCGCCTGTGACGAACTTGGTTTTGGTGTAACGCAGAAAGAATTTGTCGAAGAATTTAACATTTATTCATTTGATATTACGCCTGATTTGTCTGCTGGCGCAGATACGCATTTAAGTCCACAGCAGAGAGTGATGAAAAGTGGCCGTTTCACGCACTCAAAATTTATCGGTGTGTTTGCGAGGAATGAAATATTGAAGTTGCCAAGTACGAGAAACTGGTACGGGATTATCGTTAACACCGACATTGTGGGGGGTGAGGGGATTCATTGGTTTGCAATCTATTTTAAAAAAAAGGGAAAGAATGTACTATTTTGATTCACTCGGATTTCAGCCCTGGAATGATTCGGTAATTGTACAGTTTATCGCGCAATTACATGTGCCTGAGATTGTTTGGTCCCCATATCGTTTCCAAGGATATTATACTGAAACATACTGATTGTATTGCATTTTATTTCTCATGCACATGTCACGTGGGAAGTGATTTATGAATTTTTAAAAATTATTCGATTTGTGCGACACAGATAAACGCTAAAAGTGTATGCAAACAGATAAAAAAAAGGTTCCCATATGTTAGTACCCCCTGTAATGTGTAAAGGTGTATATCTATATTGCGTAAAGTTGTATATACGTTTGTAACCGTAGCCATTAAGACTTATGTAGCGGATACTGACTCCGTTTTGTACATGTTTTCTGCTATTTAATAAATGAAAATACAATGTGTTTTGTTAACCTCAAAAATACTTACATTATCTCCTCGATGACCTGGCACTCGCTGGACCGGATGTGTGCCAATACCTCGACTTCTGTATTCAGGGCCCTGGGGTGATTCTGCGGAGAAGCCCCCATTTCATTTATTCCCCTTTCATCAAAAGTAGCTATAACACGCCCTAGCTCCGCCTCGGTCCTGTAACGTAAAGTAAAAATAAAGAGAAATGCCACGAATTTGAATGCAGATAATTCATAAAAGTTTTGTGTCTTACTGCGGTGCTGAATTATCGTGAAAAATATTCTTAAAACTCCACCATATATATATATATATATATATATATATATATATATATATATATATATATATATATAAATGCTGATATAATCGCGATGGAAACGGAGAATATTTAAAAACAATGGGATTAATTTTTACATTGTAGAAGAACAGGGACATAATATAACCTAACCTAACGTTGCCTAATCTAGCCTAGCATAACTTAATGTTTAAGATTCAAATTGAATGTCAAACGCTGATATTATAACCTCCCCGTCTATGGTAATTGAAATAAAGAATAATGCTACGAATTTGAATGCAGATAATTCATAAAGGTTTTGTCCGCCATATATATATATATATATATATATATATATATATATATATATATATATATAAAAATGGGGGAACAGAAAATAATTAAAAATATCTTTGAAAACGTTTTTATTGCCGCCTTTTACGGTTAGGTTATATTGTTATAAACGAGAGAGTCCCTAGGATTAATTTTCATTGTAGGAAAACACTGAATAAAGTTAGGTTAGGCACTTAGGGTTACTTTCATTTCAATAACGTCTTCATTGAACGGCTCTAGTACTTCATCACAATTTTTCGTGACACTCTGGGTAGATAAAAGTTCATCCCGATATATAGCATTGAAGAGGTGGAGCGTTGCGTGAGCGTAAGTCTTCATCCCCAATCAGATCGGGGGAATTGTACAAAGATAACTGACTCATGGTGTATAAAGCACTAAGCGGAAAATGCAAGAAACTGACAGGGATGTGGTTGGTTGTCCCGTGA
The DNA here is from genome assembly GCA_023014485.1 of Bathynomus jamesi. NCBI lineage: Eukaryota > Metazoa > Arthropoda > Malacostraca > Isopoda > Cirolanidae > Bathynomus > Bathynomus jamesi. The sequence continues at coordinate 96,330 of JAJOZX010005261.1, forward strand.
AATCTGGGGCGTTTCAGATGTCCCGATTCGTGGAGAGACGCGAAACGAATTGATTTTCGATCTTGAATTCGAGAGAGAGAGAGAGAGAGAGAGAGAGTTATAACATAAAAAGCATTAATATGATTTTTAAAACAAAATAGATTCTATTTCGGGTAACTTATTCATTTTTCCTCTTTTGGCCAATTATTTTGCTTCGATATAAATTTATCTTTAAGACACAATTTTATCCTTAAACTATAACATGAAAAGCATTAATACGATTTTTATGGTGACTTAAAAGGGAAGGATATTTAATTACCCATGAAGGAATGACAAAGATGTGTTAAATACGACATCGAGCGAACTGAAATGACCCACATCTGTGAGGTATATTTTAAAACATGTATCTTATCTCGAATCTTGGAGATCAGAGATTTGCTAATAAAGAAATAAAACATGTATATGTATATATATATATATATATGAGAAGATCGTTTATGGCGTGTAATTAAATTGTTGTTGTAGAAAGATAAGAAAAGCTTTGCTCAGCAGAGAGAGAGAGAGAGAGAGAGAGAGAGAGAGAGAGAGAGAGAGAGGAGAGAGAGCGGAAGTTATAGTACCTTGAATCATAAAAGTGAATTATATTTGAGCTATAGAATAGATAAATTAAAAATTAAAGAAGTGTGATAAATTGGGCTGTTAAGCTCTATAATATAATTTAAAACGCGTATCTTATCTCGAATCTCTGATTTCCAAGATTCGCTAATAAAGAAATAAAACATATATAATATATATATATATATATATATACAGCGTGTCCCAAAGAAATGTATACCCACTTTGTTCGATAATACCAGCTATGAAGATAATAAATATATTACTTTTTATATGTTTTTTAATAAAGAATTTTCTCCTGAATCTAAATATGTAATTATTTTTATTAAAAATTGAAGAACAAAAAGTTACAGATGTTTAAGTTATAATTATTATTTTCGAGACTTCATGTGCGATATTTTCTAATATTTTAACCGACTGTTTTGAGATACTTATGTTTAGTGTTGATATTGAAGCATAAATGTTGTAATTATTAGTTAATTCAAAAAATTTACAAATTCCATGGTTAAATGACACTTTATCTAAGATGTTCGACGTCTTCCAGAACGTTGTTTTTGTAAGTTTTGCACAGTGCCGTCGGTTTCAAACTTATCTCGTATACGTGCAAAAATATTAGAAAATATCGCACATGAAGTCTCGAAAATAATAATTATAATTTAAATATCTGTAACTTTTTCTTTTTCAATTTTTAATAAAAATAATTACATATTTAGATTCAGGAGAAAATTCTTTATTAAAAACATATAAAAAGTAATATATTTATTATCCTCATAGCTGGTATTATCGAACAAAGTGGGTATACATTTCTTTGGGACACGCTGTATATATATATATATATATATGTATATGAGAAGGACTTTATGGAGCATAATAAAAATTTTTTTTTGTAGAAAAACCACGATTAACAGAGTTATACACGAAACAACGAAGCAATTCTTGTTTATAACGCTTTCGCGTCACCCTTGAACTTTTTTCCAGAAATTTACATATATAGGCCGCCTTTGCTCTCCGTTCGAATTGTTCGAATCTTTACACTCCACCTTAGACCCACTTTTAAACGGGGAAGTATATATATATATATATATATATATATATATATATATATGAGAGAGAGAGAGATAAACAGATAAGCAACATGATCGAGTGTTAAAATAATGGGGTCCTGCCCCTACGAATCGTGGAAGGACGTGCCGGGTCTCGACCCCGCCTCCACCTTAGGCATACTTTTAACCGGGGAAGTATACATATATATATATACATGAGAGAGAGAGATAAACAGATAAGCAACATGATCGAGTGTTGCAATAACGGGGTCCTACCCCTACGAATCGTGGAAGGCCGCACCGGGTCTCGAACCAATTTTTTTCTTTTTTTTATCAGTAGGCCTCCCTGGGTAGCAACCGTGGAAGGCCGCGTCGGGTTTCGTACCCAATTTTTTTCTTTTTTTCCTTTTTTCTGATCATTAGGGCACCCTGGGTAGCAACCGTGGAAGGCCGCACCGGTTCTCGACCCCACCTTAGAGTTTAACGCACATAAACAGTATAGATGGGTGTGTACGTGCCGTGTACACTGTGCCAACTGGCTGATGATGCCCGAAGGCACTGGTTGATTAAGCCAACTGGCTACTGATGCCTGGAGGCACTAGCTGATGATGCCAACTGGATGATTAGGGGCCCTATAAGACAACGGCGGCTCGGCTGAAGTCTTAATATGCGCTTGGCTCCTGCCTGGCGAACACCTCTCCTCTCTCCTCTCTCTTAGGTTAGGTCTCCCCCTTTGGGGGGTTCACTGCAGCTTGGGGGCTAACTCCAAGTTGCATACCCCCCAAAGGGTTCATTGCAGCTTGGGAGATAACTCCGCCTCCAAGTTGCATACCCCTTGTTGCAACCCCATGTTGGGGGGTGCTTTGCAACAAAGGGGGATGGGGGCTACAACAAGGGGGTGGGGGATGCCACTATGGGGTACCTTGGCACTCTTGCAACATTATGCAACATTTGCAATTGCATTGCACTCTCCCATTTTGCGGTTATACTACTATCCTCATGAATATGTAGTAATTGAAGCGCCCCCGAGGCCTGAATGTTGTTCGCCCTACCTGTTCCAGATCAGTTAAAGATATTGGACTGGAGAAGACGCAAACAATGCAGGATAAAATGTCTTGGTCGTTATGTGCTGAAAATGATGCTAAGGATTTGATGGTCTCGCACGTACAATCATGTTCAAAAGTCTGGAGGCTACTTACTTTATACATTTGAAATTTGCAACAGTGTACAGTATCGTGCATAACCTTTAGCTTAGGGTACAAACCAAAGTAAACAAAGATACAACAAAAAATGGTATACTATTTAAAAGCTTTATTCAAACTTAATGCGAAAACGTATTAGTAGCTCCTGTGTTTGCCATAACTCTCACGCACAGCTCTCAGACGTTCAGAGGCGTAACATGTACAAAATCGAATTCCATAATGTCGATGTTCGGACCTTATTCAACTATCATATATGGATTTCACATTTCAAACTAATTTCAGAAGTTTAATGAAAATGACTGATCTAACCTAACCTAACCGGGTATAATGTAAGCTAACCTAACTTAACCTAACCTGACCTAATTTATATTATCTTTTTAGCAGTGACATTGTGCAGATCGACTTTGTTCCGCTCCCCGGATATTTATTTTCTGTAAGAATAGTCTGCCACTAATATGCATCATCTCATGAAACGCCTTCTTTGATGACCCACATTATTTTGACAGCAGTGAGGCAAATGAACAGCTCAATACAACGGAAATTTTGTAAAGCTATTGATGATGCTCATGGTCTTCAGTATCTTCTAAAGAAACCACACTCTATCATTTTGATAATTTAGCCGACGGACAGTCCAAACGAAGAACTCATCACTTGGTGGCAGATGCACAAAATCATCTTCATCCCACAGACGCAAATAATTGCAAAACCAAAGTCGACTCTCACTGTTTGTTGGGATATCATTGGCTTTGAGAACATATGGAAAGGTTTCAATCCTCGCCTGGTGCGATATCGTTGAATCGTTGACCGATCGACAGCCTTCTTTCGCCTCTCCAAGATTATTTTGGCACAGTAGCAGAACAAAGTCGATCTGCACAATGTCGACATGCATAATGTCGATACTAAAGCGTTAGTTTAAATTAGATCGAGTTAGGTTAAGTTCGATTAGGTTAGGTTACATTATGCTCGGTTAGGCTAGAACAGATCTGGTTAGGTTTGTCTGGTTAGGTTAGGTTAGTCATTTTCATTGAAAACCTGAAATGTTTGAAATCTGAAATCCATTAGGCCTACTTGCATAAGGTCGAAAGTCGATATTATGGAATTCGATTTTGTTCATGCAACCAAATATACTACTACTACTACTACTACTACTACTACTACCACTATTACTACTATTACACACACACACACACACACACACACGTATGTGTGTGCATCCCGTATAAGCGAGGTACCGGCTTTTTTTAATTTATATATCTAAAAAAACTAATTCACCAAACCTAACCTAAACTTAGGGTCATCGAACTGAGAAGGGTGTGATAAGTGTTTCGGACGCAGTTGAGGGCTTGAAGGGCGTTTTATGTTAAATCATTAAATAGTGAGGTACTTGCTTATCTTGGCTAACCTAACCTAGCCAAACCTTAACTAACGTAACCTAATCAGGACTAATATATCTAATGTTTCTAGATTTTTTTTTATATAATTTGTTTAATATTCTGAGGTACCAAAAGTGTTACATCACAAAAAAATTACAACACTAAATGTGTAAATTATCACACACTCGATCTCGTTTATGCCCAGTTGCCTACACACACACACACACACACACACACACACACACACACACACTGTATATGTATATATATATATGTATTTTTTTTGTATTGAAGTGAACTAAAATTATATAATTAATGAGTTACACACATCAATGTATAAATGATGGAATAGTGTAGACGTTTCATTTTGCAATGTTTAGGTGTTGTCAACAAATTGCTTTTGTATTAAATATTTACTTTTTACAATATTATCATAAAAGACATAAAAAAATCCAGACAATCTTTGATAAGAATATTTTATAACAAGTTTTTGAATGACACGCCCGTTCCCCAGTTAAAAAAAAAATTAAAAATTAAATATATATATATATATATATATATATATATATTGCAAACAGACCGTGCATGGAACAAGGAACTCTTCTGGGAAAATTAAATCCACTATAGTCCGACTAAGTAATGATAAATGACAAACACTATAATTTTTTCTTTTTCATGATGTTAGCTCGACGTGGGCAACGGGTCACTCGCAAAGAGGCGCCAAAAATTTTCGCGAGTGACCCGTTGCCCACGTCGGGCCAACATCATGAAAAAGGAAAAAACTATAGTGTTTGTAATTTACCATTACTTATGCCGACTATAGTGGATTTACTTTACCCAAAAGAGTTCCTTGTTCTATGCACGGTCTATATGTACCATAAAAGTTTCTCAGGAGACCATTGTGAGTTGTATCATATATATATATATATATATATATATATATATATATATATATATATATATATATATATATACATATTAAAATTCCCAAAATAAAAGAAATAAAAGTTTAAAATGACCTAAGCCTTTCGAAAGAGAACCACCTTCATTTTCTGGGTCAAACTGAAAACTAATTAAAATGGAATAGTTAGAGACGGATGGACGACTGGAGGCGCATACGCCAGTTACGTGATTCTTTCCTGAAATATCTTAAGAAATCTATCAAAATAAGGATCCTTGAGTTCAACATTATTTTAAATTTCGTTTATGTCAAGAGCTCCTTCGTTATAATTAAAGTTTTTTATGTTCTTTTGAAGAAAGGATTTTGATAATTTTTCTCTTTTTCTCTTCAAAAATAGTTAAAAGAAGAGACGAGTTTTTTCAAATCTACTGTAATTCGTGGATTCAACTCGATCTGAGTGAAGACAAGAGGAATTATCACCATTTCTTAGGCTATATTCGTGTTGGTATTTCCTTCTTTTAAAATCATTATTTTCCCTAACATAAATTTTATTACAAGAAGGTTTTATTTTATTTTATATATTCCAGTGTTGTTAGTGTTGTCCTCGAATTTACTTTTTCTTAAAAGATTCTTGGTGCTGCGAGGTACTGTGGAGACTAGGTTAATATTTTTAGAGGAAGATTGCTTCTTAGTGTTTTTCGATCGAAGAGTAAAGTCAGTATGTTTTTAGTTTCGAATTTAGGATCGTGTTTCATGCCGTAGAATTAAATGAACTGGAAAGGGAGTCAATTATATGTTTAATTTCAACGTCTAAAAAATTGAGAACTACATATTTTTAAAGCTCCTAAAAAAATTCAATTAAATTCGAATTGAATTGTTTTCAGGAGCTTTAAAAAAAAATCTACAAAAAACAAACAAATTAAAATGCTTTTCTTCGTGGAAGAGGAATGTGATGAGAACCAATGAACATATGAACTTAAATGTGCGTCCTTTCTGTGAACTGTAAAGGAAGGTCTATTTTACAATGATCTAATGATGCGAACATCAAAGAAAGATATTTGAGAATTGTTTTTTCTGTTCAAGGTAAATTGTAGTGAAGGTAAAATACTGTTTAAACTGCTTAAAACAACATCAACATCAGTGCTATTAAGAAGAATAGTACATACATCTTATAGGTATCTGTACCAAACCACAGAAGAATCTAAAATTTGGTGGGGGTATTTCTTCTCAAAAACTCCATAAAAATGATGTTTGGGGCAGCTGCGAGGGTGAACTCATACTGAAGCCCTCTTTCTGACGATCAAAGGATCCATTAAAACCAAAGAACGAATTTGAAATAGTTTTAATGGCTTTTATCTTGGTGATTTTAATATTATTTATACAGTATGGTAATTGTACTTATCTACTCTATTTGTAATCTACTCCAATCTACTCGTAACTCGCAACTCGTAACTTGTAGCAGTTGCGTGCGTTGAAATATAATAGAAAATTAAGAATTTTATTATTATTATTATTTATTATTATTATTATTATTATTATTAATTAATTAATTAATTAATTATTAATTAATTAAATATAGTCGTTTAAAGAAATCATGAAGTGTTTATGTTGCTAGACAACGGCGGAACCCCCTCTTTTGTTCCCTGAAAGAAGGTCCTATTTTTAACTTTGACATCTGTTATCGAACTCAGACAGGTTATATGCATCGCTACCTTTAAGGAAGGCGTGTCAGTGAAGGAATTAGGTTAAAAGTAAAATTTTATATGTGTGTATATATATATATATATATATATATATATATATATATATACAGGGTGTTCTAAAATTACCTAATAAACTTTTATATGCGATATTTAACAATTTTATTTCAAATACAGCAACAATAAATAATTGTTTATTTTAGATATTCAAAGTGTCCTTTTTCAACTTGAACACATTGTTCACAACGTCCAACTACTGATCGACAGACATACAAGAGTTTACTAGGTATCACGTATTATTATGATTATTATTATTATTATTATAATAATAATAATAATACGTGATATAAGTATGGTTTATATTTTTGGTTAGTAAATGGCCAGTGTTTATTTCTTAACGTAAACGTAACGTTCTCGTGCACTTCATACACCTTTCCAGACTCTGTTTTAAAATGCAACACACACTCTTTGCATAATGTTTTTCCCATAACTAATAACTTGGTTTAATATTTGGATTCAAAGAACGTTTTCGACGAGGTTTTTGTACGTGTAAAAGTGGAATGTACCCCGCCTTCTACTTTGCTCCCATTTCTTTTATGTCGGAAGGAGGGGCCAAGACACATGCATGGAATAAATCATCTCTTTTTCTCTCTCTCTTTCTCTTTTACGTATATATATATATATATATTATATATTATATATATATATATAGATAGATAGATAGATATAGATATATAGATAGATAGGTAGGTAGATATATGGTGTAGACCGTAGAGTATAGCCCATCATTACCCAAACTGTGAGCCGCGCTCCTTCTGGGATGCACGGAAGTTACTGAAGAAGGGCGAGAAGTGGTTAATGAAAGAAAGGAAAAACTAAAATATAAAAAATCTGGATATTTTCATTAATTTGATTCAGTATCCGTAAACATGTCATAAGAAGAAAAACATTTACTTTTAATGTTACATCACACTTTGAATGTTACATCACACTGATTATGGTATCGATAAAATACATTCCATGCATCCTATTTGAAGTTGAAATAGAGGGGGTCGGGAAGGACCGACTTCAGTTTCAAGGGAACATTGGATTAAAAAGTTTGGTAAACGCTGGTGTAGAGGAGCATGTGAATAATAAGGTCCATCTAAAAAATTCTAAATATCCATAAGGTCAAAATGCTCGATTTTACGCAGATCTATTTAATTCATGTTAGATTAAGTTAAGTTAGGTTGGTTAGATTAGGTTAGGTTAGGCTCAGTTAGATTAAATTAATTTAATTATTTACATTTTCATATTTATCATTTTCATGAAAAATATAGAATGCAAATGTTGGAATGAAACTGAAATGGAATAAAATAGATTTATATGAGGTCAGTTGTCGACTTTGGTCGTATAATCCCAATTAGATTTACTTCCTATGTAATCACGTGGCAAGACCCCCTCCATGAGATAGACACAGATGGAGTGGAACAAAGTCGAACCAAAAATCTAGGAATGGAATAAGGTCGAATTGGAAGTAAGTCGAATCTACCAGATTGAGATTAAATCGAACTTACTATAATTATATCGAATACCAACGCTCATACTGGAATTAACGCCAAATGGTATTTAATATCTGGTTAGGGTACTGTTAGGGTAAGTTGAGTGACGTTAGGAGCAAGGGCGAACTAAAATTAAATCCAACTGGTTCAGATAAAATTAGGTCGAACACACTTGAATTAAGTCGAATGGAATAATGGAACTTAAATTGAAATCGACCTTATTCCAGTGTGTGTGTATATACGAGGGCCACTCAATATATTTTGCCCCACCTTTTTTTTCTTTCCAAGTTTCCTTGTAAGTTCCAGAAATTTTGTACACAAGTAGTTACATACCTTTTTTACAAGTTTTTATTTTTCCACATAATCTCCATCCTTTTCTACGGCTTTCCTCCACCTCGAAACAAGACCCTTTATTCCTTGCTGGTAAAAGTCCGCTGGGTTCCGTTGGAGCCACCTCTTAACATCTTCAACAACCTCATCGTCACTCTGAAACTTTTTTCCACGAATAGCATCCTTCATTGGCCCAAACAAATGGAAGTTTGAAGGTGCCAGATCCGAGCTGCATGGAGGGTGGGGTAACACAGTCAAGCGCATTTTTGTGATGGCCTCCCTTGTTTGCAAACTTTTGTGTGGTCTCGCGTTATCGTGCAAAAGAAGGACGTGTTCCAGTTTTCTCTCCAGTCGAACTCGCTTTATACGTCTCTGGAGTCTCTGTAGGGTAGCAATATATGCCTTTGAGCTGATTGTTTGTCCTCTCTTCATAATGTCCACCAGAAGATGGTGGCCATAACTTTTCCTGCAGAGAGAGCCATTTTGAACATTTTCTTGCGTGGGGAGTATGCGTGATGCCACTCCATGGATTGGCGTTTTGTTTCAGGCTCAAAGTGGTGTACCCAAGTCTCATCCCGAGTCACAATTCGTGAAAGGAAGTCATCGCCTTCTGTCTCGTATCGAACCAACGACTCAGAAGCAATTTCTTTTCTTTGGGCTTTGTGATTTTGTCAGTCAGTTGACGAGGAACAAACCGTGAACACGCTTTTGAGTATCCCAATCGCTGAATTATCGTATTCACACTTCCTTCACTAATTCCTAGCTCCAGCGATAGTTCCGTGTATGTGACGCGCCGATTTGAGCGAATGATGCTGTTAGCACGTTGCACAGTGTGAGATGTCACAGCTGATGCCGGGCGACCGCTGCGTGGCTCATCATCGAGGCTGGCTCTTCCTCTCTCCGATGATCTCACACGTTTAAACTAGCGTCCAACTGTGTTTCGATCAACAACAGCATCTCCGTAAACTTTTTGCAGACGTTTGTGAATATTTCCAACTGTTTCCTTCTCTGCGGTTAAGAACTCGATAACAGCTCTCTTTTTACAACGCATATCACTGTCAGATGCCATTTTCGAAACTACATTAACCATCGGTTTTATACAAGGAGGGGAGGTTTAAACTGGAAAAATCCCGTTATTTGAATCGCAGAAAGTTGAAACTTACGGTCAAAAGACATTTCAGCCCCATAGCCTATTATTTAGCTAAAAAAACAGGGTGGGGCAAAATATATTGAGTGCCCCTAGTATATATATCTCACGTTTATATTCAAATAAAAATATATTAATATTGAACATACGTATTAAGCAAATTTTCTGTGTTCTGAAATTGAAATTGAGAAATCGTGATGAATCTGTGATGAGTCTGATTATCCTGTGATTTCAATAATTTTAATTGTTATAAAATAATAACAGAAATTGATTAAAACCTTTTTGTCTGTAACCAATGTAAAGAATCTGAGATTTAAGATCTTTTAATTGATCCCATGAATTTATTAATTTTTTGTTTAGTTTTTGCTTTCCCCACCTCTCCCAAAAAACAAAACCCGCTTTAATTTAATAGTCTAAGGCTCTAAGCAAAACTTGGATTTATGTTGACATTTCTGACTAGTCTAACGAATTGAGAAGTTCGTTCTAATTGAACGTGAAGAAATGCTTTCCACTGTTTGTGTTTAATTTTCGTTATGAGTATTTTTTATTTTACATTCTGATTTTACACTAATTACATTTTAACCGAGCACTAAAATTCAAATTTTAAGTAATACAAATGTCTATGATCAATAAGAATGATTAATAAGTAATGATCAATAAGTAATGATCAATAAGAATGATCAATAGGTAATGATCAATAAGAATGATCAATAAGAATTATCAATAAGAATTACACTGGTCGACAAAATAGAACTTTTTCTCTCATCAAAGATGTATGCACACTTTTCTAGACCAGTTTTGTACGCTAATTCCAAATCTGTTTTTGGTTTTCTTCTAGCACATCTAGTTATCGACATATGACTGGTGTTAATTTCAGCACAGTTTATCGTAAAAGTACAACTTTATTCATAAAAAGAAATGTACACCAACCTAAAAACGTTGCGAGTACGATTTTCTTTTGTAAACCTTGTCCGGATGGTCGCGGTACAACATCCAGCAATAGTCTGCCAGCATACTTTCGTTCAAGAAACGTTGGTAGCGATTTTCTATTGACTGGATGTCTTGATGGAAGCGTTCCTCCTGTTCGTTACTCACCGCGCCAAGGTTTTCGGGAAAGAACTCTAGATGCGAATGTAAAAAATGTATTTTCAAGGACATGCGACAGCCCATTTCTTGAGATGCATCGAGCAGTTTCTGATCTCCATCTTTGTATGCCGGAGACTTGTGGTTACCCAAGAAGTTTTCACAAATCCATTTGAAAGCCTGCCATGCTTATAGTTCTAAGGCATTGAGGCTTTCTTCAAAACCTTCATCTGCAGAACCTCCATGATTTGGGGCCC
>JAJOZX010005261.1:112500-157500 GCA_023014485.1 Bathynomus jamesi
TCTGCATAAGTGCCAAATATTCAATCTTTTTTTAATTATTAGTTGCTGTTGTTGTTGTTGTTGTTGTTGTCGCTGCAAAAAAATGTTGCTGTTTGTTTTTCATTAACCTCTTAACGACCGAAGTTTTTGTAGGGTTAAGTTATGAATGCGTGCATTGGAAACGGTACAAATTCGACTCAGTCGTCCAAAAGAGGTTAATACAGCACATACATGTCAGTCATGCAAAAGGGAAAACAAATTTTCGTATTCGTATATACTGAATATTTTATTCGTGTAGACGTATTTTCTTCTACGAATATATATATATACATATATATATATATATATATATATATATATATATATATATATATATATATATAGTTTTTTCTCTCTCTCTCTCTTCGAACAAATGTTAAGAATCAGACTGCGGCCGACATTTCAGCGTTCTCTTTTTCGTTTGTGGAATTTGATGAAAGAGAGGGTTGCTTTCTTTTCACATTCTGAGTTCGCAACCTGTGCCGTTCTGGGACTTCGCTCAGGAATGTATGAAGTCGTTTTTTAAATGCTACTTACGTTGTCAGGTGAATATTTTATAAATTTTGCAAATTCTTTGGAAAAGAGTTTTAAAACATTTGGATCTGGAATGTTGAGAGAGAGTTTTTTCCATTTTCGTTCGCAAAGTTACCCGTCCTGTTTTTTTGAGAAACAGTGTAATACCTTTTTTCTTTGGCAGCGGTCATTCCAGTATGATAGTCAGGCTTGTGGCCTTGCCAGACTGTATTGATTAACATAGAACCTCCACGCACGCGTAAAATTTGATGCATTTCTGTTAAATAGAGAAAAGACAGTTGGTCAGTAAATTTACAAAGTACGACAGCTATCAAAGTTTGGAGCTCCGCATTCGAAGCCGTTTTGATCTAAATATAAAGCACTCATTGACTTACGAATTTCTGTCCAAAATGGATTTCATGAAGTCAGTTATTATAATGGGAGCATAAAGTAAATAAAATAAAAAATAAAAAATAAATGTAGATAGGCTGTGACCCTGCCTCTAAATTTGGTTTGATGGAAGAGAGAGTTACTTTGTTGAGCTCTCCATTTTACAGAGCCAAACACACCAAGTTCATCTGGCATTGTCCAGAACCAGGTAGCCAAATTTTTTTTCTTTTTTAATGCTTTCAGCAACAGAAGTTCAGTATTTTTTATCTCTCTTGGCAATTCATCAAATAATCTAAGTTCTCAAAATGCACTTTATATATATATATATATACAGGGTGTTTGAAAACTTTCTGTACAAATTGTAATGGGGGATAGGCAACACCAAGACAAACCCTTTTCGCCTATAAGTGTATGTCCGCTGACGTCACCATTCGGTGCGAGAGGGCGCCGCTGCAATTGGCTAAAAGGTGAAGTGGGCTAGACTCGCGCTTGCCGCGGGCATTCTGAAATCGGACGTAGTACGCGTAACATGGAGCGCTTCACGACTGCTGAGATGGCTGACATGCATATGGTGTATGGGGCTGCCAATGGAAACGGAAGAGCTGCTGTGAGGTTGTACCGACAGCGCTTCCCAAACAGACGTGTGCCAAACCACCAAACGTTTGCGCATTTGCATCGGCGACTGCGAGAAACTGGAACATTCCATGCAAACATGCATGACACTGGTCAGGAGAGAAACGTGCGCACTCCTGACGTCGAGTCTGGCAGGCAGCAGGTACGGCCCAATCAACTTGCCATGGACGATACCCGCCCAAACATTGACGGCGAACCGTTCTTGATGAGCATGCACCCGTGTAGCATGTGGATTTGCGTGCGCCCACACGTGAGAATTGTGCATGTTAAACACACCCTCACGTGTAAAACAGGCCTCATCTGAGAACAGCACATAAGCCGGAAAATTAGGCTGCACCGCTGTCTGCTGCAGAAACCAGCGTGCGAATTCCACACGAAGAGGGTAATCCCGAGGTTGTAATGCCTGGACTCTCTGACGATGAAACGGATGTAACTGCTGCTCGTGCAACACTCTCCAGACCAGGTCGTGGTTCACACCGAGGATACGTGCAACACCTCGCGTGCTTGCGCTTGGATTGTCCTCAAATCGCCGTAGGATTTCTTCTTCCATGTCAGGAGTGCGCACGTTTCTCTCCTGACCAGTGTCATGCATGTTTGCATGGAATGTTCCAGTTTCTCGCAGCAGGGCCGGTTTTAAGCCGATTAGACCGATTTGTTCAAATTGGGCCCCGCGCACGCGCTCGAGTGGGGGACGCTATGATGAATTAATGAGTGTCTAGTGTGCACGAAGTTTCTTGTTACTGTGAAGGCAGTGAAACTATTCAGTCCGTCCTCGTATATCTATGTTTCAATGTTTTATTGCTAATCGTTTGTTTATTTGTTTTGTAATTTCAGTTTATCGTCGCCGTTTAGCTTTTTTAAAAAAAAGGTAATTTGTGGACGATATTCAAACCCTCAACACAGAAAGAGCGCTGTTAATGAGATTATATAACATAAAGCTTGGAATGTAAAGTTGTGTTGTTTGTTAAATATGTCCAAATTGTTTATATGTCCAAACTGCAAACTTGAAGTGTCTTAAGCCTGCATGTAATAGAGAAACGTGGTGGTAAGTAGATCCTACATATTAAATTAACTAGTTTTTGCCTCATTATCATAGAGAGCATTTACATTTCTATTTACTAGAGCTTGTTCTTTTGACCCCCTGCGCTTTTCTTCTTACTCCCAGGCTTTTAAAAATCATGAAATCTTTTGCTTTAATCATTAGATGCATACATGCACATCTTTATTATTTTTCAGTGCCAGGGAGTCTTTATTGTGAATGATTTTGTTTTTTGTTTTGTAATTTCAGTTTATCGTCGCCGTTTAGCTTTTTTAAAAGAAAAGTAATTGAAAAAGCCCTTACATCATCGTCATCATGGCAAGCACAAGCAGAGATAGAGACAAAGGGCGAAAGTATTTGAGCGGCAATCAGAAACGAGCATTGGCCAAGGCTAAGGCAGCTGAAAATGAAAAACAAAGCGGTGCTCTAGCGAAATTTCTTGTCACTCCAACTTTGAAACGACAACGGGTAGAGGGCCCCGCTAGGCGCTAACAATTTTCTAATTGGGCCCCGCACTTCCTAGCGCCGGCCCTGTCTCGCAGTCGCCGATGCAAATTCGCAAACGTTTGGTGGTTTGGCACACGTCTGTTTGGGAAGCGCTGTCGGTACAACCTCACAGCAGCTCTTCCGTTTCCATTGGCAGCCCCATACACCATATGAATGTCAGCCATCTCAGCAGTCGTGAAGCGCTCCATGTTACGCGTACTACGTCCGATTTCAGAATGCCCGCCGCAAGTGCGAGTCTAGCCCACTTCACCTTTTAGCCAATTGCAGCGGCGCCCTCTCGCGCCGAATGGTGACGTCAGCGGACATACACTTATAGACGAAAAGGGTTTGTCTTGGTGTTGCCTATCCCCCATTACAATTTGTACAGAAAGTTTTCAAACACCCTGTGTGTATATATATATATATATATGAAAAGAAGGATCAACACAACGGCAAACATTTTCATTTATTTGTACATCAGACGTTTCGACAAATCTTTTGTCATCATCAGTGAGTTAAGTCTCGTTAAGCCCGTTAAGCCCAACACTAGCAAATGCATTTCTTTGCCATTACGAAGAAATTTGGTTGAAAAATTGTCCTAGTAGTTTTAAACCCATATATTACAGAAGATACGTGGATGACACTTTCTTAATATTTAACCATCCTTCACACGTAAAACTTTTTCTTGATTATCTTAATAAACAACATAGTAATATTAAGTACACGTGTGAAAACGAAACAAATAATAGTTTACCTTTCCTGGATGTTTTAGTTAAACGGGCCCATAATAAGTTCCATACTTCACTATTTCGGAAACAAACTTTTACTGGCTTGGGAACCAATTATTTAAGTTGTATGTTTTATAAATATAAGATTAGTGCTATAGTAACATTATTAACAAGAAGTTACCGTATTTGTTCGGATTACTTTTCGTTAAACGAAGAATTTAAATTTTTAAAACAGTACTTTATTAACAATTACTACCCTTCTCATCTATTCGATAACCAATTAAAGAAATTTTTAATAACACTTTTGATACTAAACTCCCCGTAACTACAGTACAAAAAGAAACCAGATATATTAAATTACCTTTTTATGGTTATTTATCATTGCGTATTCGAGGTGAATTGTCCAAACTACTCAAGTCTAGTTATCCCCAAATAAATTTTAGATTCGCCTTCGTCAACCCACTTAAATTATCAAATTTTTTAAAGTTCAAAGATGAATTCCCCAAAACTGTATGCCCCAATGTTGTTTACAAATACACGTGCGACAGCTGTAAGGCTGCGTATATTGGCAGCACTCAACTCCAACTGGAGGTGCGCCTTTCTCAACATTTGGGCTTGTCAGTCCGTACCAACCGTCCCCTCAGTAGCCCCCACAATCCGCAATTAGAAACCACAGTGATGAAAACGACCATCCCCTTCACAAAACTCAGTTTGAAATTTTAACTAGATCCAATAACCTTACAGAACTCCGAATTTTAGAATCTTTGTACATCTATAGAAACAAACCCTCCCTTAATAATAATAGCTCATCCTACAAATTACGACTCTTTTGACAACCAACCGTGTTTCACAGATATACCCTTCCTAATCCTCTGACCACCTAGTGTTCACTTAGACTTTGCCAAGTATGGAGGTGGATGTAAACATTGTGTATTTACCTATTGAGGTAATTTAATTTTAGTTTTTATAGTGATGAAATTTAATTTAATTTTAGTTTTTATAGTGATGAAATTTAAATGTTTTTAATTTTGTATTGATGCAATTTTCATTTTGCTTTAAGGTTTTAATTTTAATGGTCTTAATATTGTATTGATGTAACTTTCACTTTTCAATTTTGTTTTAAGGTTTTAAGACTTAACTCACTGATGATGACAAAAGATTTGTCGAAACGTCTGATGTACAAATAAATGAAAATGTTTGCCGTTGTGTTGATCCTTCTTTTCATCTGTAAGCTCCGGTTCCCTAAGGAGAAGTCAATAGCTTTGATATATATATATATATATATATATATATATATAGAGAGAGAGAGAGAGAGAGAGAGAGAGAGAGAGAGTTACAAGGAGTTACAAGGAAAATTATTACCTCAAAAGGCCTTGCGGCCCATACCGAGGAGGTACCAATGGCACTGGTGCCAAGGAAAAATTCTGTCACCCTCAAATAGTGTACAACATTCGGTCAAACCTTTTCTTGAGCAGATCCACAGAAGAACTGTTTACAACTTCTGAAGGTAGCCTGTTCTACGTGTCACAGATCTTATAGGTAAAGTAATTCCCACACACACACACACTAGTCCTAAACCGTTTCAAATCCAACTTCCAACCACTGTTGCGAGTTGGGTTATCGTTTAAACTAAACATGCTTCTAAAATCGACATCGTTGAACCCCCGTAAGGACTTGAAAACCTCGATGAGTTGACCTGCGCAGCCTCCGAGTTTCCAGCGGAAACAAATTCAGGGCGCGTAAGCGTCGGTTGTAGCCCATATGCCTAACGGAAGGGATTAACTTTGTGACCCTCGCCTGCACTCGCTCCATCCTCTCAATATCTTTCCTGAGGGTGGTGGGCGACCAGAACTGCACAGCATACTCCAGGTGCGGCCGAACCAGAGAATTGTACAGAGAGAGCACAATCTCCTTGTTCCGAAATCGAATATGCCTCCTGATATAACCCACTAGCTTCTGGGCTCTCTTTTCCACCTCTACGCACTGTTTGGTAAACTTAAGATCGCTGCTAATTAGCACACCCAAGTCCTTTTCCAAATCAATGGCCAATATTACTCCCCAACATGGAGTAGTCCGACTTCAGATTGGCGTAGCCAATGTGCATCACCTTGCATTTACCCAAGTTAAACGGCATTTGCCATTTTTCGGACCACTCTCCTATCCTACCTAGGTCCGCACGCAGTTGCTCGATCGCCTCGGGCTTCCCAACATTGGCCCTAAGCTTGGTGTCATCAGCGAATTTGGCGAGCCTACTGACGATGTCACCGTCGATATCATTTATGTAAATGATAAACAACAGTGGCCCCAAAACGGAACCCTGAGGAACCCCCCAACCCGAACTAGCCCCTTTAATTACAACCTTCTGCCGCCTATTCTTCAGCCAGTTTTCAATCCACCTACCTACTTCCCCACCGATACCCAGCGCGCGCACTTTGGCCATTAGCCGGCGGTGAGGTACCTTATCGAAGGCTTTCTCAAAGTCGAGATAAAGTATATCAATCGCCCTACTCTCAGTGGCGGATTATCATTGAGGCAATTGAGGCTGAAGCCTCAGGCCCCATTGCTTAAGGGGGCCCCCCCAATCAAAATAGATCTAGTTAAGTGAGGGTGACTGTTAATTTCAATGGGGCTTATTTCAGCGTTTTAATGCCAGATATTGCCAGTGACCCTTGATTATTATTTTGCAAGCTTCATTGTTAATCTAAAATTTTATCCTTATAAATATTTTGTTTACATTTAATTTAATTTTTTTAATTGAAACACTTCGTTAAAATTTCCTGTTTTATTTTACGTTTTATGGGCACCAAAGTAAAGTTTGTTTGTTTGCTGTTTTGTTTTAGTAAACGGCAAAATACACTGCGTTAAGGTTTTTTATGTTTGTTTCTCAAATAGCCTAAGCACTGTACATGTAATGCGTGTAAATGTACTGTGTACTGTACATGTACATGTATTGTTAATAAAAAGCTATAGAAAAGGGCTCTCAAAATAAAATTAGCCTCAGGCCCCAAGTACAGTTAATCCGCCCCTGCCTACTCTTATCGTATTCACTCAACATGACGTGGAAAAACTCGAGCAAGTTGCAGAGACACAACCTATGCCGTCTAAACTCAAGTTGGGAGTCCCCAAGCAGCTTGTAGGAATCCAAATGGTCAACGATCCTCTCCGCTATTATTCCCTCTAATAATTTACCTACAGCCGAAGTGAGACTAATGGGACGATAGTTCCCTGGACTTTCGTGATCCCCTTTCTTAAAGATAGGGGTCACATTGTATTGGCTTCCCTCCAGTCACCAGGCACCTGGCCCGTCTCCAACGATTTTTAAAGACTGTAGCCAGGTGGGGAGCCACCTGGGCGCGCACCTCCCGCAACACTCTGGGGAGGAACTGGTATAGCCCAGGAGCCTTAAACGCGCTCAGTTTGTCTATTCTATCGGCAACGACTGTCGCGCTACACCGAACACTATCCAGGCCAGCACCTTCGTGCCTGATGCCTGGCTTAGGGATGACGCGGGTGTCCTCCCTGATGAACACTCCTGCAAAGTACTCATTCATCACATTAGCGATGTCCGCGTCGGAGGTCCGCAGAACGCCGCTGGGCCTAATGGGCTTTCTACTATTAACATAACCGAAGAACTCCTTAGAGTTCCCCTTGCAGAGGCTTTCCACCCGGAGTTCTTCGTTACGTTTCGTTAGCCTAACCTTCGCCTTCACTTCCCTGCACAGGCGGACATACGCCTCAGTATTCTCATGGGAACGATTGGCCTTCGCCCTCCAATACGCAGCTTTCCTATTTCGGATAGCCGAAGCGATGTCACGACTGAACCACTTAGGCTGCGTTGAAGCAGGAGTGACCAGTTTTGAGGGTATGGCAGCAGACTGCACCACCATAAACTCGTCCCGGAATGCACTCCATACTTCCTCAACATCGCCACCGACCTCTAACCCCATCTCACTTACGCTATCCCAGAAGCCAACAAAGTCCGCCCGCCGTAGATCGAGCTTACTGCCTCTAGAGTTACTACGCTTCACCCGAGGAACGCAGAGATAGAACCTAATCAGACCGTGATCACTCTCACCCAACGATTCGTCAACGGTGAGGCCAGTGACGAGGTTATCTTCGGTCGTGAATACTAAGTCTAGAACGCTTTCGCCTCGTGTCAGCCCATTGACCCACTCAGTCAGGAAGTTCTCATCAGCAAAGTCAACTAGCCTCCTCCCTTCGACATCAGCAGTCCTGTCTTCCCACTTTATGCCGCGACAGTTGAAGTCTTCTAAAACTACACACACCCTGTTCCCCCTAGCAGGCTACGGAGTTCGGTGTACGGGGTCGTATCCTCCTCGAGGAGGAGATGCGGAAGTCTGTACACCAAAATTAACCTATAGTTCGTCCCTCCCACGTTCAGATTAACGCCAAGCAGCTCCCTTTCCGATCGGAACTGGCAGTCAACCGGACTCAACGTGTCCCTCACGTATATTAGTACCACTCCCTCCTCTCCACGGGTGCGGTCTTTGTGAAACATTCTATACCCGGGAATCTCGAACTCCCCAACGTAGTCCCTACGATCAATATGAATCCAGGACTCGGTGATAGCAACGATATCCTGGTATTCTGACGCTAAGAGAGCCCGTAGCTCTCAAAACTTATTCCTAATCGACTTATCATTAAAAAGCACTGCACGGAGGGAGCCTTCTCTATTCTGACCGCCCGCTAGCACGACCCATTTCCCGAACAGCCAGGGCTGTAGGGAGTTGAAGAGCCACTCACCAACAAGGGGGCAGCTTCCGCAGGAGGCTGAGCCCCCTCCAACGGGGAAGGAGGGTCACCCACCTGTACATGGACGCAACCCTTCAGTTGAAGGTACGTCCGCCACCGGCTCAACGTCATCTCTCCCCGGTGGGGGCCCATCATCAATCCCCGGGCTTGACCTCACCATACGGTATAGGTGCCGGTCAAGCAGCGTGCCTAGCACACTTTTACCCTTAACATTGAGGTGGATACCACCCCTCTGATACAGGTCCCACCTACCCGAAAACGCATCGAACGGGTCAACAAATCTCACGCCCAGCGGGACGCACAATTCTTGCACCCTCTCTTTGATGCCAATGACCTTACTGAGCGCGTGGTCACTGGCATTTATATATATATATATATATATATATATATATATATATATGAGCGTTTTGGGGCGGCAGATTGGCTGGACGCTGGATAGGGCACCGTGGACTCGTTGAATACTCGCAAAGATCGTCAAATCTTACAACCTTTGATTTCAGCTTTTGGGTAAACTGAAAACAGTTTACGTCAGTAAACCGCTTTTCTTGAGGAAACTTCGTCAATGCATTCTCAACGCTTGCGCTACAAACTCACCTGTTACATATGCGCGCGTGGGTTGTTCTAGTGTTTCTCGATGTCAGGTGTGCCGAGAAGCAAATGGAAAATATTTTGAGAACTTGGGCTGGATTATATTGAAAGTTATGTTCTTTGCTTTCTTGTAATGCAATAAATACTAATAATACTCATACTATATTTGTATTATGTGCAACTGAAGTGTGTATACATTTTTGAGGAACTCTCTCTCTCTCTCTCTCTCTCTCTCGATATATATATATATATATATATATATATATATATATATATATATATATATATATATGAGGGTAATTCAGTAAATATCCGCACTTTTTATTTTCACAATTTTATTTTCACATCTGATAGATTATAAACATCACTTCTCAACATAGTCTCCCTGTTTCTCAATACACTTAGTCCAGCGATCTCAGCGATCTACAAGCTTCCTAATGCCATCACAAAAGAATGTTTTTGGCTCTGTGCGTAGCCAGTCATGCACCACCTCCTTCAGGTCATCATCGCCTTGGAATCGCTGACCTCTCAAAGCGTCTTTTAGTGGTCCAAACAGGTAAAAATCCGAAGGTGCCAGGTCTGGACTGTGAGCTGGATGATTGAGAACTTCAAATTTAAGTTCTTGAAGGCATTTTCTAGTCTGTGCAGCGGTATGATGGCGCGCATTGTCGTGTAACAGAATAACACCTTCCGACAATCTCCCTCTCCGTTTTGTGCGAATTGCTCGCTTTAACTCCTTCCGAAGCATGTCAAAATACGATGCACTTGTTACTGTAGTTTCACGCTCTAGATAATGTTCAAGGATAGGGCCTCGTGTTTCCCAAAACACTGTTAGCATAACTTTACCTGCTGACGGCTGCGCTTTGAACTTCCTTGCAACGGGAGATGTTGGATGCTTCCATTGCATGCTCTGTCGTTTGCTTTCTGGTTCATAGTGATGGATCCAGGTTTCATCTCCAGTGATAATGCGCTCCAAAAAGTTTTCACCTTCATTATGATACCGCGTCAAAAGACGAAAGCAGACGTCCATACGATTACGCTTGTGCTCTTCTGTCAACTGTTTGGGCACCCATCTTACACAAACCTTGTGAAAGCCAAGAATGTCATGAACTATCGAATAGTCTGACCCTTGACTGATGTCAAATGAAGATGCAATTTCTTTTATTGTTAATCTTCTGTCATCGGAAATCATGGCTCTGGCTTGTTCCTGCTTGTCACCACTGGTTGATGTTGACGGTCGTCCTGAGCGCTGAGCATCTGTCACATATGTCCGACCTTCCTTGAATATTTGAATCTACTCGTACACACTTCGCCGTGGTAATGCATTATTCCGATACTGAGCACATAAACGCGTGTGAATTTCAGCTCCTTTCACACCTTCTGCCCACAAAAAACGAACCACAGATCTCTGTTCTTCCAGAATACAAATTGAAAGCAGCGCAGCCATGCTCACTACTCGTACGATATGTGACACTTGTGACAGCTACGAGTAACCTGAATAAGCCTATATTGTTGTTAGCCTAAAAAAGCCAATACTGTTGCTAGCCTAAATAAGCCTATAGATCTCAGTTTGGCTTGTTATTACGAGTATATATTATATATACACACCATATTAGCACTAAAATAAAAAGTGCGGATACTTATTGAAGTACCCTCGTGTATATATATATATATATATATGCTGCAAACCCACAAGGAAAAAGAAAAACGATTCCAAGTCCTTTCGTGTATTCAGAGCTACACCTCGTCAGGGAATCCCTGACGAGGTGTAGCTCTGAATACACGAAAATTAAAAAGTGTGTGTGTGTGTGTGTGTATATATATATATATATATATATATGTTGAGGCGTCGCGACTACGAGGGACGAACTCGCTACATTGGCGATTTTGCCATTGTTCCACGAATGACTAGTTCAACCCCCCCCCCATCCACAGACCATGTGGTATAGCCAAATATCCCCCCTCGTACGCTCAATATGTAGTTATTTTCAATGCGTATATTTGCGCTATTTGCCCCTCGTACGGAATAATCACAAAGTTTAAACACGTTTATCTCAAAATTGCTTCGGCGATTTCGCCCATCATACTCGTACTCGCGACGCCTCAATTATATATATATATATATATATAATATATATATATATATACAACATTCAGATGAATCTAAAGTTAGATAGTTGGTTGGTTGATCCTTTTATTTTACGCCTTTCGTCCACCAAAGGGTGCCACCAACCACATAAAATAGGGTCCCATCAAAAGGATGCCATGGTCAAGCCAGATAAATTACAAGCAGCGTCTTGTCCCTGCAACTTCGTCCCATTTCTGGACTAGCTCGAGACAGTCCTAGATGAGTTAACTCTAAGGTCTTAATCAAGTTTCATTTTTAATGAAACGTAAAAAAAAAAAAGTAAAGAATCTTAATTCTTAATTTTATGAGGACATATTTTTAAAATAAAGTATTTTAATGTAAAACTATTTAAATGACAAAAAAGAAACTTATTTTCATACATTTTACGATGAAATTCGTTGTTTTTTAATGCACATATGATAAATAGAATAAAAATCCATGCTCCTCTGTGGTGTAGTGGTTAACGTCGCTGACTACGAATCCATCGGCCCCGGGATTGAGACCTGGTGACGGCAGTCGGCGCGCAGCAAAACCCAGCTCTTCATCCTTCTATACAATAAAGAAATTGGTTGGTAGATAAATGGATACCCTGGGTAGCCTAGTGATTAAGACGTTCGGCGTGGTTGGGGTTCCACGTTAAACTGTAGGTCTGAGATGGAGTGACAAGCTTCACCTTCGTCAGAATGAATAATTCGGGCGGAAGCAAAACCAAGGTTAACCAAGGTTAATAACAAAGTAAACAAGTTTAATAATACACCAAGGTTAACCAAGGTTAATAACAAAGTAAACAAGTTTAATAATACACCAAGGTTAACCAAGGTTAAGTTGTAGTAAAAGACGGTAACTTTGCATAATAAAATTAAAGTCATTGCCATAAAAAATAGATAAACGGTTTCATTCCTAAAATGGAAATATTATTATTCTATTTTATGCTCACAAAGGTTTTATTATTATCCCTTCAAAGAAATCGATTATAAAATGAATCCTAATTTTCGATAAAAAGGAGTGTGATGGAGAAAAATGACGTCTTTCACGCATGCGCATTAATCACTTAAAAAAAAGGAGTTTCCAAAAGGGAAACTAATTCAAAAGATATATTAATGGATTATGTCATAGTAACGTCATTTTCAAAGGTTTTCAAAACTGGGTTAACAAAAAGCAACCAGCTTATCATTTCTGAAGGATTTTTTTTTTATATATAAAACTATATGATTTCCACCCAATTTCTGCACGTACGTCGTACAGTTTCGGAAAGAAGTTCGCCTATAAACAAATATTTCTAGAAAAACAAAAAGTTACTAACTGGTTATGTATTTTTTTTCAATGGATACCTTATTGTTTTAGTGAGAGTAATGAAATTTTCAAAACAAAACCCATTCATTACTCGCGAGTAAATTTTTTCAAAGTTTATTTTTAAGAATTTTTATAGGCGAACGTTTTTCCAGTACTATACAGTATACATCTTTACGTATGCAGCTAAATTTACTTACGAGAGTACGAGTGTTTTGCTCCCCGTACTTTATATATATACAGGGTGGGCCGTAAGTTTCCATACATAGGAAAAATAAACATTTTTTTATGGACAACCATTTTTATTTATATAATATGCTCTACATGGTTGCCATTGTTTTGAAAACACATTTCAATACGTGTTCCCCACTGTTGATGAACACGCATTAGCACAGTTGACGTTATGCTTGTAATGGCGTTGGTGATACGTTCCTTTAGATGATTTATGTCTCGTATCTTTTCCTGATACACCATGGCCTTCAAGTGCCCCCAAAGATAGAAATCAAGGGGGGTGAGATCTGGGGATCTGGGAGGCCACTCCACAGGACCACGCCGACCAATCCAAGCATCCGGAAACTGCTGATCCAAATACCGACGCACGTGAAGACCATAATGAGGTGGAGCTCCATCTTGCTGGAAGTAAACTGGGAAGTTACCTTCCTCGTTTAGCAGGGATGGGAAAATCTCTTCTTGCAACATGTTAAGATACCTTTCGGCATTAAGATTTCCACTGACAAAAATTGGTCCAATAATTCTGTCACCCCATATCCCGGCCCACACCATCACTTTACCGGCACCTTGCATCTTCGTCGGACTCAGCCAGTTAGGGTTAGCATTACTCCAATAACGTATGTTTTGCCGATTAACCTCTCCATTGACGTAAAAATTTGCTTCATCAGTAAACAAGATCTTACAAACGCATATTCTTAGGGTATCTGAAACATAAAAACAAACGTTTAAATTTTCCTATGTATGGAAACTTACGGCCCACCCTGTATATATATATATATATATATATATATATATATATATATATATATACCTTTCCTTTCAATCTTTCAAAGGTTCCGTGCGATGATTCCTCATTTCACGAAGGTCAAGCTTGTCGCCCCTCCTTTCGAGTTGGCCTGGTGAAGTAGTGAGTTGGTTTCGTGTACTTTCCATTTCACATAGCCAGGTACACCCGGCTCATCGAGGATTGTTCTGAGCCAGGCGTCTAATCTTCTTTTGAAGATGTCCACTGCAACACCAATTGTGTTCCTTAGGTCTTTGGGCAACGGATTAAACAATTTTGGTCCTCTCACTACAAAACTATTTTCTTTCAGGGTTAAGAAGGTTCCCTGTCTCGCCTTCAATTTGGGAATACCACAATGTCTACCGTTTCTACCTTCCACCGTTGTTTGGGGAGTTATAGGGTTCAGAGTAAGATTAGGGACTAGTTTCTCCATTATTTTCCAAGTGTAAATGATGGTGTATCTCTCTCTTCTCCTTTCCAGTGAATA
This sequence comes from Bathynomus jamesi, assembly GCA_023014485.1. Lineage (NCBI taxonomy): Eukaryota > Metazoa > Arthropoda > Malacostraca > Isopoda > Cirolanidae > Bathynomus > Bathynomus jamesi. The sequence goes on from JAJOZX010005261.1 coordinate 126,589, forward strand.
TAAGTTTAATTCGCGTCACCTTTCCCAGTAATTTAGTTCTTTGCACCCCTTGATCATGGCTGTGAAGCGTCTCTGAATAATATTCCATGCATTTTAGCTCTTCTCCTTTTCCGTACCGTAACAGCTAAAATTTCTCAGTGTTAAACTTCAGTGTTAAATTGTTGTCCTCCGCCCACTTGTAGAATCTGTTCATGTCTGTTTGTAGAGATCCTATATCTTCTGGGTTTCCTATTTTTCTTATTTTATTTTCTCTCTCTCTCTCTCTCGCTCTCTCTCTCTCTCTCTCTCTCTCTCTCTCTCTCTATATATATATATATATATATATATATATATATATATATGGGATGAATTTCACAATTAAACACGTGAAATGAATGAATGATACAAACTCACAAGGAAAAAAATTTAAGATTTATTGGCATCTAGCATTATTGTAATTTAAAACTGTTCTATCGGTTACTTCTAAAGGTAAATCAGTAATGAAGGTCTAAGCCTCTCTGTTTTTGCGAAGGGGGACCTAAAATTTACGGGCCACGCCCGTTTACAAAACCCTATTAGAAACACTTACCCTTCGAATTTTAGAAAAAAACTAGGTCCAAGCAGCAACAGTTGAACTCGCAAGCCTTTAAACTACGAGGCCGGCATATATATATATATATATATATATATATATATATATATTAACTGCAATCAACACACAGTATAATTAATGTGAAGAACGACGCTTGTGTAGAAGAGTGTTCCGTACAAAATGAGGAGGGAGAACGAGCGAATGAAAAATGAGGTACTTCCCAGGAATCGAACCCAGGATCATCCAATTGCCGGTCGAATATGTTAACCACTACACCAAGGACCCCGATTAGTCAGTACTCGTAATTCTCCTACATACGAGCGGAATCAAATGCCCTGAGGGGGCACCTTCACATGCCGTACATATATACATTTTAACTGCAAACAACACAAAGTATAATTAATGTAAAGAACGACGCTGGTGTAGAAGAGTGTTCCGCACAAAATGAGGAGGGAGAACGAGCAAATGAAAAATGAGGTACCTCCCAGGAATCGAACCCGAGATCATCCAATTGCCGGTCGGGTATGTTAATCACTACACCAAGGACCCCGATTAGTCAGTACTCGTAATTCTCCTACATACGAGCGGAATCAAATGTCCGGGTTCGATTCCTGGGAGGTACCTCATTTTTCATTTGCTCGCTCTCCCTCCTCATCTTGCGCGGAACACTTCTACACAAGCGTCGTTCTTTACATTAATTATGCTGTGTGTTGTTTGCAGTTAAAATGTATATATGTACGGCATGCGAAGGTGCCCCTCAGGGCATTTGATTCCGCTCGTATGTAGGAGAATTACGAGTACTGACTAATCGGGGTCCTTGGTGTAGTGGTTAACATATCCGACCGGCAATTGGATGATCCCGGGTTCGATTCCTGGGAGGTACCTCATTTTTTATTTGCTCGTTCTCCCTCCTCATCTTGTGCGGAGCACTCTTCTACACAAGCGTCGTTCTTTACACACATATATATATAGGGTGATCCAGAGAAATGGGACCCAAAAGAAACCCCTGTAACTCTTAAAGTATAAGTCCTTTTATAAAATCATACGCATCATTCGAAAGAGGATAGTTACAAGTTTGTACAGGATTGTATAGGTTTTGACAATACAAGACAAGATAAGATACAAAACAAAATAAAAGTGTTAGTTAAAACTAACCCTTCAAGATGACTGCATGGACTGTGGAACAGCTGCGTTTCATAACTGAGCAATATTATGAGCATGGAAGAAGTGTAGTTTCAGCTCTTAGAAGGTGATTTTGACATCTGAAAATTTGTCTTGAAAGATCTTTGAGCTGAAACTACACTTCTTCCATGCTCATAATATTGCTCAGTTATGAAACGCAGTTGTTCCACAGTCCATGCAGTCATCTTGAAGGGTTAGTTTTAACTAACACTTTTATTTTGTACTTTTATTTTGTTTTGTATCTTATCTTGTCTTGTATTTTCAAAACCTATACAATCCTGTACAAACTTGTAACTATCCTCTTTCGAATGATGCGTATGATTTTATAAAAGGACTTATACTTTAAGGGTTACAGGGGTTTCTTTTGGGTCCCATTTCTCTGGATCACCCTTTATATATATATCAGATGTCATATTCTAGCAGTAAACATTATACACATTGCTTTATCATTAACAAGAGGTCCTTTATAAAAAAAAAACGGATTATCAAGATGAAATCATTAACAGTTATATATATATATATATATATATATATATATATATATATATATATATGAATTTCTTGCTTCCCACTTTATCACAAAAGGTGAACAAGGTGAACTACTCAATTACCCAACGGTGAGGAATTCTACCTTAAATTCGTCGCTGACGAGAACGGATACCAACCAGAATCTTTCTTCCTCTCGATTGCTCCAGAATTCCCTCACCCCATCCTAGATTTCGTTCTTGAGCAGATCGCAAAGGCTGAACGTGAAAAGGCTGAAGGCGCTGGAACTACACGAAGGCCCAAGCACTCGATACTCCTACGAAAGGATGTAAAGCCTTTTTTTATATTTATTTATATCATAATATTTATTTATTTATTTATTTATTTATTTGTTCAATTATTTATGGAAACGTTATTTCTTCTAACTCTAATAAAAAAAATCATCAAATTTCTTGTTTTTTCATACCTGAAATATATGTGTAAGAACACGTTATGTGTGTGTGTTTGTGTGTGTGTGTGGTGTGTGTGTGTGTGTATGTGTGTGTGTGTGTGTGCTTAAAGTGGTGTGTTCAAGCACTCAAATTCCTATGGGACAAGTTTGACAAAATTGTGTAATTTTGGTGCTTTGTTAAGGGGTAAAATTTTTTAATGTTTTCTACTAAAACCTATCAACAATGATGTAACTTTCTAAAATAATCTTGGACGTTTTACCTGCGTAATACATTCATGGAAACTGTTAAAACGATCTAAATATCATCTTTTGTTTATTTAGCATATTTTGAATTAACCCACGGCTAAACACTGGGCGAAGGGTATTTATCTCTTTATTTAAGGCATATTGTTTTAAAGAGGTTTCCACCATCCAACTGCTGCCCAGACCCAATGTCGCTTAACTCCGCTGATTGACCGGAAGCGGTGTTACAACACTAGTCATATTGTAGCCCTTTTGTTTCTACTTATATATATATATATATATATATATATATATATCTCTCTCTCTCTCTCTCTCTCTCTCTCTCTCTTCTCTATATATATATATATATATATATATATATATATAATATATATATATATATATGGTGTGTAGTGGTTAGCGTCGCTGACTACGAATCCATCGGCTTCGGATCGAGACCCTGTGACGGCAGCCGGCACGCAGCAAAACCCAGCTGTTCATACTTCCACACAATAAAGAAAGTGGTTGGTAGATAAATGGGTACCCTGGGTGGCCTAGTGGTTAAGATGCTGTGCTGCTAGTGGGGCGTGGTTGGGATTCGACGTTAAACTGTAGGTCTTAAGTGGAGTGACAAGCTAGGCTGCTTTAAACCCTAGATCCATGTCCCAAAGCTGGATCCTGTCTGCTTCGCAGATAGCTGGTGAGGGAAGCTATATTTATGGACCTCTTTACGAGCGACTTTACGTCGGGCTATCATCATGAAAAAGAAAAACTATGGTATTTGTCATTTACCATTACTTATTCGGACTATAGTGGATTTAATTATCCCAGAAGAGTTCCTTGTTCCATGCACGGTCTGTGTGTATCATAAAAAACCTCAGGGGACCATTCTGAGTTCATTCCCATATATATATATATATATATATATATATATCCCAAGCAACACAAGGCTTGTAAAGCACCGGTGGATCGCTGGTAGTAAGGGAATGTGACGAAAATGAATTTGAAGAACAAAGGTATTGAAGTAACATTTCTTATTTTAGCCCTGCCATAAAGTGATAAGGCTGTACTAGTACGTTTAGTAAACCATAAATTACCAAATTTTCAAACATTTTTTTTATCACTGTTTAAGTTAGCCTCATAGGCTTCAAAAAGTTCGAATACGCTTCTTTTTTAACTACTGAGCTCTACCATTCGTGTCAACTGGTCCTATTCATCCAATCCAGGAATAATTTTAGCGTAGCAATAACGAGATTTGATCAGAGAGATTCCTATTTCCCTTCGTACATGGATACTATATCATTATAATACTTATGGTATTTACGAGTTTAAGATGAGAGTCATTTGAACAGGAAATTACTACAAGATGCAATATTTCCATATTACTGTATTAAAAAAAGCGTTCTTGCCTTTTTTTTATTATCTATTTTCTCTTTATATTTTTATCTTCGCTTATTAATTAAAAACGGGTGTACACGGGTGTAAATCTGTTCAGAAGGCTAAACTATATCCCCCTCTACGAGAGAGGAGGCGTTTTTGCTGGTATTCGCCCTCGGCTCCTCCTCCCCGCATAAAAAAATTTATAAGCTTCTCTCTTTTTATCATGCATAAATAAGAAAGGGGAAGTGAGGGCTGGGTAAAGGAGAGAATTCTTTTCCCTCTTTTATAAAGAGGAGCGTTTTAGGAAAAACAAGCAAAGACATAATATAATAAAGCTGTTTTCCAACCAATTATGAATTATTTTATGTTTCGAAATTTTCCAGTGTTTTATTAATATATTGAAGAGTATTGGAAACATAATGATATTTACTCAAATATTCTGTAAATAAGAAAAGTAAACGTAAATTCGTTAAAAGATCGAAAGAAACAAAACTATGATAAATAATAATCGGTCACGAAAGAATGAAAGAATATCAAAGAAATATAAAAAAATAAGTAATAAGAAATGGAGTAAATATAAATGAATAAAAGAGTTTCTAACAAAGACTCCAAAAGGAGTTGCTCAGATCCAAAATGTAATACAAGATATATATACAAAATAAAAAATACACCAATGTCAGGGCAATAAGTCTTTTCGTAGTGGCTATAAATGACATGTACAGTATATATATATATCGGTGGTGTCGTGGTTAGCGTCGCTGACTACAAATCCATCGGCCCCGGGATCGAGACCCAGTGACGGCAGGCGGCGCGCACCAAAACCTAGCTTTTCATCCTCCCACACAATAAAAAAAATTGGTTGATAGATAAATGGGTACCCTGGATAGCCTAGTAGCTAAGACGCTTGGCTGCTGGTGGGGCGTGGTTCAGATTCCACGTTAAAATGTAGGTGTAAGGTGGAGTGACAAGATTGAACTTCGTCAGAATGAACAATTCGGGCGGAAGCAAAACCAAGGTTAACGAAGGTTATATATATATATATATATATATATATATATATATATATATATATATATATATATATATATATATATACAGCATAAGAAGACCAAGACAATGGCTCCAAACATTTATTGCAAACGTTTCGACCCGAGTGAGGGTCATCATCAGTAAAAAGCTGAATAAGACAATAAAAGTTAAACGTTAACAAACAAGGATATAAAGTAAAACAGTAATACAAATTAAAAGATAAATTAAAAGACAAATTAAAAGATAGTTAAAAGGCAAAGACAATAATATAAAAATATACAGATATATATACATAAAATAAGGGCATGCCAAAGTGGGCATCGTCACGGATCAAAGATTGGATGGAATGCCCAGAAGAATTAGCAGCAATAGAAAAGAGGGGCTGAAAGCAGTTGGTTGGTTGGTTGACTAGAAAGTGAATAATTTAACAGACAAATTTTGTGCATTTAAGGAAAGGGTCAGATTTTTAATGTATAAAGACTCGGTGATTTTTCTGTCAAGTTCGATAGATTGGAAAGTGGCTTTTTCTTATTCCTTACTACTGTAGACTTCGGTTCCCTAAGAATGATTCCGTCGTCAGTATATATATATATATATATATATATATATATATATATATATATATGTGTGTGTGTGTGTGTGTGTGTGTGTGTGTAATTTGGATGTTTTTGTATAAAAAACTGAAAGTCTGAAATACATTTTGTGCTTAAATGAATTTCATCAAACCAAAAATGGTAAGGTAAAGTTTTAGTCCTTGCCTAGTCCAATGCATAGTATTTTGTGGTATTTAAACTAGTGATAATCCTAGTCTGTTTTTAAAGTAATACGAGCAGTTTCCTATGTCCTAAGTAGCAAAGGTGGGCAGTTGCGCCGCAAGTTGCGGTGCAACTTGCGGCGCAACATTTTTGGTTGCGCTTGCGCTTGCGGCGCAACTTTTTGAAAAGGGTTGCGCTTGCGCGTGCGGCGCAACTATTTCAGCAGAGTTGCGGTTGCGGCTGCGGCGCTACAAAAATCGTTGCGCGTGCCCACCACTGCAGATATACGTTAAATGCAAAGGTGGGCAGTTGCGCCGCAAAAAGTTGCGGCGCAACTTGCGGCGCAACATTTTTGGTTGCGCTTGCGCTTGCGGCGCAACTTTTTGAAAAGGGTTGCGCTTGCGCGTGCGGCGCAACTATTTTAGCAGAGTTGCGGTTGCGGTTGCGGCGCTACAAAAATCGTTGCGCGTGCCCACCACTGCTAAGTAGTAACCCAGTGACGTTCGGAAATTACGTTTATCTCTTTGTGGGACATTGTTACTAAAGTTTAGCTTGCTTGAGTTACCCCTTACAAGGCGATTTGATTTATCCTTAGAAAACATCCCTACGAACAGTAAAAGGGTTAGGAGTGAATACATTTTTATTATTGTATTTATTTATACGTCCGAGTACGAACAATATCATAAACTAAAACGTGTTAATTAATATTTAAAAAAAGCAATTTTCCACATAGAAAGAACTATTCCTTCATTCAAAGAGAATGTATTTAGTTTTGCTCAGCTTATCTTAATTTCCTTTCTTTCAATTTTAAGTGTTTTTTAACGTGATTTAGACAAAGACTAATTATATATATATATATATATATATATATATATATATATATATATATATATATATATATATATATATATATGAACCGTGATGCACACTCACAAGAAAAAATGAAAAGAAATTCCAATGCCTTTCGTGTATTCAACAGTACACCTCGTCAGGGATGAAGGAATTAGAATTGTCCTATTATATTTTTCCCATTTTAGAATTCTCCAATTATATTTCTTCCATGTTAGAATTGTCCAATTATATTTCTCCCATTTTAGAATTGTTCCATTATATTTATCCTATTTTAGAATTGTCCAATTATATTTCTCCCATTTTAGAATTGTGTCATTATATTTCTCCCATTTTAGAATTGTCCAATTATATATCTCCCATTATATTTCTCCCATTATATTTCTCCCATTATGATTATACTGGGTGTTTATAAAGTCTCTCTCTATGTCAGTGAAAACTTAACAAAAAGGGTAAAATTCAATAACAATATAACAGAAGGCATACATTTAATGCATACTTAAGCAATGCTGCTGACAGATTCGAACTCTGTACGGATACTGATGGTGCTCATGTAGAATCATATGCTTAAGTATTCATTAAATGTATGCCTTCTATTAGTGTTATTGAATTTTACACTTTTTGCTACGTTTTCACTGAAATAGATAGGGACTTTATAAACACCTTGTATTTATACGGAGGGTTAAACAATGCATTACAATTATTTGCCGCTCTAGTTTCATATTTATGCTGTTTTACGCTGAAGTAAGTAATTGTAAAGGTATTGTTTAACCATATGTAGAGATATAATCATAGTTTAATTGAGAGAGCTCTAAAATTCTTTTTAAAAATAAAGACATAACTGAAAGTACCATTTTATTTTTTCTAAGTCCAGTCGTTTCTATGCTTGTAACTGCCTCTTTTTTTCGTCTTCGCAAAATGGGACCTGTCATTTAGCATGTTGAAGTTCGAAACAAAGTTATGGACGAGATATGACCTCGAAACTTTTGTAGAACACTATTTGAGTGTATTGAAAGCTATATGCATAGTAATTTATTATAAGGATTTAAATGAAAAATTAATAAGCTAGGTAGTTTTCAGGTCTGGAGTAGGCCTATCCTCGGACCAAATTAAAAACATCAAATTTACGAGTTTTTTAATATACTCTTAATAAAGAAAACCAAATCAATGATGTTTCTTTAATAATAACAGGGAAATTATATAAAAATAATTACATAAATAATAACCAAATGGCGGTTGTTGTTTTTTGCAGTGAATCTTAATGAAAGAATACTTTATTTCCTGTCGTAAGTATAACCACTGCTTGGTGCGGCTCTGGAGGTTTCAGCGTCTTCACGGGCAGCCCTTGCGATCTGCTGAAGAACGAAATCTGGGATGGGGTGAGGGAATTCTGGGGCGACTGGGAGGAAGGGGGATTCTGGTTGGTATCCGTTCTCGTCGGCGACGAATTTAAGGTAGAATTCCTCACCGTTGGGGAAAGTGAATCTGTCAAAAGATTTTAATTAGTGTTATAACTTGTTATCCTTAAATATCTCGTGTGTTCCATATTTCTCCACTTGAAAATTGTAAACAATAACTTACGAGACGTGTCCTTGTTGTCCGGTTGGGTATCCATCGATGTCGAGAGGACTTCCGGATTCGGATCTCTTTATTCCGTCCTCGGTTTCTACATCGAAGGAATATTTGCCTCCTTCAGGATGGACACGGTCGTCTCTGATGATCTCGACAACATCGAAACTGCGAGCCTGCTGTCCGCCATAGCCAGAGTCGGGGCGGGCGAAGGCCACGGCCAAAAGACAGAAGAAAACGATCTGTTGAATGAATTAAAAAAAGAAAAGAAAAGAGATTTCTTAAAAATAATGGCGACAATAATGGTTTGTCTCTTTTAAGATTCTTATTTACAAATGTTACTATTTTTCATGTCAACTGTTGTTGTGTCGTTTCTACTTACGAATTTCATGTTGATTGGTTTAACGATTCTCTCGAACTGATTGTGGTGTGGTCTTGCCTTCTTTTATACCCACGATTTGATACAATTTACATTTAGTAAGTAGTTGACCTTGTTCAGATATGATTCTCGTTTGGCGTTAAAAACTCGGCAGAGAATTTATTTAAAGCTTTCTTATTCATAATTTTACAATGTAAAATTGTTAGAAAACGCTTATTTTTCGGCATCTTAGTTTTTTCCATTTAAAAATGATATTTGAAATGTCCCCTTTATCTATTTTTTTCTTCTAAACTAAAGAAAAGCACACGCTATTTTCTTACCATGTAATTATGTTGGAAAGTAGAGCATTACATGTATATTTAATGTAGCTTATTTTAGCGTATAGAGAAGCTATTTATGTCTAGTAACATTTTTTGATGAACTCTTATTAAAAGACATGAAAAAGTAATTTATATAAATAATGTATTATTGGAATAATAATAATAATAATAATAATATAATAATAATAATAATAATAATAAAAAAAACTCTTTCGGTTTTATTATTGAAGAAGTATAAATATTTTTTTTAAATATATATTTTTTCTGCACTGCTTGAGAGACAAAACCAAAAAATTAACCCGTGAACAAAATATTACTAACTAGTTAATCTATCATCTAAAATCCTTCCCCACAGGAGTAAGTCAAGAGAAAGGGTTAGTATTTAGTGACCTGGAATTGAGTTTTTGTATCAGTCCTTTTTACGTTTTGAAAAAAAGAGTGAAAAAAAGGGATTCCTTCGTCGCAGGGGAAAGAAAACCTCCGTGTTTGCTGTCAACGCATATTGGAAGATAAACTTGACTGTGAGACGAAATAAAGTTATTTTTACAAAGGAATACAAAGGACACCAAACAGCAACAGACCGGCTGGTCCCTACGAGGCTGTCTGTTTAGGAAGGAAGGTTAAAAGGATGGAAGAAAATTTAAAGACAAATGAAAATTTCAAAGCAGTGCGAAGAAGGGAGATTGAAAGAAAGGTTTTACAGTTTACAATAACATAAATAATTGTGAAGCTGGACTGTTTAGTTTATTTAATTTGGCCCTTAAGCTTTCGGCTTCACTGAGCTCATTAATACTGTGTTTCGAACTAAAATTCATTTATGGGTTTATAATTAGACAACTTTGCAGTTATCGCCAATTAATCCGAACAAACAAATCCCAATAAATAAAGATTCTCACTTTAAACGACAAATTGATATGCAAACTTGACTAAAAATAATAAATAATCGCAATTTTTTTATTTCATTCTTCGACTTGCTCCGACATGCTATCAAACTATTTCCACTTTTTGTTTATTCCCTAAAGCTTTGGTAAACCTTGCCCTACTCTTCAAATATTTTCTCCTTTTATGGAATATATATATATAAATACACACACACACACACACACATATATATATATATATATATATATATATAGAGAGAGAGAGAGAGAGGCAGGTGTGGAAATTTCTTTATGTACTTACAGAAAATATACTGAAAAGACCCACTGTAAACAAAATAAAACACATAAACAGTAGAGTGCAAGTATCTAAATGGACATTTTCTAACTTTAACGTTCCAAGCAAAAACAGGTTTCTGACACTAACCGTATAGGTCCCATTTTTTGTATAGCTTCTTCGTATAAGTGTCAAAAAATAAAATAATAAACCAAAATGTATGTTCCTCGTTAGTGTCTTTGCGATCCCCAATTTGGAATCTAATTCTAAGAGGAAATTTTCCTAACTTATTCTGACATGTAAGAGGGAATCAAACAGTTTAAAATATTTATGTTATACGAAAGTTTACTGTTTACAGCGTGGTAGCATACCCGATCAGCAGACAAAACCCTATGGGTTCGATTCCCGATGGAACATCGGTTTTAATAATCGGGATACGCTGGGCCTTAAAATAAGTCTGACTCAATGTATCCTAAATATTAAAACCATGGTACATGTAACAACACCCAATTATATATATATATATATATATATATATATATATATATATATATATATATATATATATATATATATATATATATATAATATATATAATATATATATACACGGTGATTCAAAAAATGTTAACACTGAAATGGGGTTTTATTTTTTATTCCAATTTAATTGTAAACATTTTTTGTGATGCAAACAGTCCTTCATACAGTTTCTACTGGCTGTCCACGGATATCTATGCATGTATGAAAGCGGTCAAACGTTGCTTCCAGAGCCCTAAGGCACATCTCTGGTGGTACTGATTGGATGATATCTGTAATTCTTTCCCATATAAGTGTTTACATTTTTGAACCACCCTGTGTATATATATATATATAATATATATATATATATATATATATATACCATTCAACCTTTCAAATGTTCCGTGCGATGACCTCATTTCACGAAGGTCAAGCTTATCGCCCCTCCTCTTGAGTTGACCTGGTGAAGTAGTGAGTTGGTTTCTTGTAGGCTCCATCTCACATAGCCAGATACACCCGGCTCATCGGGATTGTTCTGAGCCAGGTGTCTAGTCTTCTTTTGAAGATGTCCACTGCAACTCCCTTCGTGTTTCTTAGGTCTTTGGGCAACTGATTAAACAGTTTTGGTCCTCTCACTACAAAACTATTTTCTTTCACGGTTAAGGATGTTCCCTGTATCACCTTCACTTTGGGAATACGACACAGTCTACCGTTTCCACCTTCCACCGTTGTTTGGGGAGTTATAGGGTTCAGAGTAAGATTAGGGATCAGTTTCTCCATTATTTTCCAAGTGTAAATAATGGTGTATCTCTCTCTTCTCCTTTCCAGCAAATATAGGTCTAGTTCGCGTAACTTTCCCCAGTAATTTAGTTCTTTGCACCCATTGATCTTGGCTGTGAAGCTTCTCTGAATCCCTTCTAGCTATCTAATGTCTTCTTTTTTATATGGAGATGTTAGGACCGAGCAGTATTCCAATTTGGGTATGATCAGTATGTCCAGTAGAGGAATCATTATATTCCTATCCCTTCGTTTAAAGGTTGTCATATCTGCCCAGTTATTCTCTTTGCTCTGTTTATTGCTATCTTATTTTGTGTTTAAAATTTCGCATCATCAGTCATTACAATCCCTAAATCTTTTGCTCCAGTTCTAAAAGCACTGGAAAATACAGTACTAAAATGTCCTGTATATTGTATAAGATATTAAAGTTAAAATAATTAACATTGGTTTAAAGAATCTTTTCCAGCCTGTTGCCCTATACGGTTAACACTTAGAAACGTTGTAACATCGCTTCTTTCTTCTACCAGAAGACAGTTTATTGAATTAAACTTAAAATAAAGGCTAATATTAAGTTTTTAGAACACCATATTTCGGTAATCCGCCCATTTTATATGTCGGAACAATCAGGGTGACTCTTACATCCAGATTCGGTCACACTAGGTGAAGTGTTCGTCCTAGTTTGGTTAGTTATTTCCAACGTCACTAACTTTCGGCCAATGAAGGATAAAAAAATGGTGTCCCCAAAATTTAACATTTACCAAAATGAACCTACATCTTTCCATGATATTTTTACCTTAATAAATTTTACAAAATTTTGAATGTTTAGAAGTTGAAATAGGAAATACATTGTACTGTTAATGATGATAAGCTTTATTGGCAGGACATAGCTATTAACATACCTATCCTTCATTAACCTTGGTTTTGCTTTCGCCCGAATTGTTCATTCTGACGAAGGTTAAGCTTGTCACTCCACTTTAGACCAACAGTGTAACGTGGAATCCGAACCACGCCCCACCAGCAGCCCAGCATCTTAACCACTAGGCCACCCAAGGTAACCATTTATCTATCAACCAATTTTTTCTTATTGTGTGGAAGGATAAACAACTGGGTTTGTACGCCCCGCCTGCCGTCACCGGGTCTCGATCCCGGGGACGATGGATTCGTAGTCAGCGACGCTAACCAGCACACCACCTATAATTGAATATGAATTAATAATTAACAATTGTGCAATACAATTTTAACAATGCTTCAAATTTGTTAAAAAAGATTGAATTTTTTGGGCACAAATGAAAACATTTAAAAAGTAAATAAAAAATAATATAAAACAATTCTTTTAACGCGTCTGCCTATTAAATGGACCTAAAATACACACAAATACATATGTCCAGTTTGAGAAATAAATTCGCCATAAAATAAAATTTCAAAACATTTAGCATTTTTTAAATTTTATGTGTTCAATTATTTATTAATTTGTCGAAAAATTAAAACAAATTACTAATTATTAACGTTTGGAGGGGGGGGCTTCTTTGAAATTTAATATTTTTTCTGCGAATTTTTTTCTGGCGTTTCCTCTTAACCTAATACGTGATCTGCATCACAGACAAATTTTGAATGTCGGAAACTAATAATGATAATTCAAATAAACCTTAAAGTCATTAAAATTAACATTAACATTTAGACCAGGAGTGGCCAACTTCTTTATGCTCGCGGGCCAGTTTCTTAACTAGACTGTAGTCTGGGGTCCGAAACTATATGACCGGATAAAGTACGTGAATTTGTAACACGAAATGTTAAAAAACGCATAAACTATTTTAAAAGTTAGAAATACTAAATAAAGCTGGCCTGCGGGCCGCCAGTTGGCCCTCTATGATTTAGATGAAACTTACTGAGCAAATAATAGAAAAAAACTTTATTGGAACTGTGAATGGGAACTTCGTGATAATAAGCAATCAGGAAAAAAAAGAGAGAAACTGCAAAACTGCAGAATACAAGTCATGAAAAGAGTCAATCAGCGAGTCACCAAAAAAAAAAAAAAGAATATTGTCTTTCATAGCGGGAGAAAATAAAATTAAAAAAACTATACTATTCTTTTTCAAGGTTAATTCACCGTTTTGTTTGCTAAATTTCTAAGTCGTGCATGCATCATTGAAACTTTGAAAATTATACATCTGATTTAAATCATATTTATGAAATATATATATATATATATATTATATTATATATATATATATAAAATTATATATATATATATATGTAGAAACGAAATCCTAAAATTCTAGACTGCAAAAATTACAGCTTTTTTTCTAAGTACTTTCACCTGGCCTTGCTCCTCTGGGAAACTTTCCGGTTGCTGCCTATTTTTAACCGGTGTAAATTAGTAATTGATAAGGTAATGAACACGAGTTAAAGGAATAATTAGGAATTTACAGCTTTTACTCGGGCCAAACCAGCAAGAGTACTGTTGAAATTGTTGCAGTACCAACAGAAAATTGATTGTTAATGCAAATTGTGATTGCATTGTCTGAAGTTCACCAAATATAAGAAAATATTTGTACCAACTACTAATATTTTTAAGAAAAATATAAATATAATTAATTAAACGAAAATGATAGATAATATTATTAAAGCAAATGTAATTGTGTTTAGAATGAGCAATAAATTTTATATCATTCTATAAAACCTATCTAGTAAACGTGGAATAATGCTTAAATTCTACTTTCTCCAAATCAGCATCTTGGATTTTATTACTACGAGGACAAATAATCCTGTTTCAAGCTATCTCCAATTATCACACATTTTAGCATGTTTCAATTCTTGGGTCGATGTCCATTTCATAAGCGTCATTTTTTAACTTTCAAGCAAATTGATTAAAAAATTGTGTACCCCTCCCCACCTTAAAAAAAAAACATATTGCGAAGATCTATCAGTGATTCCAAATGTTTGGCCGCGACTGTATGTAGAAACAATGGGAAAGTATAGTTGAAACAGTATTATTTTATGTATTGCAAAACAGAAAGCATTTGTAATTGCCCATTTAGCAGTTGATTTAGGAACAGATTCATGCATTTATTATTCTCTTTTTGTAATGGGCATTTAGTATCACACACGGACGCGCGCGCACGCACACACACACACACACACACACACACACACACACACACACACACACACACACACACACACATTATATATATATATATATATATATATATATACACATCTTTTAACCTTGAAGTAGTTCCATGCGCCAATCTCTCATTGCGCGAAGGTCAGGCTCGTTGCCCTACCTCTAGAAATGGCTTGGTGAAAGAGCTCTCCATCCCATGTAGACAAGTACACCCCGTTCAGCTGTCCTGATCCGGGTGTCTAGACTTCTTTTGAAGACTTCCACGTCGACATCATTCGTGTTTTGAAGTTCTTTGGGCAACTAGAGCTATTGCGCTAGACATATCAAAAGTTTCTGATAGAGTCTGGCACAAATCTTTAATTTCCAAACTGCCCTCCTTCGGTTTCTATCCTTCTATCTGTGCCCTCATCTCTAATTTCCTTTCTGGCCGATCTATAGCTGCGGTTGTAGATGGCCACTGTTCTTCTCTTAAAGCTATTAATAGTGGTGTTCCTCAGGGCTCTGTCCTGTCACCCACTCTTTTCCTTATATTTATCAATGATTTGTTAAGTCGCACTTCCTGTCCTATTCCTGTCCTATGTCCTATTCCAATGATTCCCCTCGTCACCTTTCCACCCACTTCACAAAGCGTCCTTCTCAACAGTCACTCCATGACTTCGCGTGGGACGGCCATAATGCACCTGACTTCTGATCTTTCTACTATTTCTGATTGTAGCAGAGAAAACCTCGTGGCTTTCAATGCCTCAAAAACTCAGTTTCTTCATCCGTCAACTCGTCACAATCTTCCACACGACTATCCAATACAAAACTCAGTTCTTCCTCTTCTCTTAACATTCTTACTGACTGTCCTCAATCCTTCTCTCTTCACCACATTGTTGCCTCACTCTCTATTTACTATCGCTATTATAACGGACATTGCTCCTCTGAACTCTCTAACTGCATGCCTCCTCCTTTAAGAAGAGCACTTAGTACCAGACTTTCTACACTTTCTCATTCCTTTTCTGTCCAACTATCTAATGCGAGGGTTAATCGGTATTTTCAGTCTTTCATCTACTCAACCGGTGAACTCTGGAACAGTCTTCCTCAATCCATCTTTCCTCCTGTCTATGACCTCCCATCTTTCAAAAGCAGAGTGTCTAGGCATCTTGAAAACTTTGGACCTTGATTTTGGCTCTCTTCTTCCTCTATGGGGGCGGGGGCCGTTTTTGAGGGCATTCGCCCCTGGCCCCTTCTTCCTGGTGTAATTATTTTTTTTTCGTCAAGTGAATCATTATATTCTTGTTTGTCCCTTCTTTTAAGAGTTTTCATTATCAGTTCAGTTATTAATTTTGCTTTGTTTGCTGTATTGCTATCTTGCTTTGTGTCTCAAAATTTACATCGTAAGTCAGTATATCCCCTAAATCTTTTGCTTGTGAGTTTTTCTGAACTGCCTAAACTGCCTTGATTTTAATTCTTTATTTTTGCCGTACCTTGAGAGCTAAATTATTTCGGTGTTAAACTTCTGACCGTCCGTATATGATGTTCATTTTATTTTTATAGCTAACCTACACGCAAGAAAATTTTAATTTTAATTTTAATATTCGAAAATAACTATTTAAAAAAATAAATATAAAGCCAATAAAAACTTAATATTTTAAATTTAGTTTCTTTGTAACTGAAACAAAAAGAATGATAATTAGTCGTTACTTATAGCGCATAACTGTTGTTTTACAGTAGAGATTATGATATCGTTTTATATTAGAGACTGTAATGTCGTTTTACATTCGAGACCGTAATATCGTTTTACAGTAGAGACTGTAATGTCGTTTTACATTAGAGACTGTAATATCGTTTTACAGTAGACTGTAATATCGCTTTACAGTAGAGACTGTAATATCGTTTTACATTAGAGACTGTAATATCGTTTTACAGTCGAGACTCTAATATCGTTTTACAGTAGAGACTCTAATATCGTTTTACATTAGAGACTGTAATATCGTTTTACAGTAGAGACTGTCATATCGTTTTACATTACAGTAGAGATTGTAAAACCATCTGGCTTCGTTAAACGAATGCGGACAGTTTTCGACGACAGACGTAAATGCGAGATAGCGCAATGTCATCAGCTGTTCCAAAGTCATGAAATTGTAAGGTGAAGGCGAGTGAAGAAATATTTTCCACTGGAAAAAAAATAATACTGATGTTTAAAGTAATTATTTAAATTGATATGTATTAAGATATTTACAACTCACTTTAGTAATGTTAATAATTATGTTACTGAATATATATATATATATTAACAACAATCTATTTATGCATGAAAAGTTATTTTATGTGTGAAGTGCTGAGTTTAAGTCTTCTTAGATGCTAGTATATGTATCAAGAAAGCAATTAAAGTGTATGAGTTTATATTTCGTTCATAATTATGTGCTAATAACATATTTCTTCTGCTTTGAGGCATGCCAATGACTGTGAACAAATGCATGCAAATATATATATATATATATATATATATATATATATATATATATATATATATATATATATATATATATATATATACACATCGTAGTTGGTTTCTCCGATGAAGCAGTAACACGTGTCTTGCTCGAAGTCCTCATAAAAATTAAAAAGAGTGAAAACCTCATAATTAAAAATATAAAAAGTACCAGTATTTGTTTAAATGCCTAGTGCACGGAGTAAAAGTAATGATGGGGTTGTTTACCCTCCTTCGCAACATCTAAGGTCATATAACGGAGGGAACCTACAGCTTTACGTGGGATCTGAACCGCGGGTCGCTATATAATCTAGGCATAAAGGACGGTTTCCAATCCAACTACTATATCCCCAGCCCATTGTCATTTAACTTCGCTGATCAACTGAATACGACATTCGCTACGATGTAGCCCTCGTGTACACAAAGTTTATAAGTTGCGAAATTTCAGCGTTTGATATAAAAATCCAATGAATTCTGGTCATCATCTTATACATCTGAAAGCGGTTTTCTTGCCCGTTATAAGCCTAAAACAAAAGGACGCATTGTTTCCTCCACCCTGCTACAGCTACTATACCTTCCCCACGATTCCTTCTCTTGACCAATCTGGGAACACTCCTCCCCTCAGTAATCTTTGCCCCACTTCCCTACTGAAACACACTGAGACACGGACAAAAGTTTCTTTCCCTAAATTTTGTATTAAATAACCTGGGAATAGACAATCAATTGCAGCAATTTTGTAAAATATGCAAGTCTGCAACAGATGAGACCAGAACCATAAGATGCAATTCCTGATAGCATCTCTTTGACTTCCATTGCATGAAATAGGACGATGATAATAATATATCTTTCACAGCAAGTGTAAAACAACTTAAGGGAATAAATTTCTTCTGTGACGACTGCACAACAGAAATAAACAAACTCTTAATACTCTGACTGCAAAATTCTCGGATATTATTACTGAGATAAGAAACCTGATAAAATCCTTATACTCCCGAACTCCCAATATAATACAATATTTTGCAGTGCTTTTAATTTCCCATTTAGAGAATAGAAAATGATAAGGGGAAAATAATATACAATTATTTATATTATATATATATTAAGATAAATGGGGTCACAAGAGAAGACCAGGAGCAGGCAAATATGTTGATAGCTCAACAAATGAAACTATATTAATACCAGAAAAAATAATTGCCTGGATCTGGTATTCACGACCAATAACAACTGAATTGATGACATAAAAGTAACCTCAAATATTATATCAGGCCAATAAAACAAAAAATAGACGCTAATAATCTGGAAATTTTGGAAAATACTTCCTGAAAAAACACTTGAGAGGAAAGCTAAATAATTTCGAGAGACAAAAGGAAACAAGGTTCTACAAGAGAAAGAGAGTAGCTGCAAAACTAAAGAATTGTACCAGCAGTAAAGTGATAAAAAAAAAGCTGGAAAGTAATGACCGGAACATTTTTCTTACAGAGGAAGGAGGGGCCAAGGGCGAATGCTCGCAAAAACGGCCTCCCTCCTCCTATAGAGTAAGAAGAGAGCCAAAATCAAGGTACAAATCAACATACAATACCAACGTTTATCGTTTATGCGGAAATATTAGCTTATGTTATCTAATTGACATTTATAACAGCTTTACTGGCTGCATTTTAAATATATGTTGATGTAGTTGTTATACTTCATGAAAGTAAAGTTATTTGTAGAAGTTAATTCTATCACGGATCTTTTCACCCTACCCTAACTTCTTTTCAAACTAATCCACATAAAGAAAATAAAGACACTAAAACATTTATTAAATACAAAGGGAATGAACTCCTGTTACGTATATATATATATATATACAGGGTGGGCCGTAAGTTTCCATACATAGGAAAAATTAAACGTTTGTTTTTATGTTTCAGATACCCTAAGAATATGCGTTTGACGAAAGAGCAACGAATTGAAATCATACTGATGGCTGGGTCGGGAAGCAGTCGCATGGTTGCAATGAACTTTAACAGACAACATGGAACGAACATCACACACGACACTGTGGCAAAACTTATTAACAAGTTTCAGAAAACTGGAAATGTTGCAGATCAACCGCGAAGTGGTCCAAGACGTACAGCCACCGATGAAGACACAACAGCTACGATACTTACAGCGCTTACACGGAGTCCCAGAAAAAGTACACGACGGTTGTCTGCAGAAAGTGGTGTCAGCAGATCGAGTATCAGGCGCATTTTGAAAGCAAACAAATGGCATCCATACAAATTGCATATGGCACAGCATTTGAGTGAAGACGACCCGGATAGACGGATGGAATTCTGTGAATGGGCATTAACCAAAGTGAACGAGGATGCAAACTTTTCAACTAAGATCTTGTTTACTGATGAAGCAAATGTTTACGTCAATGGAGAGGTTAATCGGCAAAACATACGTTATTGGAGTAATGCTAACCCTAACTGGCTGAGTCCGACGAAGATGCAAGGTGCCGGTAAAGTGATGGTGTGGGCCGGGATATGGGGTGACAGAATTATTGGACCAATTTTTGTCAGTGGAAATCTTAATGCCGAAAGGTATCTTAACATGTTGCAAGAAGAGATTTTCCCATCCCTGCTAAACGAGGAAGGTAACTTCCCAGTTTACTTCCAGCAAGATGGAGCTCCACCTCATTATGGTCTTCACGTGCGTCGGTATTTGGATCAGCAGTTTCCGGATGCTTGGATTGGTCGGCGTGGTCCTGTGGAGTGGCCTCCCAGATCCCCAGATCTCAACCCCCTTGATTTCTATCTTTGGGGGCACTTGAAGGCCATGGTGTATCAGGAAAAGATACGAGACATAAATCATCTAAAGGAACGTATCACCAACGCCATTACAAGCATAACGTCAACTGTGCTAATGCGTGTTCATCAACAGTGGGGAACACGTATTGAAATGTGTTTTCAAAACAATGGCAACCATGTAGAGCATATTATATAAATAAAAATGGTTGTCCATAAAAAAATGTTTATTTTTCCTATGTATGGAAACTTACGGCCCACCCTGTATATATACAAAATAACCTGTGGTTAGCTTCCGCCTGAATTGTTCATTCTGACGAAGGTCAAGCTTTTCACTCGACCTTAGACCTACAGTTTAACGTAGAATCCGAACCACGCCCCATCAGCAGCCCAGCGCCTTAACCACTAGGTCACTTAGGGTACCCATTCATGTACCAACCACTTTCTTTATTGTGTGGAAGGATGAACAGCTGGGTTTTGCTGCGCGCCGGCTGCCGTCGGGTCTCGAACCCGGGGCAGATGGATTCGTAGTCAGCGAATATATATATATATATATATATATATATGTATATACTGTGTGTGTGTATATTACTGCAATGCGAGCTGTAATTTGGGAAAATTACATTTTACACTTCATCCCGTGCTTCCACCCAAAGGCTAAACAGACGGGCAGTATGAAAAATATGAGACTCCGCTGAGTCGTATGTCCGAATTCCAGTACTTTCTAGAGCTGGGCGGTTGTCTCTTTGTATCTTACCTCACAACGAAGCGGCGAACAGGCTACCTCACTTGAATTAACCCCTCACTCGGTAGTCCAGGCTCTGTCTCCTACCTTCCACCTTCCTTGGAGGATATGATGGAACATGGATGTTAACTTTTATTTATATCCCTCTAATTCCTGTTAGCCTTTCTGCACGTGGCTTCTTCTCATTAGACAGAAACACCACCTATAATTTCTGCCCTTATCGAAGAACTTGAATAACCTTTATTCTTTTCTGTGAAGTGTCAGTGTCCTCTTGTGGTTTCTTTCCGTTCAGTGTCATTCCCATTCTGATTCCTGGTGTGCTATTTGGAATGCTCGATTGGAAATTCATATTTAGGAAAAAAAAAAAAAAGAGTTCCTTTGTCTGGAAAAAGTTAAGTAAAAAAAAACCGTGACACAGTTGCCGGATTAAGGAGTACATTTTATGAAAAAATTAAAATTAAAGTTGGAAATCCTACAATGGGATGGATCAATTTGAGAATTGCCTCCTTTCATATTCACACTCGCTGATTTCTCACTCGGCCTAAGAATCAAATATAAATGACATTGAATGGGAAGAGATTTCCTGTTGTCGTCATTTTTGTTTTTCACCATAGATTCCAGTTCTGTTGTTGCGCTACGTGGTCTTTTATTATGTTTAGGGTGCCCACTGACCAGAATTTTTGGACCTTTATTCAATTTGGTCTACGAGACATAATAACATTGACACTCTAACAAACTAACTTAAACTAATTTAACCTCTTTTGGACCACTGGGTCGAATATGTACCGTTTCCAATAAACGCACTCATAACTTAACCATACAAAAACTTCGGTCGTTAAGAGGTTAACATAACCTAAACTAACGTAACCTAACCTATGCTAACCTAACCTAACTAGCGTAACCTAACCTAACCTAACTCACAATAACTTGTCGATTTTATATCGTCAATTTTTTTATGCAGGAAGGAGGGGCCAAGGGCGAGTGCGGAACTTGTTATATAATCACTTTATTTCGTTTTGAATTCGACATTCAGAAAGAATGCCTTGAAACAAAATACCCGCATCACCCCATTCTTACCCATTTCGAATTTTATTTTTCAGCTATTTTTGAACTTACAAATATATTATGGAAAGTTCAAACGAAAAAGCGATTCTAATGAATGTTCAAAACTCTGTTTGAGCTTATTTGAACTTCTGACCTCAGCTCGTATACTTTTTCATTGAAGGTTCAAAAACTTTTTATTTATAATGAAAATTGTTATATATTTACAATATTTTTTATTAACAAAATACGTATAAACAAGCGTTAATTCTAATGTTTAGAGAGAATGTCAAGTAGCAAAATTTCTCAGCGTAATTAATGACCACGATTTTGTTAAGGGAACGTTACTAAATTGATACTATTTATATCTAACAATATAATTCTAAGAATCTTAGACCAGTTCTAAAGCCCTTACTTCGTGTCAAACCTTTGTTTTCTTCTTTAAGTAGACTGTACTGCCCATTACTGTACTGCCCATTAATGTACTGCCCATTCATCCGAGGAAAGTCAACAAACATTACGTCAGCGATTATTTTTAAACAAATATATGAGACAAAGAATATTAGCAAACTGAATTTTAAGCTCATCTTAATATCCATTAATGCCCAGCGTCCCTTTTTGAGGACACATTTTAACACTACAATTTAGGTTAGAACTTAAAAGTTAAATTTTTAAATATTAATTTTTATTTTTTATTTTTTTATTTAAATTAAAAATTAAAAATTAAAATTAAAAATTAATATTTAATATTTAGGTTAGAACTTAAAAGTGAAAATTTTAAATATTAATTTTTATTTTTTATTTTTTAATTTAAATAAAAAATAAAAAATAAAAAAAATTAATATTTAAAAATTTCACTTTTAAGTTCTAACCTAAATTGTAGTGTCAAAATGTGTCCTCAAAAAACGACGCTGGGCGTTGATGGGTTAAGGAAGGATCAAAACGTTATACCGTCAGATGTATATGTTACAGGAAATCTGTGTAACTGGGGATTTCATGAAATCCCTAAAATGTTCATGGATTTCATGTAAGGGTAAGTCGCAATATTTTCGTTAAACCTACGAGAAAATTATTGAATGCCCAATTAACTGAATGCCCGGATAAGTTAATTGAATGCCAGGTTAGGTCAACTGTACGCCCTTGACGATTGGTTAGGTTAAGTCGTGATATTTTCGTTAAAACTAACAAAAATATCAAGACTTAACCTCACACGAAATCTCTGAACATTTTCGGGATTTCATGAAATCCCTAGTTACACAGATTCCCTGTAACATATATATATATATATATATATATATATATATATATATATATATATATATATATATATATATATATATACACATTCAACTGCAAAGAACACGCAGTATAAATAACGTAAAGAACGACGCTTGTATAGGAGATATTCCGCGCAAGACGAGAGAGAGAGAACGAAACAAATGAAAAAATGAGGTAACCACCCGGGAATCGAACCCGGGATCTTCCGATTGCCGGTCAGATGCGATACCATTACACTATGGGCCTCACTCTTCCAAATGCCGTAATTCTTCTACATACTCGCAGAAACCAATGCCCCAAGGGGGCACCTCCCGCATGCCGTAACATTATATACATTCAACTGCAAAGAACACACAGTATAAATAACGTAAAGAACGACGCTTGTATAGGAGATATTCCGCGCAAGACGAGAGAGAGAGAACGAAACAAATGAAAAAATGAGGTAACCACCCGGGAATCGAACCCAGGATCTTCCGATTGCCGGTCAGATGCGATACCATTACACCATGGGCCTCACTCTTCCAAATGCCGTAATTCTTCTACATACTCGCAGAAACCAATGCCCCAAGGGGGCACCTCCCGCATGCCGTAACATTATATACATTCAACTGCAAAGAACACGCAGTATAAATAACGTAAAGAACGACGCTTTGCAGTTGAATGTATATAATGTTACGGCATGCGGGAGGTGCCCCCTTGGGGTATTGGTTTCTGCGAGTATGTAGAAGAATTACGGCATTTGGAAGAGTGAGGCCCATGGTGTAATGGTATCGCATCTGACCGGCAATCGGATGATCCCGGGTTCGATTCCCGGGTGGTTACCTCATTTTTTCATTTGTTTCGTTCTCTCTCTTTCGTCTTGCGCGGAATATCTCCTATACAAGCGTCGTTCTTTACGTTAGATATATATATATATATATATATATATATATGGGATGAATTTCACAATTAAACAGTGAGATGAATGAATGATGTAAACCCTCAAGGAAAAAGAAAATGATTCCAAGGCCTTTCGTGTATTCAGAAGTACACCTCGTCAGGGAATCATTCCATGACAAGGTGTACTTCTGAATACACGAAAGGCCTTGGAATAATTTTTCTTTTTCCTTGTGGGTTTACATCATATCAGTCATCCAGACTCATTACTGAGCGGACGCATTTCCTGAGCTCTCTGATATTGCTTCTGCTTTTGCATATTGCCAATAACTTTACTTTTGGAAAGTTCTGAATTTTATATACTTGCGTTTATATTCACATTGTTATAGTTAAGTAATTGAATATTAGTGGTTTTTAGCGATTTTGAAGTTTTCATAGCGTGCCGGCTTAATTTAACTTAAACTTGTGACGGTTATAAACTAATTTAACTTGCGCGATGCCGTTGCAGAAAGTGTCGTGTGTTAGGTGTGGGGTAAATCGGTGGTATACAGATTTTATGGATTATAACGGCGGTCCTATGGCGATTACCGAGAGATCGGTTTGTTTCTTTTGTGATTTAAGGGAAGAAATATTTGACATAAAACGTAGTGTACGTGAGGTAACGGAAAGACTTGCAACGCTTGATGAGGGCAGGGGTAGGGCTACAGTTGACGAAAGCCGAACCAATACTAACGTTGATGAAGTTAGTAATTTGAAGGGTGAGGTGTGAAACCTAGTTTCTAGTTTAGGTAGCTTATCGGGAAGGTTGGATAGCGTTGAGGAAAGGGTTAAGGTTGGTCCGAGATTAGTAGATGGGGGGGGGATTTAGAGAAGTTAAGGGTGGAGCTAGGCCACATACGTTAGGTGATAGGAATTCCCCCTATTGAGGTTTCGAACCCTTTCGCCCATTTGGATAGGGACGTGAACGAGGGGGAAACTATTTTAATTGGGGACTCTTTAGTGCGCCATATGGATAAAGAGTTCGTTGAACGGAATCCAACCAAGAGGAGGAGGGTCTGTCTCCCAGAGGCCAGGGTTGACAGAATTAGAGACAAAGTGGATAGGATTGATGTCGCCTCCTGTCACTCGATGATGGTGACGATGGTAGGGGGCAACGACCCGTATAGGCCCGATACGAGAGTGCCTGACCTTTTGGAGAGATATAGGGGGTTAATTAGGTCCCTGAAAGCGAGGTCAGATAGGTCTTTTGTTCTAGGTATTATCTCTAGGCACGGTTTGGGTCTTAGGATTACGTCAAAAACAATATTTTTGAATACTAAATTAGAAGAGATTTGTGCTGAGGAAAATTTACCCTTTGTAAAGCTGTGGTCAGAATTCAGTGATCCTAGCCTTTTTATGAAAGATGGGGTGCATTTTAATGAAATAGGTAATGCTAGGCTAGGTAGGTTAATTGACGGAAACGTTCGAAAGCTGTATAGGTCGAAGCCTTCTTTAAACGTTGTGGGTCTGGGAAACGCGGGCCCGACGCGAAAAATAGTTTAAAACGTCGACCCGTGGTAAAAAATAACTTGAATAGAATAGAATAGAATAACCTTTATTAATAATAATGAAATAAATAAATTTTTTCAATTTACAATGACGAATAATTGTGAAGCTCGACTATTTATTTTATTTAATTTGGCCCTTAATTGTCAATGGACAATATTAAACAATATTAGTGGACATTAATCCTAGATTTTTGTTAGTATGCCATTATTAATCGGGATTTCAACTTGGTTTTAAACAAATTTACATTCACAATATTTTTTATATCATCATTTAAGTCATTCCATAGTTTCAATCCAATAAAAACGGGTAGTTTTTGAGATGAAGACAATTTAAATTGAGGTATAACAAGCTTTGATCTATTTCTGGTCTGATACGAGTGGATTTCTTGATGAGTTACAAAATATCTATTTACCCATTGCAAATTAATGATTTTGTTCTTACACTTGTAAATAAAAATAAAATGTGCCAGTTTGGTTATATCGTTGAGCTTTAGTAGGTTTAGCTCTTTAAATAATGCACAAGTGTGATGAAGGAAATCAGCATCAGATAATAACCTTATTGCTCGTTTTTGGATGACAAAGATACCATTTAATGCGTTGTTAGCGGAGTTTCCCCAAACAAGGGTGCAGTATGTTATATAAGGAAGAACAAGAGTATGACAAAGAGTCAATAAAACTTGTTTAGGGACTACATTTCTAAGTTTAAACATTATAGCAACGCTCCTTGAAATCTTTTTCGCGATATAATTTACATGATCACTCTATTGCAAATTCTTATCCAGCATTACACCAAGAAATTTTGTTACAATACACTCCCTTATGGCGATTTCATTAACATTAAGTTCATCCAGGTATATATTTCTTTTATTAGTAAAAATCATGAAATTTGTTTTACTGGTATTTAGGAAGAGTTTATTGGTGGTCAACCATTTCATTATACTGATGAATTCTGAATTAAATATATTCTTAGCTGTATCAACATCTTTGCAAGAAAAAGAGACAGTTGTATCATCTGCAAACATTATGAAGTTCAGTATATCAGATGAACGTGGAAGGTCATTTATATATAATAAAAATAACAGTGAACCCAGAACTGAGTCCTGTGGCACACCATGTTTGACAAGCGCTTTAGTTGAGCAAACCTTATTTACTGATACAAAATTATATCTATTGGACACATAACTTTTAAACCTATCACTGATTGCTCCTCTAAAGCCGTAGCAATATAATTTATTAAGTAAAATATTATGGTCTATTACATCAAACGCTTTACTCAAATCCATAAATATTGATATCATTATTTCTTTGTTTTCTTTAGCTATATTTACATATTCCATAAGATTTAAAATAGCCATTTCCGTTGTTTTATTATTACGGAAGCTATATTGATTTGGAGATAATAAATTGTAGGATTCTAAATATCGCTGCATTCTACTTTTTACAATTTTTTTCAAAAACTTTGCTGAACACAGATAATGAACACACCGGCCTGTAATTTGTTGCTAGTGTAGGATCACCCTCTTTAAAAAGGGGTGTTATACAACCAGTTTTTAGCATTGATGGGAATATTCCTTTGGAAATACTTTGATTGATAATTTTAGCCAAAGTTACAGATATCTTATCTTTAACAAGTTTCAATATAGGTACAGGAATGTTTTGAATGTTACTTTTTGTATTTTTTAATTTACCAATAATATTCCAGACCTCAGTAGAGGTAGCAGGAACAAAAGAAAATGAATTTAGTGGGCTGGGTGGCATATATTCTGGAGGCGAGTGATCATTATTTATTAATTGTGAGCGAAGCTTATCTGCTATTGAAGTAAAATGTGCATTTAAAGAGTCTGCAATAGCAGTATCATCAGTAATTTCTTTATTATCAACATTTAGTTTCTCTATTGAATTTTTCTTAATTTGTTTTCCGAGAAGATTGTTTATGGTTGTCCAGGTGTTTTTCATGTCTCCTTTATGTTTGGAAAATTGATTGTTATAATAGTTATATGTTGCAATTTTGATTATTTTAGTTCATTTGTTTCTGTATTGAGTCTTTTATTGTAACGCGCGTAGTATTAAAAATAAATTAAACAAATTCAAGGCGATAATTTATTCCGGCAACTACGATATAGTTGCTATCACTGAAACGTGGTTAAATACCGTTACTTGGGATTTGTTGGGGGAACTACTTGATATACCGGGTTTTAAACTCTTTACTAATGAAGGTTACATAGGATTGGTGGCGGCGTTTTGTTGTACATTCGTAATTCCCTTAGGGCTATCGAGGTTAAGATATATTTTCGGCAGCAATTAATGAGTTGAAGTTAGGGCGAGTAGTATTACTGTATTTTTAATTTTGTTGTTGTTTATAGACCTCCCATTCAACCCCTTGATACCGATACTAGATTTTACACACTTCTTGGTAACTTTATTAATAATCGGGATAGTATAGTTGTCGGAGACTTTAACTGCCCTAACGTTAATTACGAGACTTTTACTGGTAACGATGGGGGTTTGAGATTGATTGAGTTCATGGAAGATAATTTTTTACGACAGATGGTTACCGAACCAACGCGCGGTGACAATATTTTAGACGTTGTGATGACGAACGGCGAAAATATAGTCGAAGGTTTTGAAGTAGGCGAGAGTTTAGGATGTAGTGATCATCAAATTATTAGGTTTAAGCTATTGATAGAAAACACAGATCACTTTAAAATATTGCTTCCCAAAGCATTCGGGAAGCAATATGTTAAAGTGATCCCTCCTGGGAAGCAATATGTTAAAAAGAAAAAGGTTGGTTGGCTAGAAAGAGGTTGGTAATCTAAGCTAACTAACGAAAATATCACGACCTAACCTAACCAATCGTCAAGGGCGTACAGTTGACCTAACTATTGGTTAGGTTACGTCGTGATATTTTCGTTAGTTGGCCTTATAAGGCTAACTAAAAAAGGCTGGGGGCCCTGATCTTCAGGTGATCCAAATATTTTACATTCACAAAAAATGGCAAAGCATAATAAGTTAAGTTGTCCATAAATTTACATTTTCTCGACTAGCTAATCTCTAAATATTATAAACTATTGTAATGTAACTGTAATTGGTTGTGTAATGTCTATTTTTGGGAAGCAATATGTTAAAGTGATTAACACTGGGAAGCAATATGTTAAAGAGAGGTTCCTGAGAAGCACTATGTTAAAGTGATCCAAAAACACTAAGGATAGTAACGTAATAGAAGTCCCTGATTTTTGTAGGGCCAATTTTGATAGTTTTGCGGATAGGATTAGAGTAGTGGACTGGGATAACTTACCGTATTTATGGGTAATGACGCAAATTTGCATTGGGAGGCATTTAAAGATAGTTTCTTGAATATCGAAAGGGAGTTTATTCCTCGTAGGCCCAAGTGCGCTAGAAATCATGGGAGACCCAAGTGGTGGACTAGGGAAATAGAAGAGTTCATAAACGAGCGTAACAGAGCGTATAGACTTAATAAGCGCAATGGCACGGTAGCTAACGTTAATAGATATATCGAGCTTCGACGTCAGGTTAAAAGATCAGTTAGGAATGCTAAGCGTAATTTAGAGGTACTTATAGCTGCGGATAGTAAACATAACCCCAAAACGTTTTTCGATTACGTGAATAATCATAAGCCGATAAAAGATAATATAGGCCCTCTCGTGGACGCTAATGGCGCTTTGGCTTCCGACGCTCAGGCGATGGCGGCTATTTTTAATAACTTTTTTACGACAGTTTTTACTGTAGAAGACGTCAATAATGTCCCCGATGTGGACGATATCGTTCCATTTAGCAGCAAGACTATTTTGGATGAAATAACTGTTTACGAGGGTGAGATTGCGCATTATATTAATAGGTTAAAAGTTAGCAAGGCTCCAGGCCCTGACGCGTTTTATCCTAGACATCTGAAAGATTTGAAAGACTTTATCGTAGGCCCCTTAACGAAGATTTTTAATCAGTCACTGGAAACGGGGATTATTCGTGAAGACTTCAAATTAGCTAACGTCACGCCCATTTTTAAAAAAAGACGACCGCACAGCAGCTAGCAATTATAGGCCAATTAGCTTAACGTCAATTGTCGGTAAACTTTTGGAACTCGTAGTTAGGGATCGTATCATCGATCACTTAGAAAGTCGCGATTTGATCAATAGTAGTCAGCATGGGTTTCGACGCCATAGATCTTGTTTAACTAATTTGTTAGAATTTTATAACGAAATAGTGCGCAAATACGATAGGCATAGAGCGGCTGACGTTATTTATTTAGATTTTAAAAAAGCGTTCGATACAGTTCCGTATAGATGATTAATTGCGAAGGTTAAAGCGCACGGTATACACTAGAGGAATGGCTTCGTGCTAGGAGACAGAGGGTCTTTGTTAATGGTAGTGAATCGGGGTGGTTGGATGTTGGTAGCGGTGTCCCACACGGTTCAGTGTTAGGCTCATTGCTATTCGTAATTTACATTAACGACATAGATATAGGATTGACTAGTAACGTGTCAAAATTCACGGACAATACTAAAATAGGCGGTAAGGTTGTTAACGAGGACGATAGAAATAGGCTCCAAGATGATGTAAATAGGATTATGGAGTGGACGGATAAGTGGCAGATGCAATTTAACGTTGGCAAATGTAAAGTTTTGCATATAGGTTCTCGTAACAATAATTACACGTACACGATGGATTTTAGAGAGTTAGCGAGCGTTGACGAGGAAGTAGAGTTAGGCATACGCGTATCTAAGGATTTAAAAGTTAGGAACCAGTCCTTGGAGTCTTGCTCAAAAGCTAATAGGATGTTAGGCTTCATAGCGCGTAATTTCGAATTTAAATCGAAGAATATTATATTGCCCCTTTACAAGTCCCTAGTCAGGCCTCATTTAGAATATGCCGTTCAGTTTTGGTGCCCGTATTTACGTGAGGATATTGATAAGTTAGAAAGGGTTTAGCATCGTGCCACGAAACTAATTCCGTCATTGCGCAACAAGGCTTATGAAGATAGGATTAAAGAGTTAGACTTGCATTCACTCGAAACTAGAAGATTAAGGGGGAGCTTATTGAAGTTTTCAAAATCGTTAATAAAATCGATAACGTAAATTTTGACAAACTGTTCACTTTCGATAATAGCAATACTCATAATAACGGATTTAAGTTGCGTGGCAGACGTTTCATTACTAATATCGCTAAAGACTTCTTTACGTTTAAAGTAATTGATAAATGGAATAATCTTCCCGCGTCAGTCGTGAACTTTACCAGCGTTGATGTGTTTAAGAACCATTTAGATAGGCATTTTAAAAATATTAACGTTGTTTAATATAATAATAAAACAATTAGTAACAGGAGCTCTGATGGTGGTGATCGAGGATGAGTCTGTTGACGACTAATGCCAGCTTGTGACATGCCAGCGTGTGATATGC